>JAPKLY010000157.1:282238-320781 GCA_026898435.1 Prunella vulgaris | reverse complement strand
AGTTTGAGCGGAATCAGGTTTGGGAGTTAGTTGAGAGACCTAGGCGTCAACATGTTATTGGCACCAAGTGGGTCTTCAAGAACAAGAGGGATGAAAAGAATGTTGTTGTCAGGAATAAGGCCAGACTAGTAGCAAAGGGTTACTCTCAGGCCGAGGGTATCGACTATGATGAGACCTTTGCTCCAGTCGCAAGATTGGAAGCAATCAGGTTGTTTCTGGCTTATGCAACATTCAGGAAATTCAAAGTGTATCAGATGGACGTAAAGAGTGCTTTTCTGAATGGTGTACTGAATGAAGAGGTGTATGTTGAGCAACCTCCTGGATTCGAAGTTGGTAACAAGGTATATCACCTGAAGAAAGCTCTTTATGGCCTGAAGCAAGCTCCGAGAGCTTGGTATGATACATTATCCCAATTCCTGATAGACCACGTGTTCGTGAAAGGAACAGTGGACAGGACCCTCTTCCGGATTTCCGAAGGGGAGGACATTCTCTTGGTTCAGATTTATGTGGATGACATAATTTTTGGATCTCCTAATCTGAAGCTTTGTGAGAAATTCTCCAAGCTGATGACTGGGAAATTTGAGATGTCAATGATGGGAGAAATTAATTTCTTTCTGGGTCTCCAAGTCAGGCAAACTGACTCCGGAATCTTCATAAATCAGTCCAAGTATGCGAGGGACTTGATTCAGAAATTCGGAGTTCAGTCCAGCAAAGTCTCACGTATTCCAATGAACACGAATGAGAAGCTGGATCCTGACAAAGAAGGAGTCTCAGTAAATCAGACTGAATATAGAGCACTTATAGGATCTTTATTGTACCTGACTGCTAGTCGTCCTGACATCACTTATGCAGTTGGAGTTTGTGCAAGGTATCAGTCTGATCCAAAGAAGAGTCATCTAGAGAGTGCCAAAAAGATACTGAAATACCTAAGAGGTACAGTCAATCTAGGACTTTGGTATCCCTCTGATGACAACCTAGAACTGACTGGCTATTCAGATGCTGATTATGGAGGCTGTAGACTTGATAGGAAATCAACTACAGGCACATGTCAGTTTCTTGGGAGTAAACTGATCTCTTGGTTTTCTAAGAAGCAAACCAGTGTTGCAACGTCTACTACTGAGGCTGAGTATATGGCAGCAGGCAGTTGTTGTTCTCAGATCCTTTGGCTGAAACAACAACTGAGAGACTACCAAATAGAGGCCACTGAAGTTCCAATCTATTGTGACAATAATAGTGCCATTGCCATATCCCAAAACCCAGTCTTACATACAAGGTGTAAGCATGTAGACATCAGGCATCATTTTATCAGAGATCATGTTGAGAAGAAGGACATCAGGATGGAGAGAGTCCCTACTGAAAACAGAGAGCTGACATCCTGACTAAGGCTTTGCCTGAAACCAGGTTTGTTGAGTTATCAGTAGAGTTAGGACTACTTGACCCAGGCTTAGGAGATTCTATCTGAATCTCTGATCAAAATGCATAAGGTAAAGGGGAATAACTATTTTGGACTCAGGATAAAGGAATCTCAGAGAGAATGTGAATGGTTGTAAGGGGAACATTCAATATAAAAAGGATGATCAGTATAGACTGACTAAGCTTCAGGACACAGAACTCAAGGCTTGTCACCCTGATAGTGCAATAAGTGGTATCAGTCAGAATACAAATCTGACTGACTGGTATGTTTCCTGATTTTTATCTAGTCATCTGACCTTGCTTGCATTATCCTTATACTGTTTGTTGTATTGTCAAATCAATTTAATTTGTCAAATGATCCCAGCCATTCATTTTAATATTCGGTTATCATTTAATACAATTTATTTGAATTAAATACGGACATGCTCTAATGAACATTTAATGCACTGTGGGAGGGAACAGTTTTCGATAAAGTTTGACCAATTACTTTTGAAAAACCGAAGAGTCTACATACTTTTTGAGTTTTGATCTTAATCGTTGAATCCCATAAGTCATTACTTTCTGAGCCATCCGATTCAAACCGATTTTTTGTATAAATATGGGAAGATTGTGCTATTAAAACTTTTATGCACCCAATATTTTCCTAACATATTTTCTCTAAAACCCGATTCTCTTCAAATCTTCAAACTTATTTCCATGGCTTCTCCATCTGCAGATTCTTTCTTTGGAAATCTTTTCCACTTAAGAAATGAAATTCATTATGAACCCTTTGGGGATTTTTCTTCTAATCACCCGGATATTTTGCCTATGCGAGAATTATACAAAAATGCAGGTCTTCTGCAATTCATTACAGCCAGACCACAGAGACTCCACCCGAGACTTGTTGCTGCCTTCTACCTGAAGATGGCTCAGAACAAGGACTCCCAGGAGTGGGAGACATGTATACCCCTTTCTTCATGTGTGAAGGGGAAGGATGGCGAGGAAGAGATGACCAGGAGATGGGTCACTCTCAACCTCAGGCAGAAGATCAGAGAGGTTCTAAATCTTCCTCATACAGGACGAAGCCCAGTGGACTATGGGTTTGGAAACGAGAAGGACTATCTCCAGTCCCTTTGCGATGGGGCTGTGGTTCTGAAATCTGGTCTGAACAAATCTGTCCTGAGAACAGAGAATAGACACTTCTTTGATCTGACAAGTCAAGGAGTGATGGGGATTGCCGGAGGATTGGAGCAGATCTCCAGGCCAAAACTGTACACAATGATGGCCATCTCGGACGCCTCAATTCATAATTTTGATTGGGAGGAATACTTTCTCCAATTGCTGGTGGCTGAGACCAACAAAATAAAGTATTCGCCTGAGGGTCAGGCTACGTTCGAGGCCAAGATGCATTTTGGCACCAAAATCTCACTGATTTTGGAGACCCTGGACCTCGGGGATGTAGGTCAGGCCCAGTCCCTCGAGCTTCCACCCAAAACTGACCTCTTCAGAGCTTATTCCAGTGATGCTGGCACCAGGAGAAGACCACAGACTCAGAAGAAGAAGGCCCAGGCGAGCATGACTGAAAGAGTCAAGGCTCAGGCAGGCAAGTCTTCAGAGTCCGATACAGCAAAGCCTGCGGAGGATAAATCTAAACCCTCAGGACCCAAGCAATAAAAACTGAAATTTCTTTATTCAGGGTCAGCTGAGCCAGAGAAAAAGCTCGTGGAAGAGCGAGAGAAAAAGCTTGTGGAAGAGAGAGCTGCTGAAGAAGCTGTTCAGCATGCAACTCCGGAGAGGGAACCGGCTCAGGCCGCGCTTGAAATTACTCCCATTACGTCTGTTCCGGATGTTGCATCACCTGATCCTGATCAACTAATTCTCAACATTGCCGCAACCTATCAGAGTGTGCAGAAGGATGAGGGGGAACCTGCTCAGGAAGGAGGAGATGAGCAGGAGGCTGCTGAACCAGTTCAGGCTGAAGCCCCATGGCCGTTCCCTGCGCCCGATATGAACGACCTATCAGATTTTGAGATTGTAGCAAGGGGAGAGGCAGCTGAAATGGTGGAGAGAAGGTTTCCTGACCTCTCTGAAGCTCAGAAGGAGGCAGTGGTGCAACTCCGCACTTTTGCCATGATCAAAAACGCTACATGGTCTGAGCTCAGTCAGCTAGAAGAGTCCAGAGGATGGGACTGCATTGCAGAGTTAGAAGCCGCCCTTTTTGATCATTTTGGTGTGAACTCTCTACATCAATTGATTAAGATGGTGGATTTTATCAAAACAGTCCGCCGAACTTATCCTGAGCCTGAGATTCAGAAAGCTGAGGGAGAGCAGGAAGGGGAGAAGGAAACTGAGTTGGAGGTTGTGGAGATTGCTGATGATGATCAGCAAGGTGGCACTGAGGGAGTCAGTGCACCGGCTGATGAAGCAATCCTGGGACCCGGGAGTGCGGAGGCTTCAGGAGAGGGTCCACCAGGCATGGTCCGAGTCAGAGGAAAATGGACCACACCCGAATCTCTATATCTTCAGAATTCCTCACGAGCTCTTGGCAATCTGCACAGGAGGGTGATTCTCATTGAGCGAAAAGCAAGTAGGGTTGGTACAAATTCTGAGACTCTGAACAAGAAAGTGAACAACCTGGACCGTGACCTAAATGATATGGCCACTGATATGCATGCTGCAATCGATCTTCTTGGAGAAGTCAGAACACAACATTCAGTGGATCTTACTGCTATCTCCGAGCAAGCTAAAAGTGTCATACAAAGCAGTAATCAGATGGTCTCAGATGTACAGACTCAGCAGGAGACTAAGCTTGCCACTTTTCTTGATCAACAATTGTCTGAAAAAGTTGATCAACTGGTTGATGAAAAGTTGGCCAAACTGAAAGCTGAACTGAAAGAGGAACTGTTGAATGAAATGTCTGAACAGGAGAAGAATGCAATTGCCACTGCCCTGAACAATCGGATGATGAGCTTTGAAGGACGGCTAAAAGCTGAGCACAATTCAGCCATCGACAAGCTAAGTGTTGGCCTGAGAGGGATGGCCAGGCAGATTGGACAATTGCAGGGAAAGCAGACTGAGATGGATGGTCAGTTTACACTATTGGCGGAGTCAGTGGATGAAGTTGTCAAACGGATAAATGACGATGATGCCAAAAAGGGGGAAGAAGGGAAGAAGCAGATTGCCATTACTGGTAAAGCAAAGAAGAAAAACTTCCCCCCTGAACTGATAGCGGCGGAAAGAAAAAGGACAAGGTCCATCGCTGCCATCGAAGCTGCTGAAGGTTCAGAGCCGAAAAGATTGAGGTCTTCTGAGGACCCCGCTCTGGAGCCTTTGTACAAGGAAATGGAGGAGCAAATGCAAACTGGGCTGACCACTCAGAAGAAAATGGTGATGACTGAAGCTGAAAAGATAGCAAAGATGAAGGAGATTTCGCTCCTCAGTCAGATCCAGCGCTTGAAAGAGTCCAATGAGTATATGACTTCGCAGGTTCAGAAGAAAAAGTCTGTGACTTCTGGATCTCGGATGAAAACTCAGAGGAATTTGGTGGTCAGTTCAGATCAAAGTCCTCCTCTGAAGTTTGTGGAAGACTTCATTCCGATAGAGCTGTTGGAGGTATGGATTCCGATCCGGAATAGGTGGGCCTACCTATTCTATGTGGTGGGGCTATGGGACGATCTAACTGAAGAAAAAGACGTCATACTCCATCACTGGATGGCACAGGAGCATCCTGATCACTGGGCTGATATCATCAGACATGCTGACATTGAAGGTGTCGAGATCGCTCCTCCGGAATTCATCAAGTACCCTCCTCCACTCTTTAGGAACTCCAAGCAACTGGACCGGAATGCAATATCTTAAGAAGTCGTCAGGGTAGGACGAGCTACCGGGGCCATTGCTGATCGGAACAGGATGAAGCAGGTCCTGAACCGGGTATTGGAGATGTACGAGATTCCACTGACTGCTTGGAATAAGGATGAAGACTAGATTAGGAGCTAGTTGTTCAGAAATTTTGTAATAGCTTCAGGATACTTGTATTTTCTTATCAATCAATGAAGTTATTTACTTTTCCTGAGTACAACTTCTTGTTGACTCCTGAATCTACTTTTCTGAATCCTTATCAAGAACTGTACTAACCCATTCCTTGTTTTCATCTTATAGACTAAGTACCTTGTTTGTCAGGTGGTACTGAGTTGTTCTCACTGACTAAGTCAGTTGATTGTATAGATGAATAGGAATTTGCTTAAGGGTTTTGGCATCATCAAAAAGGGGGAAATTGTTGGGACAATCTGAGTGTTTTGATTAGATCCCAAAACCCCTGATGAATTTGCCTAAGTATAGTTGTTCAGGATAAAATAATTCAGGATAGTTAGGTTTTCAGTACAGGAGGACCATGCTGAAGATTGAAGAATATTGGAGTGGACCCAATTTACTGAAGTCTGATGTGCAATCCATCCTGAAGAAGTCAGAGTCAGTTCTGCTAAAGACTGTCTGTACTGAAGCTGAAGAACGAAGCCTGCTGATCCATCCTGAAGACTATCCTGAAGTACCATTGGCTGATGTTTCTACTGAGTACACTAAGCATACTCAGGACAGAACTTAGTCAGTGAAGAGTAAGTGTTACCTATCAGGCTGTGCTGAATGCACTTAAGACCTGACTTAGGTCTTGGTTCAGTTTACCTGAATCATGTAAGTCCAAAGCAAAAAGGTTACACATACTGGGCTAAATAACCTATCAGGCTGTGCTGAATGCACTTAAGACCTGACTTAGGTCTTGGTTCAGATCACCTGAATCATGTAAGTCCAAAGCAAAAGGTTATTTATGCTATGGGACAAGAGACAAAAAGAATGTCAGTAAGACTCCATTAAGACACATGTTCAGACTGAGTAATTAACAAGAGACTCGGAGTATTGAATGTACAAGGAAGGACAAATGTCTGAAAATCAACTAGCCGTTAGAGCAGAGAGCCAATGATCTTTCGACACATATGTACGGAGTCCACGCAGCATTTAATGCGGCATTTAATGCGTCTCAAAAGTTGCAGGTGATGTGACAACTTGCCAGAATAAGCATGGCGGGTAGGTCAAACAGTATTTCTAGCCTGCAATCTACCTAAAATAGGAAAGATTTGATTTGATCTCCTCCAACGGATCTATTTTGAATCTTACCTATAAATATGGAGAGCCTTGCACCCATTAAAGGCTAACGGGAAATTTCCAAGAGAAAACTCTCAAGAATCCAAGCATTCAAAGCATACTATAAACAACACTCTGCAATTAAATTTCCCTAGTGTTGTAGTAGGATTCACTCTGTATTTACTTAGATCGATAGCTCTATTATTTAGCATTGTTTTGTATTGCTAGAGCTATCTTAGTTGGAAACCAGAATACCAAACCACTCAAGGTGTGAGATTGGTTGGTTAGAAGGACTGGGACTTGTAAAACGCCCAGGGGTCAGTTCCTAAGAGAGGAAGTTGGCTACTCGTGTCCCTTGGCACGTAAAACTCAAGTACCTATCCTCAGGGTTTTGAGGATAGCTTCCTGTTAAATAAGGTCGTGGACGTAGGAGTTGGTTATCTCCGAACCACGTTAAAAAGTCCCCTGTGTGCTGATTTACTGTTCTGTTCAGGATCATAACTGTCATCATAATAAACTGAACATTCTGCATCGTTTTCTATTCAGGACTGAATCAATCATCCTGAATCTTAATACTGTGCACTCAGCCTTAACCACCAGTTTACTAAGCAAACTCAGAGAAAATGTTTTCAGAAACTAAAACGAGTAGAATCTAAGGGCTCACTTTCCGCACTCACTCTGGCTCACTGAGATAGTGGTCCAACTGACTAGCTTTCGAGCGGTCAGTAGGTTTGTTATCTCTACTGAGCTTCCAAGCACTTTACTCACACTCAGCTTATCTGACTCGTTATTGAACTGTCCCTGCTGCCCCTGTGGACCTTCAGCATACTGAGTACTTCAGGAAATCCTGACTGAGAGTGTTAGAGCATTTTTCTGAGTCTTTCAGAAAAATCTGACATCAGTGTATTCCCCCATACACTGATTATACTCGTTTCGGGACCAACACAAAGAAAAGCAGCTTTGGAGTACAATCCAGCTAATTCTTGGGGCATCTCGTAAGTCAATGGGGCATAGAAGTCAACCCTTCACAAGTCAAATGTATCCAAGACATGGGACCACCAAAGGATGTACCGGCAGTCCAAAGACTAACCGGATGCCTCACGGCACTAAACAGATTCATATCCAGGTCCGGAGATAAGAATATGCCCTTTTTTGAGTCTTTCAAAGGCAAAGGCATCTGCAAAAGAACCGGGAAGACCAACTTTGTGTGGACAGATGCTTGCCAAAAGGCGTTCGAAGATATAAAGAACTACCTCAGTAATCCCCAGATCCTGTCAAAGCCGGTGCCGGGAGAAAAGCTATACTTATACCTGACGGCTTCAGAAGTAGCAATAAGTTCAGCCTTGGTACGTGCACAGGGTAAGGCACATCTACCAATATACTATGTTAGCCAAGTGTTGCATGAGGCGGAGCTACGATACTCCCCAATGGAGAAGTTGGCATATGCACTAGTGATGAGCGTGCGGAAGCTCTGGCCATACTTTTTTTACCATCAAGTGGAAGTTTTGACAACATTTCCCTTGAGGCAAGTCTTACATAGACCTGATACTGCCGGACGATTATTAAAGTGGTCACTAGAGGTTAGCCAGTATGGTATAACATACGCACCCCGAACAGCGATCAAAGGGCAGGCTCTGGCAGACTTCATAGTAGAGCTAACCTACCCTCAAGATCCGACGAGGGGACGTATTTACCCATGGCACCTCTATGTAGACGGCTTAGCAACAAGTTCCGCAGCCGGAGCGGGTGTCGTCCTGATAAGTCCCGACAAACAAATGTTCACCTCCGCGATAAGGTTTGATTTTTTAGCAATAAACAACGAGGCTGAATACGAGGCACTTATCGCGGGTTTGAGACTATCATTAGCCGTGGGGGCAACTAGACTTCAGGTTTTCGGAGATTCACAGCTAATCATATCTCAAGTCCGAGGAGAGTATGAGGTGAAGGACCTACAAATGATCATTTACCAAAGGATCGTTGCACACCTGATATCAAAGTTTGAGCAGGTGTACATTGAGCAGATCCCCCGACTAGAGAACACCCAGGCAAATGCTTTAGCCCGGTTAGCTACAAGCACCGGAGAACCAAGCATCTCAGAAGTGGTGGTCACAAAGTTAATTAATCCTTCAACATTTGATTACGTTAATCAAGTGATGAAGAGGGGGCAACAAATAATCAATAGTCAGCAACAGTCTACCGATGATTGGCGAACACCTATCAGTAAATACTTATCTAACAGAGAACAACCGGGAGATCCATGGGAGGCACAACGGATTGTGAAGCAAGCCGCGAGATACACGATGGTCGAAGGGCAGCTATATAAAAGAGGAATCTCACTCCCATTACTCAAATGTCTTTCCTCGGAAGAAGGTCAGAAGGTGTTAAAGGAAATCCATGAAGGGATATGTGGAGGACATGCTGGGGGGCAAGCCTTGGCTTACAAAACCATCAGGCAAGGGTATTATTGGCCAACACTACGAAAGGATGCTATCAGATATGCTAAGGGATACTTGAAGTGCCAACAGTTCGCCCCAAGTATCCACACCCCAGCATAAAAATTAAAATCAGTGTATAGTCTGTGGCCATTCGCTAAATGGGGTATCGACTTGATCGGCCCATTCCCTCCCGGGAAGGGTGGAGTAAAATTTGTAGTGGTGGTCGTGGACTATTACACTAAGTGGGCCGAAGCTGAAGCACTAACGACGATAATCCAAGAGAAGATGATAGGCTTCATTTGGAAGAACCTGGTATGCAGATTTGGGTTACCACAGTCGATAGTCACGGATAATGGGAGGCAGTTCGATGGAAATAAGTTAAGAGACTTTTGCACATCTTGGAACATCAAGAAACATTACTCCACACCATATCATCCTCAATCAAATGGACAAGTTGAAGCAGTGAATAAAATCTTGAAACACATTCTAAAGATTCGGTTAGAAGAAAGAAAGGGCAGTTGGGCCGACGAGCTTCCAGAAGTCTTATGGACCTACAGAACGTCCTACAGAATAAGTACCGGGGAGACACCGTTCACAATGGCTTTCGGAGTTGAAGCAGTCATCCCAGTAGAGGTCCAACATCGGACATGGAGGATAATCGAATACAATGAGGAAGCAAATGAAGATGATATGGCGGTAGAAAAAGACTTGATTGAAGAAACAAGAACCTCGGCAGAATTGAGGAATGCAGTCTATAAGCGACGAGCCGAGAAATACTACAACTCGCAGGTAAAAGATAGAAAATTCCAAATTGGCGACCTGGTGATGCGAAGGATATTAGCAGTCCCGACTGGAGTATTTGGTCCGAAATGGGAAGGTCCGTTCAAAGTAATAAAAAGTTGGCCAAATGGGACGTATGACCTAGAGGATATGCAAGGTAACTCTTCGACATACACGTGGAATGCGACATATCTCAAGAAATTCTACCAATGAAGACTTATGTAAATTTTTTAAGAAAACCTTGCTTGTCCAACATGTATAGGGGCAAGCGGGTCCATAATAGATGGAGACAAATCTGAAAAGTTATTATTCTATTAAATAGAGAGGTTTCCTTTCAAATTGATGTGTCGAAAGATGTCTTAAGTTATAAGCTCACAAGACTTGCGAGTCCACAATAAAGGCAAGGTATTGAGACTAACCCTAAGGTTATGCCATTAAAAGGGGGTCCTTACCAATCAATAAGCCTACATCCAGAGAGATGAAAATTCGCGATTCCGCAAAAGGAAAAGTAAGATGAATCAATTAAAACACCATACATGAAGAATGAGCAATAAATAACTTAGACAGGAATATCGACAAAGCTCAAATGCAATTAAACACATAAGGAAGGAAACCACGAAATTCATTAATATAAAAAGGATGGTCAGGTACATATGGGGCGCCTTCGAGGGCGTAGGAAGCAAAAAGTTGCAAAGGAAGAGAATGCAAAAACAAAGAAGCAAAATGTAGCAAAACCACTTTACTGGTCGCTAGGCTGGTCGCCCACCTGCTCGCCAGCCTGGTCGCCAGCCTGTTCACGGCCCTGACCCACAGGCCCAACGGCCTGCTCGCCTGCCTGGCCGCCCACCTGCTCACCGGTGCCCGAAGGGGAAAGACCCGGAAGGACCTCGAAAGGAGATAGACCCTCGGTGTCCACCATCACATCATCCTCATCATTAATCTGAAGAGGTGGATAGTTTCCCCTGATGATCTTAAGCGTCGGAGGCACGGTACTTAAATCAACTCCAATTTCCTCAAGATCCCTGATATCCACCACCAAACCTTCCTTGAGAGGACGTTCAGTAAGGAAGTCGGTGAACTCCTTCTTTAAGGCCGTCCAGGGGTCCTCGTTCTCACCAACAGCATGGTGATAGGCCCACAGATTCTCGGCAAAGGCATAAATGAAGCCGAAGTCGGAAGACTCAGCTCGAATATTAGCAACAGCCTCGGTGGTATAGCAATCAGTGTGGGCCGCTTTGTGCTCGACAAGTTGGGTCTGAGTAGCTTGGAGTTCATTCTCTAACTCGGTAATCCTTCTCCGAGCCACTCTGTTCTCTTTCAACTGAGCGCGAAAGCTCATCAACTCAGCACGTAAACTCTCAGCCTCGGATTGGGCCCTCTCAGAATTGGCAATGGCTGACTTTTCAGCATCCAAAGAGGCCTTGGCTTTGGCCTCTGCTATAGTTATCTTCTTTTTAGCTTCATCCCTCTCTTTCCTTTGCTCAAGGGCGCGCTGAGCACTGAAAAGAGCCCCACTCGTATGATGCATGGCCGTGCGGATATTATCCATCATTGACTGGCGCTGAATGATGTCCTCTTGAGGCTGAGACCAGTGTCGAACGGTAGATTCGACGGCAAGGCGAGTGGAACCCTTGAGCTCGTTGAGAGACTTCGGAGGTCGGGCAAGTGCGAAATGATGTACAGTTGCGCTCTGGTATTGGTAACGTGAGGGATCGTACCTGAGAAAAAATTCAAACAAGTCTAAAATAAATCTGAAAAATGTTCAAAGTATAAGTATGCTACAGGTTTGTAGAGTATTACCCTGCTGCTCGATCCTGATCCCATCCAAGAATCGAGACATCCGACAACTGCCCAACAGATCGTATGGGGGCAGGAGCGGAGGAAGTGCCAGCAGGGGCAGGAAGAGTTGACTCCGGAGTCTCGACCCGGCCCGAGCCTCATGGGGCTGAAGATCTTGTCGTTCTGGCTCTCTTAGCGGCCTCACCCTCACGCTCAATACGTGAACCATCTCCTCGGAGCACTCGCCGGTTACCACCGCTCGGAGAATCGCTCGGAGCTTGACGATCCTCGGTACGAGGAGCCCGAGGGGCAGCAGATCGGGTGTTCGGCCCGGAACCACCAGTCTTCTTGGTAGTCTTAGCAGCAATTTGAGCGGCTAACACCATGGATGGAGGATCCCTCTTGGTACGTGCCATCCCAAATTTCTGGTTTAAAGTCTTGAAAGATGGAGGGATGGCAATAGACACTTCAGGAACTGCAAGCATGAAGAGGCAAAAAGAGTTAGAAAACTTTCATGAAATCTCATGAAATCTCAAAGTCAAGAAATACTAAACAAGAAATCAAAATAGTTATACCTGCGGGACGAACAACCTGAGCTCGCAGATGGTGAGGAGTGGTGATTAACCCCGAGGCAACGCGGCAACTGAATTTGTTTAAGTAATCAAAAGTTCTGTCCTTCTTGTTCCGACGGCAAACAAGAATGCAGGTGAACTTGAACTCCTCAGACAAGCTAGTCTTCTTCCAACGCTGAGGGATCAAGCCTGTAGACACAAACAACAAAGAAAGTCAGATATTGTAACAAGGGTGGAATCTAAAGTACAAACGAGTCCTACTCTGTAACTCGCCAAACTCAGTAGGGGACATTATACGTCCCCCGAGACCCTCATTGTTATCAGGAGCTCGCCAGTCACCACCAATGAAAAAGAATTGTTCCTTCTAGTCTCTCACTTTATTGGGCAATCCCTCAAGGATCTTCATATCGCTCCTCGCTTTAAGGTAATAATAACCCTGGCCTTCCTCAGAGCATTTGCTAAGGCAGAGGGTGTAATTCACCTCTTGAGGAGTCAAGCGATCCTTGTACTTCTCCAAGGCGAAAACTGTACATAGTGATATCAGGTACGTCCATGCGTTGGGGGTCAGTTGTGTGATCGCTAAACCCGTCGTCTCCAAAAAGCGCCCGATGAGGGGGTGAAGGGGTAACGTCACACCAGCAGCCAATGTATGCACGTTTATGGCTGTTAATCCTTCCGGGGGACAGTCAGCTCTTTTTTTCTCCCGAGGAGCGTACATCGTGACGTCGCAGGGGATATGATATTCCCTTCGGATGTGGTCAAGATCATCCTCGTCAATGACACTCACTACGGTGTTCGCCTTGTAGCTTGTACGGATACCTTGTTCAAGTTCCCGATACTGCCGAGGAGGAGTTGGGAAATCGGCGGCATATCGCTCGTAGTATGCTTTCCAGTCGAACTCATGCGCAACGCCTTCGGGAATGGACCTCTCGGACATGTGCGGTTGAGGGAAGCTGACAGACTCGAACCACTCAGTAATAGAGTCATCGCTATCATCACTACTAGAGATCATCTCTACTTCCTCGGTATCATCCCCCTCTGGGCGAGCAACGGGCTGCTCGATTTCTTGCTCGCCCAG
Organism: Prunella vulgaris; assembly: GCA_026898435.1. NCBI lineage: Eukaryota > Viridiplantae > Streptophyta > Magnoliopsida > Lamiales > Lamiaceae > Prunella > Prunella vulgaris. Next base: position 307,612 of record JAPKLY010000157.1, on the reverse strand, counting down.
CTGCTCGCCAGCCTCCTCGCTGGCTTGCTCGCCTCCTCTCTCCAAAAGCCGATTGACCTCCTCAACCGCAGAATCAGATCCCGCCAAATGGACCGATGACAAGCCCGCGATCGGGCCACCTTCCTCTATGTTCTCCACCATGGATCGTTTGCCCAGATTATGGTGAGAAATCGTCCGACTAGAGGATGACGACATGGATTTGAGAAGAAAGGAGAAAAGACAAAGTTGATCCTAGAGTGTGTTAACTATGGATTGCGGGCGTCATCAACGAGATTCCGGTCAGAAATTCAGGTAAAGAATCCGACAAACAAATACATAAAATGGACATGCAAAAATTAAAAGAAAATGAAGGTAATGTAAAGAAAAGACTAAAGGAATTGAGGAATTACCTGGGATGTTGAGTCACAAAACCGGTCGCCGAAGTAGTAAAGATTGCTAAAGTCGTCAGAAAGAGCTCGGGGATGGGATCGCCGGGAATTCTAGAAGAGAAATAGTGAATGAAGAAGAAGATGAATAGTGACTTAAGAAACCCCTATTTATACGTTCGGGTCAAAGTGAAAGAGGGAAAAGAATTTCAGGGACCAAGTTGCAAAATTTTTTTTTTTGAAAAGTCTCTGAAAAGGCACGCCTTTTTGTGCGACTGATTGGCACACGAAACGAAGAGGTGCCTCGTTTCCCGAAGCATCGCCTCAATTGCCGAAAAGAGAGAAAGCGAGCAGGAGGGCGAGCACCATGTTTCTCGCTAAGTTGCTCGCCCAGTTGCTCGCCCAGATGCTCGCCTACGTGATAAAGATCAATTCTAGTATATACTTTGATGTCAAATCAAAGCATATACTGAGGGGCAAATGTTGATAAAAGGACCTAAGCTCGAAGATTAGATAATAACCCAAGTGTAAACAAGCAGGAACGGGTAAGCTGCTCGCCAGGGTGCTCGCCCGAGCCCAGATGTGTCGAAACAACAAGCCTACATGGCCATCCTCCAGTTGCTCGCCTTCGTGCTCGCCCGCCTGCTCGCCTCCAAGCTCGCTTTCAGCCTGAATATGACAAGGCAGCAAGCCAAGAGGATAAGCCTATGTTTCTCGCCACAATGCTCGCCCCCTTGCTCGCCACACTGCTCGCCCCTCTGCTCGTCCCTTCTTCGAAGGAAGGAAGACACAAGATGTCTAAGGAACCCGTATGAAGAGTTTGAGTTATTTAGGCTAGAGTTAGTGGGGCGAAACTTCCAGGGGGTGACAAGTGGAGGACACTTGTCACCACCAGAAGCCATGTGGTCTAAATAGATGCCACCTCATCCTTAAAAAAAGGGTATAAATATGTAAAAATAGATCATTTGAAGGGATCTAAAATCCAAATACAAAGAAACTATTTATAAAAATTTTCTTTCTATAATTCTCTCTACATTTCACTTAATAATTCCAATTACCATCTTTTAATTATTGTTTGAGTGATTTCCATAGATTAATTAGCCACATAACATTACAATTAGTAAAATCATTCAACAACAGGTTTCTGATGGATGTTGTGAACAAGGTCATCCTTGCAGAACAGGGGAGTTTGGATGCCTTGACCAAACTTCGCCTTTGTGTGGCTAGCACTATCCTAAATGGAGTTCAAGCAGACTGGGTGAGTCTGTTGTGGTTGCGACTGGAGCAGGAGTCAAAGAGGTGTGCTTGTGAGATTGTGAACGGACAACAAATCTACAAGCTGAAGTCAAAATGTTCTATGGCTACCAAGATTACCATAGTCTTGAGACATCTGCTGCCAGAGCATAAATGGAAGGGTGAGTGGATTGTAGACTACAATCACTCAAAGTTTCTCAGGGGAAGCAATCTTGAAGTCCTAGGAGATGCTGATTCAGATTCAGTAGCTGATCCAGCAGCTGCTGCTACAGGACCTTCTGCTGGTACTGGGAAGAAGCAGAAGAGGAAGGCTACTAAGCCTGCTGATATGGGTAAGAAAAGTAAGAAGTCCAAGAGGGACACCACACCAGTTCAAAGGAAGCTGTCCTTTGATGAGGATGATACTGCTCCTTTGAGTAGTCTGAAGAAGAAATCCACAGCTGCTACATTATCAACTGCAAAATCTACTCTGCTAGTGGATGACCTACTGATGCAGAAGAGGAACCAGCAGAGGAAGAATCAGCAGAGGCAACCAGCTCAGAGGAATTGTCTGCCTCTAACTCTGATGAAGAAGAGGAGGGTTCAGCAGAGGCTTCTGTTGCTTAAATTGAAGTAATTCATTCTTCTGAGGAAGCAGATCCAACCGATTCTCCCATCGAGGCTCAGCCAATCAAGTCAGCCCAACCTACTCCCTCATCTGATCCCCCACATACACCCTCACAAACCCCTTCACCTCATGAATCCCCAATATCCCAACCCTCTACGCACTCTACACCTTCAGCTGACCCCTCACCCTCACAATTCCCAGCTGGCAATGAACCAGATGAGGTAGCTGCCTCTGGTGAGCCATCAACTGACCCCCACTCCTCTCATCCCCAACCCATCGAACTTGACACCCCTAACTCCCCAACTGACCTTGCTCAACAAGCCAGACTTTCTCACCTTCGTTCAAAGGGGCCTCTTGAACGAGGAATTGTTATCACTGCCCTTGCCCATCTTTTCCTTTACATCCCAGAAATAGCCAACTACCCTGCCTACCAAGATCTGCTGGCTGATGGCCTCGCCTGGGCTCAAGCAAGAGAAGGTCCAGTAACCTTCTTCATCAAGTTGCTGAAGAAAATGGGTGAAGCCACCTTCACCACTTGGGAAGAGATCCTAATGGATGCCTTGGAGGTTAAGGCTCCATCCCAGTTGACAACTCCTGAGGGACTTTGCCAAGTGGCTCGGGCTCTGCTGCTCAAAGATGGAGTGGCTCTGGACTGCCCAGAAACGGTGGAATCTGAATTCATCTCACTAGCAGCGAACTTAGCCATCTCACAAGATGATCAGGTGACTTCTGATATGTTAAATAAGATAAAAGAATATTTTGATGATCATATCAGGGAAGTCAAGGCCACTCTGCTGGAGGCCAAGTCTGTTGCCCCCTCTCTGATAGAGAAGCATGTCCACCAAGTGCTGCTAGATCACAGGAACAAGCTTTGGGAAAGTCTTGAGGACAGCTTGTATGTCACAAGGAAGGAACTATACTTCACTCGAAAGAGGTTTGAACAAACTGCTCAAGCCTTCACTGACGATGCCAAGGCCTCTTTTTCTGCTGAGTATGACAAGATCAGATTACTTACTGGAAATTTGGAGAGAGAAGTTGCTGAGTGCAAAGATAGCCAAGCAGATCTCAAAGCTGCTATTGAAAAGATTCCCACTTCGCTTCCCTCTTCATCCGCTTTTGATGATGTCAAAAAGGGGGAAGAGAAGAACTCAGCTGATATTGGTACCCTGCAAGCTGAGACTGTCTCTCTAAAGGCTGAGATGGCCTCCCTGAAGGCTTTGTTGGTAGACAACAATGGTGTCTTGTCAGCCAGGCTCCAAAATGTTGAAGAGTATGTAAATACTCAAAATCTGGCACAGCAGCGGGCTCAGGAGATGAGAGATCAGAAGATGGCTGAGGCTATACAGAGGCAAGAAGAGGCTGCTGAAGTAAGGGAAAACAAGAAGCTCATAATGAATGCAGAACTTGATGCTAAGCTTGCCAGAGAACTGCAGATGGCAGAGAAAGAAACTCAAGAGGAGAGAAACAAGAGACATAAACGAGAGATGAACGATCAGCTGGAGAGACGCTATCAGAGGAGGCTGAAGAAAGAGGGAAGAGCAGTGCCCCAGAGCAGACTAAAGGGTAAGTTTGTTCCTGGGTCAGACGAGCCCCTGATTGATGGATCTATTGAGATTTTCACTCCAGACATGAACGAAGTCATGATCTCACTCTGGAGGACCATCAAGGCAAGAGTTTTCATCTAGTTCTATGTGCTCAGAGGAGAGGATGCCAGATCAGCTGAGGAGAAGAATAGAGAATTCAGAGATTGGTTGAAGGAGAACTATCCAGTTTTCTTCAAGTTCATCACTGAGGTCATGGTCAAACTTAGTGCCCAGCCTGAACTTCCCGAGCTTGAACTCTTTCCAACACCCACTGATGCCAATGGAAATCTCGACTGGGGGGAGGTTCAAAGGATCTGAATGGATATGGTGACTCGATTTCTCCCAACGCTCCCTGACACATCAGTGCCTACCCTGAAAGCTATTGAGAAGAGGTTTCTCAACTGGATGCAGGTACCTATCAGTTCCAGAAAAGCTTTGGTGTAATAGTCCAGCTAAGTCAGCTGTGGGTAGGTTTCTGACTTGGTTGTAACTTTTTCTGATGTTTAATGAAGTTTTTATATTCCAGACAACTTCTTGTTGTCAGCTGTTATTTGTTTTCTATCTAAAGGATCTTATCTAAAGATCTTCTTTTCTGTCCTATTTGATCTTGATTTAATATGTTTATCTGTTGAGATCAGCTGAGTTGGTTTTGATATCATTAAAAAGGGGGAATTTGTTAGGATATTCTTGTTAGATGTTTTGATGATATGATAAATCAAGCAGCTTGTAATAGGACCAGCTGAACCTGTTAGTCAGCTGATGAATAGTTATGATTAGATAGGTTTTAGTAAAGGGGAATCAACCTTGCTGCCTAGAAGATCTAAGACTATCTTAGAAAAGAAGACCAGCTAAGGCTTTGAAGACTTAGCAAGTTCCAGTAGACAGAAGACCTGAGCAACTGACATTGGAATATCTGGAGTAGAACATCAGAAGAGTCAGATCAGCTGATATCAGAAGATCAGCTGAGCACGTCGCAAACAAGACTAGGACCGAGGATCAAGGTTTCCAGACGGGGTTCAGAAGATCAGCTGAGGTGCACATCAGTAGACCAGCACATCAGCTGAGGTCCAAGTATCAGCAGACCGATACACCAGCTGCGGAGACAGATCAGCTGGAGTCTTGTGCTCCGCCCAGATTCTTCGGAATCATATTAAGGGTTGACTTGCGACAATAAGAAAGGATTCCCAGAATAGAAGATCAATCAATCAAGGGGACAAACTTGATTGATTGAAGATTGCGAAGACTTCCGGGAATCAGAAAGGAAACTAAATCAATCCTTATGATTGATTGATTCCAAGATTATAGGATCTCGAATCTCTAGTCAATCTCAACGGCTAGTTATTTGACCCTATAAATTGGAGTGTCTGTGAAGATTTCAAGTATCGATTTACACGCGTTTAAGCTTGCCGAAACTCTGTCAAAATCTTTACTCGCACTCAACACCATTTATTCATATCTATCCTTTGTAAGCTTTATAGAAGCCGTTAGAAGTCGATTGCCATTAAAGCACTGACTGATTGTAAGAGAGTAGTACTATCAAAGTGAGTGAGTGAGAGAAGTTAGTGGAGAGCCTCACAATTCCAGTTGGATTGTGGAGAGTGGAGTAAGACCTTTCTGTCCGAACCACTATAAATCCCTTGTGTCTTGTGTTCTTTATTTTTTGTTCTTATCTGTGCACAAATCACTAAACGGGTTTTCATTAAAATATTTCCGCACTCAAATACACAGCGCACAATTTTCAAAACCAGACACTCTCTAAGTTGTCTGTTGTTTTTAAAATAAGCCTAAAATAGAAAAGGGTTTTGAAATCCCTCAAGTCTATTCAACCCCTCTTCTAGACTTGACTTAGGGTTTTCTTACTCTAAAACCTGCCTTTGGGACCAACAGCAACAAACCATTATTAACCTGACTTATGTTTTGATTGGGTAATAAACATCACTTCTAAGCATTGTAAATCGTTACTTAAGTACTCTAAAAGCACGTTCTATGACATTTCTTACCCTAGTGTGACACGTATTAAACAGATCTTGATAATTAATGGGTCTCTGAGAAGATGGATCCCATTCTTTTAAATGGTAACTGAATCCTCTATATAACACGAGGAATCCTTCACTATTCACGTACACATGATCATAAAGATAGTATTTTCCTAAACAATTGAAGTTTAAAATTTATTTTTTTAAAGCTGGCTATACATTCTAAATATGGAATCAAATAGAGTTTAATGGATTACGAATACAAAAAGAAGTGAAAAGGGTAAAAAAAATGTCTCTACCCTTGGGGACTTTCAGTCCATGTAGTCTACGAATCGCATCGTGGAACACTCTACAATTTGCAGCAGACTCTTTCCATCCTGGGAGTACATATACAAATCTAATCTCTTGGTCGTAAACTCCTAGAATATTAGTAGATATATGACTCTTGTTTCTTCTAAATTGAGGTATATCTTTGGTAGGGACATGGACATCAATGTATGTGTCATCCAATGCCCCTAAACAATCATATGATACACGAAAAATTAATTGTAAGATCAAATTGATAATCAAATACTTATTCCGAGACATTTTTTATTCATCATCAATGGTGTTTGTGTACTTTGAACCATTTCCACCGGGGGTTTGTTGATTCATCCGGAATGAGAGTAAGTGTTGCTAAAAATAAAAAATGGAGTTTCAAGATTCCAGCGAGCACTATATTAACATAGTAAGACATTGTTTGCTCGGACCTCGAGAAGTCAAATTTTACTGTTATATTCTTCTTGTGGTGGGCCAAAACTGGTATGAACATTACAACTTGTTCTTCAACGTGCACATATTTTTTGATCAACTAAACCTCCTAACTCATGCATTAAAAAATACAGGTATGCAAAGGTATTGAGAGACATTCATAGGTTCTCAACACATGTAGCCTCGGTAAGGGAGTATAATCTATTTAAGTGTTTAACTTGACACTAAATTCTTTCTATCATTGCATATGGTTCAGGGTTAAGTATCCAATGTCTTACGCTCCTTTTGAGGCTTCTATGTAAGTACACAGTTAAGAAAAGAAAGAGATTTTGGAACATCATCTTCTCAATCAAAAGATAGACTAGAACTCATTTTCTCAAACTCGATGGCAACATTGTTAAAATTCTGAACACCTATTTCAGTCACATTAACAAATGAAATTAATGGAATTTGAATGTACGAGTCAATTAGAATCAGGTAGGCATTTGACAACACAACGAAGTACATGCATTCATAATTGCATACAAAATTGCAAGGGGAAATTGTAACAACAAATTTTGCAGATATTATAGATGTATTCAATAGTGCAAAAATTATATTTGTGTAATTTTTTTTAAAGAGTAACCCAAATAATTGAAATTATGAATCAATATATCATCACTGCCAACATAATAATTCTGCAAAATCAACAGATTTTTTTCAAAGGAAGTAACCAACCAATTTGTGAATAACTATTGTTAAGTATATATGTTTATTCCCAATAAAAGATTTGAAAACACCTTAATCGATCTTTAGGAATCTGGAAACTTTTATCCCGAATTGTTGTTTGAGCTATGCCCTTGACCTGTCAAAGATGTGTCACGATATGGTTAGACTTTCCAAAAAAAAGTTATAAATAACGAGAATCTAATTGTTAAGTTAGGTTAAACAGAATTTCACATTTTACCTCAATTAATTCGATGAAAAAGTTGGAAAGAGAAGGACGGTGATGTCAGGGGCGTATTTACCTTAGGGCTACACTGGGCTTTAGCCCAGTGCAAGCCCAAAATTGCCTCCTATATATATACATATGCCTACAAGATACAACAATATAAATTAGTTGATTTATTAAGGGTAGATTCATAGAGCACAACACAACTTCTTTCTCTCTCTGGGCACATGGCGGTGGACCCTTTTTTTTAAAAAAATATATTTTCAAAATATATAAAATTTAAAAGTATAAAATATTATAAATCTTTAACAAGTAGTAAAAAAATTTGAAATTTTAAAAATTTGAGTTTTCTTAAAATCTTCCACCACATCATTCAAAGTAATAAAAATTTGAATCTTATTTGCCTATTTATGATATTTTTATGTTATTAGCTTGCTTGTCGAAGATAATTTTGTAGCTTGTGTATTTAATTTTTATTTTATATATTATATTATTAATATCAAATTTTATTTAGATCGTACTCGAAATCGCTAATTGTAAGACATTATATAAGAAATGGTAAATTGCATTGATGGTCTTATGAGAATTTGTCTTTATGAATTTGGTCTTTTTTTTTTTAAATACAAATTATCCATATGATTTTTTTTCATTAAAAGCTAATAAATTAACACGTGGAGTTGAATGCAAGATTTAATTATGTCATCCATTAAATTATTTTCTCTCGGTGTAGCCTTAGATAGGTCAAGATATTGTTTGTTTAAAGTATGAGTTGAGTCATTATAAACATAATGTGATAGTAAACAAAGAGTTTCAAGTTTCTACACATTGAGTTAAGTCAACTACTTTCTAAGAGTGAAAGATTGATGGTCTATATTATAATATTAACTAAATTGATTCATCTAATTTTGATATTATATGTTTCTACTGCTACAACTAAATAAGCATTTTCAGCAATGAAGCATGAGAAGACAACACTTCATAACAAGAAGAGTGATGACTTTGTTGGAGATTGTCTAATGCTTTATATTGAGAATTTTTATTAAGGATATAGAGATAGGCTCAATTATTGATGAATATTATGTTTTGAAGTCTCGTAGGGCACAACTTAAGCGAATATTGAAATGTATAAATTTTTTAATTGTCTACGTTTACTTTTTAGCCCACCCTGCTACTAAATCCTGGATCTGCCCCTTGGTGATGTGTAAAGAGCTCTTCATGGAAACTATCGCGGTTGGGGAACCGTCTTGCCATCAGGAGCACCCTCTTGCCGTCGGGAATCCCCTCTTACCATCAAAATGTGGCTTTACCTTGCTTCATCGTCGTCGGCTTCAAGAAGCTAGGGTTTTCTTTAGTTTCACAACATTGAATTTCGTGAGGAATGAGAGCTGAGAGAAGAAAATTTTGAATTGATTTTGTCATGACTACTGTTATGCCAAGAAAATCTTAACCTAGGGGGAGGGGTTGGATCTGTTTTACAAAGTGAAACAGTGAAATTATAGGTATTGTTTTAAAGGGCTGAATTATCTAGGACCGTTCTTGTCAAATATGAGAAAAAGTGAGACAAAACTCTTTTCACCTTCTTTATTAGGGCTACCAAATGGTCCTAACTAGTAATATAACATTATCTTTCTCTTACTACAATGTGCGTACTTTTATTTTTGGATCATCTCAATTATGTATAAAATTTAAAAAAAATTAAAAAAAATTATTAAATTATCCCTAAAAAATTACTCATATTACTTTGAAATTATAAAATATTCTCTTATAAATTTTGGTGGAACAAAAAAGTATACTCTAAGATGATGCATTATTAAAATAAATTGTCTATTAGTAATTAAGTATGCCAAGGATATTTAGATATTTTCCCTTACATCTATTTTTAAATTTCTTAGTCTAATTCAGCACTTAAATACTACATTGTATACCTAAGTGCCTAATTTGTATCTCTACTTTTACTGTTAGAATTTTTTTTTCAAAGCTGGTGTGACCTAACTTTTGAAATATAAAAGCACTTCTAACTATGAAGTAGAGATTGAAAACATGTCTTAAATCTTCATGTGATATCCAAATCTTATATTAATTACTAATTTTTTTAAATAATTTGAATTCAATAATATTTATCTCAATTTTAATTAAAATAAAATTAATAATTAGACTCAATCTTAGAAAGAAAATTATTGTAACCAGGTGGGCTAGCTCACCTGGCCACCGGGCTCCTCACTTAAGTGAGTGGTCTGAGTTCGATTCCTTTTGGGAATGAATTAAGGGAGATATAAGGTTGGCTTAGAGATATTGGGGGAGATATAAGGTTGGCGTGGAGTGTTTAGGAGACTTGGCAAACTAACTTGTAACTACTAACAACTAACATTTACTGATAAAAAAAAGAAAATTATTGTTTATATTAGTAATATTTATGAATTATTGTTTCTATAATTTCTTTCCTTTAAATTATAGTTTTAATTTAAACATAATGTTGGTAATATATGACCATAATTAAGTTGAATTAATTGGATCAAATCTAAATTTGAAATACTCAATCTATATCTCAGAACATTATTTACTTTCATTCCACATGATATATAAATTAATCGTACTACTTCTATTCTCCAAAAATTTGTATACTTATCTTATTTATCAGTCACTTATGATGATTATCACCTTTTTGTATATAATCATTTTATTTTTATATTGACAAACAATCATTTTATTTAGGGTTAATTCTATATAAATACACTACTTTTTACTCAACTTTTAATTTAATCCTGAGCTTCACGATTATTATAAAAATCCCAACATTTTAAAGAGTTTCAATTCGATACATTTTTTCCGGCCAGCAACTGATGACGTGTCTCACCTGAGAGCGTGAAATGTTGTCACGCTGGCGTACACGTGTAAAATTACTTTTTTATATTTTATTTTTTAAAGTAATTTGGGCCTTAAATAATTAAATTAAAACTTGGGCCCAATTTCTTCTTTCTCCTTACTGATTCAGTGGTGATATGGTGGTTCAAAAGCTCAGCAACGGCAGGCTTGACGATGGGCTTCGATTGTGATGACGTTGGGCTTCCAAATTTGGTGACGGGCTATGGAGGAATGTGTCACCATTGATTGAGGCGGCAGAAGCTTCGATTTGATTTCGGTGGTTGTGTGTGTTGCAGAGGCGGTTGGCGACGAACGTGGCTACAGATTGCAGATGGAGATGCGAATGGTGGATTGAAATCGAGCAGGAGGCGGCGTTGGCGATGATCTACAATCGACGGTTGCAATTCGAACAGTGTCTGGTGCTTGTTGCGTTGGCGACGATCTACGGCTTTGATTGCTATAGTTGCAGGCGGTGGTTCCAGGCTTCAGAGTTGGCGAACTGGTTTGTGGTGGTTAAAAGTGACGGGTAGCAATGGTGTCTCGATTCCACGGTGGTGCATTGCCAGGCAGTTTTCGATGTCGGGTGTTGGTAATGGCGGATTTGAGCTGTGACTTGCAATTTCCTATGATAATCGGCGAATTGGTGGTGGCAGTTGCACATCAATATCGGTTTCCAGTGTTGGTGGGATATGGTGTACAATGGTGTAGCACGGTGGTTGTAGTGAGCAAGAACAGTGGCTATTGTTGCAGATTTGTGATGCGTGGTAGAGCTTTGATTAGGCTATTGATGACAGTTGTTGATTTTCCGGTGAAATGGAAACAGAGGAAGACAGTGACGGTTAGACGAATGGTGGTTCTGATTAGGGTCATAATTGCATCATTTTGCATCTATTTTTATATGTTTTTTATGAGTTTAATTTGTGCTATTGACCCCTTGTTGGCAAGAAAGTGTGCTTTATAGGTGAAAACGAGCAAAAAACGAGGAATTCCCGACTATAGGAGGTAAAATGATGAAATTTGAGCTCATGGAGAAGTTTAAAATACTCAATTGAAGACCTTAGGAAGTTTGGACGAGCTGAGGGATCAAGAACGAAAAAGTAAAAATCGGACGCCCAAGATAAGCGTTGACCGAGTGCCCCAGAGTTGTTGACTGAGTTCTCCAACACTGGTGTCCGAGAGGATTTACGCTGTAAGTCAATTTTTTCGGCGCTCGACCACCACAAGGGCAGCACTCGGACATGCATGTCTGAGCGGCTGTGAGCGTACGTCCGAGCGCCTGTGCAGAAATTGGGAAAATTAAGGGCATTTTTGTCCTTTTGCGCGTTTAATGAAAGACACTTTGGTCTAAGCATGTTGGGCACTATAAATAAATCAAGCATCAGATTTTGGAGGGACTTTTACCATTTTCATTTTCTTATATTAGTTTAGAGAGAGATTTAGGTAGTTACCAATTAGATTAGAAGTTGATTTCTTACTTCTTTCTTCAATCACTTTTAATCTAGCCATTAGATCTTTAATCCGTTTTTTGTATTGTAATCTCCATTGAATTTCGTACGTTTCTACGGTTCGGTTTATGTTTTTGAGTTGTGGATCAAGACTTAGCATTTGGAGGTTTGTAGCTTGTATTTCCATTCATCTACATTTGGTAAGTTTTCATTCAATTCTCTTGTTTTAGTTCTTAATCATGATGTTTAGATTCTTAATTGTTGTTTTGGATTCCAATTAGTCATGGGCTAATTCTTTGTTGCATTGGTGTATGAATACTATGTTGTAGTTTAGTGTTCTATTAATTCTATGCATGCTTGTAATCTTGATGGATTAATTCTCTTATTTGATGAATTGTTTGGATGTTTGGTATGTTCAATTGGATGTATAGAGACTAAGTGGGTTAGCAACACATGAGAATTGAGTTGATTCATAGAAGTTCTTTATTGAATGTTGTGCATGCCAAGTGTTTGTATTAATGCTCTTATGTCAATAAGAATTGCTTAGGAGATAAGACCTCTCAAATGGAGTATTAGGTGTTGTTAGAGAGATCTAGGCACTTGATAGAGCCCTTTAGCTTGTGTTGCTGGAGAGATCTAGACACTTGTTAGAGTTATAGCTTGATTAAGATATCAAGAGACCTTTTGCATGCTAGGATGGATAGGATACTAGGTGAACTATAGTAGGATTACACTAATGCACACACATCACTCACTTGCTCATTTTTATAAGGTGATAGTTAGATTTTACTAATCTTTGTTGAATAGTAGATAGAAACCAAGACCATTTTTCTTGTTTTCCTAACTATTAACCTTTGTAAACATTCAATACTTGTCCTACATCGCATCGTTTCCCTGTGTTCGATATTTTTATTACTTGGTTAACTTGCCACGACAACAACGTTCACGTACGCTTGCGTGAAAGCTCACGATTTTGGTAAACAGGTTCACAACGGTTCTGGTGTTGGGAAAGAAGATGATGTGGATGAAAAATAAAATATAAAAAAGTAATTTTACACGTGTACGCCAGCGTGTCAACATTTCACGCGCTCCGGCGAGACACGTCATCAGTTGCTGGCCGGAAAAAAAAAGTGTATCGAATTGAAACTCTTTAAAAGGTTGAGATCTTTTATAATAATCGTGAAGCTCATGATTAAATTGAAAGTTGAGTAAAATGTGGTGTATTTATATAAAATTAACCCTTTTATTTAAAATAATTTTCTAAATATTTATTATTTTATCTATTTTCATAATTTCTTGTATCCTATTCTTTACACACAATTTTTTTTTTAGAGGAATGGAATACTACCTCCGTTTCACCTCTACTTTCACACTTGTTTTATTTGGACGTTTCAACTCTATTTTCACACATTTTTTTTTACAATCACAAAAGTGAATGAAGTATATTTTTTATTTTATTATTTAACTTTACACGCATATACTCTCTCCATTCCGAATTATTTTTATATGTTGGCTTGCACACATATTAAAAAAATGAAGTATGCAAATGTGAAGTTACATAATAAAATATATTTTATTAATTTTTATGAGTGTGAGTTATTTCCATTTTATGCGGGTATTTATTTATTTTTTTAATTTCCATGATCAGAATAATTATGAAAATTAATTGACAAAAACTTATATGAACCCGAGTTCACCGTGAATTCGAATTTATCAATTATCACTGTCATGTGTATATACTATTATTGTTATATATATATTATCACTATTTAAAAAATTAAGTACTCTCTCTGTCTCACTATAAGTTGCTCATTTTGTCATTTTCGTTCGTTCCACTATATGTTGCTCATTTGCTTCTTTTATCTTTTTAGAGAATTACTATTCACTTTTTTATTATTATTTTCAATACTTTTTTACAATGTTCTCATTATTTTGTCACTTTTCTACACCACATTACATGTACTATATCAATATTTTTATACCCTTCTTAATATTAGTGCCCAAAAATTATGAGCAATTTTTAAGAAATCAGAGAGAATGTATTTTTATAACAGTAATAATTTATATACCGTCTCAATTAATTTGGAACGGGGTGAATATATTTTTAGCAGCAGTGACACCGGAAACAGGGCCCATGATGGGTGATAATCTAAAAATATACCGTTGTCGTCGTCTTTCTTGATCACTCACACACTCGTTTAAGATTTCCATAACTCCTCGAAACACGCACCCTTTTTTCTTTTCTTTTTTGTGGTGGAATTTAACATTAAATCTTAAAGAAAAATGCCAAAAAGAATAGGGAATCTGCGCATTAAGCTTTAAGCTAAACCCACACAATCAATAATGTGTTTCTGTTTCTGCTTCAATTTTCATTCTCTCCTTTTCGACATGTAATAGAATACCGAAATCTCTTTACTTGAGCTTTATCTGATCTACACACACCAAAGACGTTTTTTCGAGCTTTACCTTTAAGCACAAAGGAATGAGGTCGGCCCTCTTCTTTCTCTTTTCCTTGCCATTAATCGCCTACGCCTTTAAGTTTCAAGCTCAAGCTGCACCTGCTGGTAATTTATTTTTAATTAATTTTATTTTTTGGTTTTTCAGAATTTTTTTTACTTGAACAGTGAACATTTGAGATTTTCCAAAATTTGTGATGGGGTTTCTGCGTTTTGGCGTAATGGGTGTGTGTTTTTTCTGTAGTAGTTTATCTCCTTGAAATCTTGATTTTATGAATTTTCTTTTGAAAAAAAATTCAGGGCCGTTGATAAAGCACATCTCCTCACTCGTGAAATGGACTAGGTCCGCATCCAAAGCACCCCACCAATCAGGTACAACCCACTTCGTTAACATTTTCATCACTAGTTTTAGATGTCTTTGTTTAAATTCTTGTTGAGTAAATATTCTGTTTGAATCTCTTTTATATGCACATCACGGGAAAATGACGTCATTTTGGAGTTTGCTAGAGAATATGTGATCCAGGGGTAACTTTGATTGGAACAGTTTTAGTGAGAAATTAACATTTATCTGAGTGTTTATGTTTATCATCGATTTGCAGATGGGAATGTGCTTCAGTTCGAAGAAGGGTATCTTGTGGAGACTGTTGTTGAAGGGAATGAACTTGGGGTCATGCCTTACTCTATACGTGTCTCCCAAGATGGAGAGCTCTTTGCTGTAGATTCTGTTAATAGCAACATTGTCCGAATTACGCCCCCATTATCCCATTGTGAGCTTTGTCTTAATCCTTTCTCTCATTGTGTAATATTTTACTGCATATTCAATTTTGAAACTGAGACCTCATTTTTTCATGTTCTGGAGTATCTAATTGATGTGGGCTGTGTTGATCCATCATAGCTCTAACTCAAATATGAATATGTTGTGACCCTTAACTGGTGGGACTTGTGAATTACTGCAATTTCCTACATTTAATTAATTACGTAGTTGAGATTGTGTCTGAAGGAGAACCTTTGTCCCAATTAATTATATTCTTACTTGTCATAGATAATCGATTATGTTTAAAGCCGTAAGATTGAGGGCGCTGCAACACAACGAACAGCTTTGAGAATCATTATCTTCAAAAGCTGTGACAAGGAGCTTTTGAAAATAAGTGATTCTCTTCCACTCTATATTGTTTGTAAACATCCCATGAATACGTTATACATATGTTAGTTTGTGTGGTGTATTTTATTCTTGGATTCTAGAGTCATAGAACAGCTTTTTTTAATACAGATAGCAGGGCAAGATTGGTGGCAGGATCTTTCGAGGGTCGCACAGGCCATGTGGATGGAAAACCTAGTGATGCTCGTTTTAATTACCCAAAGGGGGTTACTCTGGATGATAAAGGGAATGTTTATGTTGCTGATACATCTAACCTTGCCATTAGAAAGATTGGAGAAGCAGGTATTTTAATTGCTGATATACTCCATTTCACTATCTTAGATAAATTCGTTCAACGAAGCCTGGTTTTTCCCTGAGAAAAGAAGAGTAGCATGGCAAGTAATATTCTAAAAATCGAAAATTACAGGCGTGACAACTATTGCTGGAGGAAAATCAAATATTGCAGGATACAGAGATGGGCCAAGTGAAGATGCGAAATTCTCTAATGATTTTGATATCGTATATGTGAGGCCTACCTGTTCATTGTTAGTTATCGACAGAGGCAATGCAGCTCTTCGTCAAATCTCTCTAAGTAAAGAGGACTGTGATTATGAAAACAGATCTGTTTCGTCTACAGGTATTTATGTCTGTTGTCTCAAAACATTTGTAATTATGTATTATAGAAAGATCTGCTTCAGTAAGTGCTTGACACAATATGCTCTTATCTTTTCGTAATTACAGTTGGTAAATAAACATGCATTCGTTATTAACATATACAAGAAACGCCTGTAATTGAAAATTGAGTAAGGTTTTGTGTTACCACTTAATGTACATTTATATGAATAACAATTTCTACATTGTGTATGTGTCTTATTGGAAATTGATGTTATTATCTGGACACAAACCAACACACTGTTTTCTTTAATATAATGGACTGTACACCAAAAATAAAAAGTCATACACCTCTTTGAATTGATAAAGAATGAGAATCAGACAGATAAGTTAAAGATTTTTTATATTCCTTAAGTTTGTGTTCTTTCCCAAAGAGAGACAGACACAGACCCTGCACATGTATTCTTACCTTCATTTGAACAGGTCAATAATTTTACAAGGGGGGGATGCATGACAGTTGATATATGCAACTTTTTCTGCAGGAGTTTCCACAGAAACCCTTTTCTTCAAAATATAGAAGTTAGTTGAAGCTGTCAATTTTAAGGTCATTAGTATTATTTTGTATGTACATCATTAAGTTTCTGCTTGGATATCATCTATATGTATAGTCTCTCTTCTGTTTAAGTAGGTGGGAAAGAAAAAGACCGTTTATGGTTGTAGTACCACTTGGTTCTCTGTTATCAAATTTTGCTGAAAAACATTCTTCTTAATAAGAAGTTACACCAATTAAGGGGACACCAGGAAGTTTAGAACATTGAACAAAGGAGTGCTCTTTGACGAATTGACCACCAAATGGAAATGAGAAATAATCCTATATTTTTATTGCATCTCTTTGTTAGACTATTGTCTTTAGCTATTTAGACTCCTAAGTTAAAGAGATTTTTTGCTTAAGGTTCTGAAGTTCATCTGATTTTTTTTTATTGAGTCTAGAATAATCTCTTCGATATGGGAAGATACTACTCATTGAAGAGGATATTGGTGGTTCAACTGGTCATTGTAGCATCATAGTGACTTTCTAATGCTGGCAAGCGTTCACTTGTTATCAAACTTCACACTAAAGAAAACCTCACGTTGTTGTGGCTTAATTGCTGTAAAGCTTTAATCTTCAATCTTTCATATTTGCACTTTGGAGAATTAACTTTATTTAATACCCTTCAAGAAGGATACAGTGTCATTTATATAAAGTTAGTGAAGTAATTGTTTCCTCTTTAAAAGTGATGAGATCGATTGTTGTGATGATGCAAGGTGTTAACTGGCATCACTGCCTTGTAAATGGCCAAAGAGGGTTGTGTTTGCCTTTTGTTAAATGCAAGTTTAGTCATTGAACAAAAATATTTGAAGTCTAATGCTAATCGCTCTTTCACTTTGTCAATTACAAATTCCTCGACATAGAACATGCGTTTTGAAATAAAATAGTAGACCTGATGATAAGAATGCCCTGGAAATGAGCAACCAGGCCTATTCACTGGAACTGAAGATTATTATGATACTTAAAAGCCAAGAATGAGGTGTTATAATTGGTTAGAATTCATAAATGACCAAATTAGCTACTTGAAAACATAAGCTGAGCTTGTGTTTTATTTAATTTCTGGTCCTACTTGAAAACATAAGTTGATGATCAGTGACTGGTTCTAATTATCAGACATTTCCATGCAGATCTCCTTATGGTTGCTGGTGCGATCTTAATAGGGTATGTTTCATGCACTCTTCAACAAGGATTTGGTTCGTCTTTTTTCTCCAAGCTGGTATGTTCTCCCATACTGTAGCTCCTTTTTTTAACAACTAAATAATGCTTTAACTCACCCTATTCTTTTAGTATTACATATATCGATAGTTTTATTCTGAAGTAGGAGCTACCACTTGTGGTTTATGAAAGTTTCAGTACTAATATCTTTATATCTGGCAAATAATCATAAAACCCAGTCTCATTCACGGATTCACCATCAAATAAACCGAAATGATACTAGTCTGAAATCAGCAAATTGCACACTATAAATTGTTCTCTTCAGAAATGGTTACGTGCAAAATAAATTGAAACAAATACAACACATTGTGAAATTTTTTGTAATTTTTTCAAAAAAAAAAAAAACAGCTGCTATGTCAACATAAGTTGCTGGAAAATAATCATATGATACAATTGCAAAATTTAGAAGTCCGTATATTGAATTGCAAGTTATAAAAATATATGAAAAAACGTGTAAAAGGTCGGTTTTTTTTTACATACAGTTAACCCTTCCCAAAAGACAGTATTTTATTATTATTTTACCTACAACTGCAGAAGGGGCCTCCTGAATCTAAACATGAGGAGCAACTAATGGGGAAGGAGCCCACTCCAATTGATATAACAGTAAAGGATGAAGCTGTAGCTGGATGGCCATCATTTGGACAGCTGGTGTGGGACCTAGCCAAACTTGCTGTGGAAACATTGGCTGGTCTCTTTGTTCAATTCATACCGTTGCGTTTCCAAGCAAATATCTCCAAAAGAGGGCTCACCCCACTGAAAGACAAACTCGTTATGCCTGAAGATGAAGCTGAACCAGCTACTGTTTTAAAACAAAGAACTCCTACTCCACTTTCTGAAACTAGAAAAGTTCATGGTCCAGTCCCTAACGATAGATTTCCCGAAGTGAAACCGCCTAAGCTGAGATCAACGAGCTTGAAAGATCCGAGCAAGCACAGATCTTCTAGAAGACAAGAATATGCTGAGTTTTATGGATCAGGTGAGGTTCCGCCTCAGTTTGGGCAAGTGAAATCTAAAAGCCAGAAAGAAAGAAGCAAACATCGTCACCGAGAGAAGAGTGGGGATGTAAGTTATGGGGCATCATTGTCAGTGTTGGAGACGAAGCCTGTTGAAACAAAGCCCCCCAGTTACGAGAATACCAAGTATGACCCGTACAATTTCAGGAACAAATATGGTGATACGTATCGTTATGATTAGGCAGTTGTGATTGTAGATCACATTTTCAAAACTATGTAAACTCCCTTTTGAGCAAAGCTGTACTGGTTTTGTCTTATAACTGTAGGTTTAATGTTTGAAGTTATCTTAGTGGAGATTTTGCTGACTTTGACAGGTGTAGTATCAACTATAATGTGTTAAAAGTCACTTTTTTTCCAGATATGCAGATGTGTAAATTCACTTCAGTTTCTTGGGTGTTAGTGATGGATATCCTCATTGAAAAGATAGGGATAATAAGTATCTGGATATTTTTAACTTGGCTTTTTAAAACAGCAAAAACACGATAGACTTGAATTCAACTACATTTCACAAGCTGGATAAAATTGTGATCACGAGATATGGAAGAGATGACTTCCAACCACCATCAACTTTTGGGTCTCTTTTTGATTTAAAGACGTGTTTTTGTGGACAGTATTTGCCATTCGTTGTTCATCGTAATCTTTTAAGAGACCTTCAGACTGATTGAAGGCCTCTCTCCCTACATGGAGGAGAATCAACAACGATACGTATCTCGACATGGGTTGTGCTGGATCCTCATGCACCAAAGCTGATGGTGAGGGGGAGTCTCCTCTTTCCTTTCCTTTCCTTTTTCTTTTTCTTCCCTCATGAACACTGAATTTTGTGTCATACTTATCACAGCGAATGTCCAAAAGATTAGAAAGCCAAAAGCTTGGAAGCATCCACAGCCGATTACCAGAAGTCAGCTCACACAGCTAAGAGAGGAGTTCTGGGACACTGCTCCT
The DNA here is from genome assembly GCA_026898435.1 of Prunella vulgaris. Classification (NCBI taxonomy): domain Eukaryota; kingdom Viridiplantae; phylum Streptophyta; class Magnoliopsida; order Lamiales; family Lamiaceae; genus Prunella; species Prunella vulgaris. The sequence goes on along the minus strand of JAPKLY010000157.1, from coordinate 287,874 downwards.
CACTACGGTGGAAAACAAGGTAAATTTATTCATCCACTTTACACTGATATTATCTCATTTAAAAAATAAAAAATAAATCTATTTTACTGGAAAGTCTTGTGTGAGATGGTTTCATAAGCCCACTTGGTTCATAAAATATAAATGTGATTTGAGATTCCCATACAAATTTTCATCTTTTACTGTGGTAGAAATCTGGGATGCACTGAGAGCAGCAGCAGAAGCAGATCCATCACTTGCTAAGGCAATTGTGGAAAGCTCTGGAATCATACTCCAAAATCCTGATATGACTCTTTGTTTCGATGAAAGAGGTAACCCTAACTCCTCTATTTAATCCCTTTTTACCTTCGATTCATGTTGTAAATTTGATTGACAGTAAGATCATCAATGTCAGGTGCAAGATACGAGTTACCAAAGTACGTCTTAAGCGAGCCAAGAAACTTGATACGATATCCTTGAAAGGAGCCGCAGCCCCCATATTGATGTTATAAGTTACAATTTTCCTTCATATATAAACTGTCCGATTCATTTTCAGCATAGTGTATGGTCTGTTACTTGGTTTCCTAACAGGTGTAAACTAGCCCAGACTTACTTTTTGAAATAAGTGGAAGTTATGTTTGTACTTATATATTAGTATCTAACTATCTATATCCATATTCATGTTCCCATCAACCAACAATGTTATCAAAAGATATTTTTCATGTTGAGAAAAACTGTTAAAAACATGTGGAATATATCCAAAAAGAGGGCTTGATCCATAAAAGGCAAAACTCAGTTTTCAAATCAACACAAGTGCTCTACTTCTACCATCTACATGAATGAAAATTAAAAGAAATCATGATAAGAGGTTTTGACAAAACCTACCATATCTCTTTATAGATGTTGGGAAACTTTTTCCTCAAACCTTCTTGAAAAATGAGAGGATATTCCCTTGTTTAGGATCCTTATTTCCTCCCTTTTTATTTCCAGCTTTCCCTGCTTGATTTGCTGGAGCAATGTTTCCCCCAACCGCAGGTGACTTCCGAACCACTGGTGGCCTAAAATCATAACCAACATGGCCAAATTAGTTAGTGACAAGTCAATAGCCTCCCAATCTAACATAAGAACTACATTTCAGTTTCTCACATTTTTCCAAAGACCACAAAGTTTAGTTTCCTGCATACAACTTACAACACAAAGCTCAAGGCATGTTAATTTTCCTAATAGTTTATCGTATTAATTTAGAAAGGCGCCGAACCCTAAATATTAGAAAAGAGATTTAGTTGGGGAATGGGGACAACAAAATTTTTGTAGGTCCATGCAAAAGCCTAGGGCGTAAGGTTAATACTAAAGATCCTAATGTAAAATTTTGACAAAAGTACATGAGAGAATGGATAAGCAGGAACCTGGCAATTTGAATTTCATATGCTACTCAAGTAGGATTTCAATGTGATACACGAGAAAACACCAATTTGTAGATACAAAGTTATAAGAAAAATCCAATATAAGAGAAGATTTAAAATGAAGAAATACAAGAATACTCTTGAGATGGAGGGAAATAGATAAGACAGAGAACATCAAAGGATGATATGGTGTTAAATCAATTGCATGAGGAAGAATTATATGCCAATTCTAAGAAATCTGGACAGATAGTAACTGTGGAGCAGATATTGGTGAGGGTATCATCAGCCCCGAGTAAAAGAGAAGCCATTGGTAATCAAACGCAACCTAAGAATCCATCAAGACACACGATAAGTTATAGAAAGGATTTTCTTTATGTCATAATATCTCAACATACAGACAAACAAATCCGTGTTCCAACTCTTGCTTGTCCAGATTAGATGAATGGTGTAGTCATCGAAAAACAGGCCTAACCAATTGTAGATGTGAATTCCCAGAGATCACCAATATGTAATGCACAAAGATTGTAAGTTGCAACCAAAGACACAATATGATCAAGCACATATGCAGTCCAACCTGTTAGTAGCACTGCTCACTGTCTTGTTCTCAGCAGTTTTCGCTGATGTTTTATCAGATATGATATCTGGCTCCTCGCCCTCCCAAACAACCTCAGTAACTATATCCACAAGTATAAATGCAAGGTTAATTAAACTCGGTAGTAAAGTAATACTGAAACAAGATTTTTCATTGAATACAGCATGACTGAGAAAGGTAGAGCGATACCTTCTCTTCCCCGCTCATCAATCCGTGTCTTCACCACTTTTCTTCTTTTAGGCACAACATCAGCCAAGTTATTTTTAGTACTAGCATCTTTTTCAGGAACATTGATTGGGGTCTTGTCTGAAGTGGAAAGCTCAGCCTTCTTGCAATTGCGTAAGGTTGAAACTTTTTCTTCCAAATGTTGGTTAGTTTTTACACTGCCTTCTTTCACTTCCTTGTCTTTTGGTCTATTCTCCTTCTCCTCCTCAAAACTTAAGTTGCACTCCGAGCCAGAAGCAATTGAACTGCTTTTTGAACACAGAGATACTTTATTTGGAGGATCAGGAGACGAAAGATTCACTGCATTTTCATACTCATCTTCCTCGTCTGAATAATCAAATACAACTCTCCTCTTTCTACTGCCTTCGCCATTAGAGGTTCTCTTTATGTTGAAATCATTGCCTTCTTCATCACTGCTTCCATATTCCATTGATTCATGAGCACAAATTTGAGCTTCTGCACTGACTGATTCCAGACATTGAATTTTAGATGGAAGGTAACAATCAGCCAACAAATATTGCAGGTTTACTTTTACCAAAAAGTATAGCGTATATCCTATTCAAGTGGATAACAGTAAGAAAGCTTACCAACAGTGTTTTGTTTGCAGGTGTTAGCTTGAGCCAAGGAATCATCAGGTTTAGGCTTTGCAGATGCACGACCCCACATGCTAGCCAATGCACCCCCAGTTCCAGAAGTGTTTTTACCATTTTGGTCCTTTTTATTGTTAGGGAGCGACCTAGGAAATTTTTCTTTGTCTGATTGTTGGGCTCCCTGCTCTTTATCTAGCTTTACATGATCCTCAGTTTTTACAGGTTTTGCAATATCAGGGGGCTGCTGCACCCCTGCATTTGAACTTGAATTCTGAACTTTCTCCAAAGACTGTGGAACTGGCGTACGTTGATTAATAGAAAAACTGCTAGACAACCCTGAAAGTCCTGTGGACTTCACCTGCACGGATCCAGAGCCCAAAGGTGTTTCTCCAGCAATTCGCTTAACAAATGGATTTGAAACTCCACAGAACCTGTCCGTAAAGTTCAGTGAGATATTGAGATTTGACCAGAAAGGAGATTTTGCAAAAGTGAGTGTAAACATGTGCCTAATCATGATGAAAGAGACTTAAGCTATTAAAGACCAGTGGCATACCGATTTTACTATAGAAAACATTTTAATTGCTCTAAATAGAAAATTACAGTGTTGAACCTGTTATCTAACAAACAATTTTCAACTGCTGATGTCTGCTTAAAAAGATCTTCAGCTTGGACAAACTCATGATTCCAAAGGGTTGCTGGATCCTTAGGAAGGCAGGCCTGTATACTATAAACTTGAATGGAGCAATTTTCACTGAATTCTTGCTTTGCATCTGCACAATTGAAAACACAAGTGTCTAAGTGAAATTTTTCAATCTCTTTTTTTTTTTTTTTTTTATCGAGGACCATTCTTCCAAAATGATTCAAAATAACCACAAGACAAACAAGACATTGGTATCTCCAAAACAGTAAAATGCGCATTAAAATGAACACAAGCAAACTGTTAAATGTTAAAATGTGATGCATAAGCCAAATGTCATGATTGCAATATCCCAGTTCATTGTTTAATAATCGAGAAATATGGCATCCACTATAAGTAGAAATTGCAATATTTGTTGGTCAATGTTTTGTCAAGCGAAAAAATAGGACATCAACTGATTAAGCACCGAACTAAAAAAATAAAATGTTAAATTAATCATGGGACTCCATTCAAAAGAAGCACAAAAGTAGAAACATGATTCTCAACAAAAAGATTATCTTTTAAAAATTCCACGGTAACCAAACTGAATGCTAATTATTAGCAAATGACTTACAAACAATATGTTTCCAAACAGATTAATTTAAGCACACATAAATGCACCAATTGTGAGTAACTTTTCACTTCCATTTTGTAGAACACACCCACTTAAATTACGGAATCACCTGAGAGCATATGCTTCGACACAAGCCTTATATGGTAAGTTGTAGGGCTATTTTTCAACCAGCCAGATAAAGAGTATATCACTTCCAGTCCATCTCCATACTTTTCAGTAAATTCTTGCAGCAATCTACAGCCAAAATACTTTCAAGAAAATGTAGGAAAAAATATGTCAAAACAACTGCCACGAGATCCAGTTACCTCTTAGCAGCATTGGAGGAAATTAAAAAATTTCGACTTAGCCATTTGTAAGAAACCTGAAATAGAATTTACAATAAAATTATACCCAGCGGAAGGGGGGGGGGGGGGGGGAAGTGAAGAATCAGAAAACTGCTGAACACTGGCCCTTTAGAATTCGTCCTTTTTCATTGTTTATCTTCTCGTCAAACAAAAGTTATGTAAATTATTTGGCAATACAAGCTAAAGGTTTTATAGCAACCCGTTCACTGCAAAATATTTCAATCGGAATCGGAGCTCCCAACAGTAATTAAGCAAAAACTGAATGTCCAACCCGTGGTAATGAATATGAACGTCAAAAAAGAAATTGAGAAATAGAGGGTTTACCACTTGGAGCTTATCGGAGACGAAGAAGCGAATCTCGTCGAGAATACCTAGGGTTTCGATCTCGGCCATTTCCTTGTCTGAGAATCGGAGGATTCGAGATTTGAATAATCGCCCAAAAGGGGGGTTTTCTCCCGCTCAAATGGCTCTTCAATTCCCGCCACTATCACCCACTATGCGGACTTTTGAGGCTTTCAGCACACTTGAACACGATAATCACGTGACCACGATGAACCACGTGCTTCGGTCGGTCTTAATAATAATGAATGTGAATAGGTATCGATTTTTTTTTTTTTCAATTTTTGGTATGAATATGAATAGGTATATTTTTATGTTTGCATTTTTATAAGATATCAACTATTTTTTTAAAATTAGGAAAGACATATTTTTTATCCATTACATTTTATTGACTTTAACTTTTTTTTTTTTTTTTTTTTGAATTTAGTTATTTAATTTACAAAATTTATTATTTCAGTCTTGTAATTTATTATACTCAATCATTCAATCGGCATTCATATAGTTGATATTTTATTTCTTTTTTATAATTATTTACTAACGTGGATTCATTTGGAGAAAATTAACCCTATTGACGCCATTTAGATAAAAAATAATCCATAAATACAAAGCAATCCTCTAAAACCCTAAATTATACTAGATCGGCACTCACTACTCACTCAACAAAAAATTCCATAAAGATTGGTCACTCCACCGTGTTCTGGGTCGAAGGTTTGATATCGTGTGGATGTTTAAAGATGAGAGTAAGAGATCCTGCAAAATATGGAGATATCCCACCTCAATATGGTAAGATTAATTAAATTATTTTTGTGTATTTGATTGAAGATTCTATTATTTAAGAATGAGTTGATGTAGATATAAGCGTGTGCAATACTAATGCTTTTATTGCATAAAGTAGTATGGTAGGTTCGATTATTAAA
>JAPKLY010000157.1:175183-282228 GCA_026898435.1 Prunella vulgaris | reverse complement strand
TGGGAAGAATTATCTCAAATGGTCTCAACTCATTAGGACCATCTTGAAAGGAAAAGGAAAGGTCAGTCACCTGACTGATAATGCACCTGATGAGATAGATCCCAAGTTCAAATCATGGGACGAAAAGGACTCCATGATCATGGCGTGGTTGTGGAATTCAATGGTCCCAGAAATCAGTGATACCTGCATGTTCCTTAAATCAGCAAAAGAAATTTGGGAGGCAGTAGAACAAACTTATTCTAAGGCCAAGGATGCTGCACAAATTTATGATGTAAAGGTGAAAACGGTGGCTGCCAAACAGGGAAATAGATCAGTTACAGAATATGCCAATCAACTCAAGTCTCTATGGATGGAATTAGACCACTATCGAGTTATAAAAGCAAAGTGTTCAGAAGACTCAGTAATCCTAAAGGAGTATATTGAACAAGATAGAGTCTATGATTTTTTGGTAGGTCTAAATCCTGAATATGACCAGGTCCGAATCCAAATTCTGGGAAAAGAGAAAGTCCCAGGGCTTAACGAAGTGGTAGCCATTATCCGGAGTGAAGAAAGTAGGAGAGGACTGATGCTGGAGGCCTCAACCGCTGAAAGCTCTGCAATGGTAGCTGGAGGAGGAACAAATCATGGCTGCTAACTAGAGGAAAAACTGGATTCCCAATATGGAGAAAAAACTATGAGGAGGTCTGGTGTACCCACTGTAACAAGCCGCGCCACACAAGGGAAAAGTGCTGGAAATTACATGGAAAACCCCCAAGCCGTGAATGGGGCCCGAAAGGATGCCCTCCAAAAAAAGGAGAGCAAGGGCAAGCACACATTGCTAATGGACAAAGTGAAGGATCTGTCCAGCTAAATCATGAAGAGATAGAACGGGTAAGATCTTTCCTTAGTAAATTGGAGAAGCCCACAGGTACATGCTCCTTTACATATTCTGGTAAGTTTCCACTTTCTTTTGGGCTTAATGTTTCAGATACACCAATTACACATTACTGGATATTAGACTCTGGAGCCACTGACCATATGACCCCTCTACCCAAATACTTCTCTACATATTCCCCATGTCCTAGCAACAAAAAAATTTCCACAGCAGATGGAACCCTTATAATTGCAGTAGGACAAGGAGAGGTCCAAATAAGCCCATCCATGACATTAAAAAATGTTCTTCATTTCCCTAAACTGTCCTCCAATCTGATTTCTATACAAAAACTCACAAAGGATCTCTCATGTAATGCTGTTTTTCATAGTAACTCTTGTATACTGCAGGACAAGAACTCCGGGAGGACGATTGGACATGCTAGAGAATGGAATGACCTATACTACATGGAGGATCCTAATCTGCCTACCAAGAGCCACTCTCTTATATCTGAATCTACCATGACCAATAAAGAGAAAGTTCAACTATACCATTGCCGGCTAGGACACCCTTCATTTCGAGTTATAAAAGCCCTTTTTCCTTCCTTGTTTAAAACTTTAAATGTGGAGAGTCTCCATTGTGAGGTGTGTGAGCTTGCTAAACACAAGCGTGTACCTTTTCCCATTAGCAACAAGATAAGTCCTTTCCCGTTTTCTCTTGTACACACTGATGTTTGGGGTCCCGCTTATGTTCCTAATATCTCAGGTGCTAAATGGTTTTTAACCTTCATAGATGATTGTACCCGGGTGACTTGAGTTTTTTTATTGAAACAAAAATTTGAAGTTAGCTCTGTGTTTTTACAGTTTGTCTCAATGATTAAAAATCAATTTGGGGTCGGTATCAAAAGAATTCGGTCTGATAATGCCAAGGACTACTTTAACCTTACACTAAACTATTTTTGCCAAAAGGAAGGGATAATCCATGAGTCTTCATGTGTGAACACACCCCAACAGAATGGGATTACAGAAAGAAAAAATGGACACCTATTAGATCAAACTAGAGCTCTACTTTTTCAGAGTCATGTTCCTAAGAGATTTTGTGGGGGGGGGGAAGCCCTTCTCATTGTAACCTATCTAATAAATAGGTTACCCACTAAAATCTTAGACTCAAAAAGTCCCATGGAAGTCCTATCCTCATTCTACCCACACTTGGATCTTACAAATAAACTCCGACCTAGAATATTTGGGTGTGTATCCTTTGTGCATGTTTATAGTAATGAAAGGGGCTAGGGCTATAAAATGTGTATTCTTAGGGTACTCTACCACACAAAAGGGATACAAATATTTTCACCCCTATCTAAAAGATTCTATGTGTCAAGAGATGTCACCTTCAATGAACAAGAGAACTACTTCAAGCAGTCTCATCTTCAGGGGGAGAATGTAAGAGAGGAAGATGAGACTCTCATGCTTCCAAATATGACATTTGGACGTGAAATTGGGACAAATGACACTGCTCTCCCTGAAATTGAGAGAATACCTACACCTGAACCACCTGAACCAATCGCAGGACCTACACCTAGACTTACACCTGAACCAACATCAAGACCTGCACCTGATGGTGGAAAATTTGAGAAAAATCTGGTTTATTCAAGGAGAGAAAAGGCCATTCCAGAATTGGGCAATGTCCAAGAATCTAACCCTGCACCATTGCATGAGGTAACACCTTCAAATTCTATAAACTCCAATGATTCTAATGAGTTTGTTTCTGAAAATTTAGAAACACAGGTAGACCAAACTCTAGACTTACCCATTGCCCTTAGAAAGGGAACTAGAACATGCACCCAACAACCACTTTACCCACTATCAAATTTTTTATTCTTTGAAAAATTCTCACTTACCCATAAAACCTTTCTTACAAACCTCAACTCCACACACATACCTTCCTCTGTATCTGAAACATTATCTGACAAGAAATGAAAACATGCCATGGATGTGGAAATGGAAGCGTTAAACAAAAATAGGACATGGGAACTTGTCACCCTACCAACTGGAAAAAAACCAGTAGGATGCAAGTGGGTATATGCAGTAAAGTACAGGGCTGATGAGACCATTGAACGATACAAGGCAAGGTCAGTGGCTAAAGGCTTCACTCAAAATTAACGATGCAAAATTCCTCTCACCTCACTAGTTAACGATGCAAAATTCCGCGAACAAAATGCATACAATGGTATCTTATCTCACAAAATTTGAATTTAAAAAATTTGTTGGTACCTTCACTCTATCATTCTCTTCTTGTTGTAAATCAAGTATCGCATCTCTACTATAAAAAACAAAGGCATGTCAAATAGATATTCCTGTGATTCTTGCTGCCAAATTCAAGGGGGAGTGCAAATTCTTCTCTGTTCGAACCTTCAATTCATTCAATCATCTTCAGAATCAAGTTAGGGGTAAGTGGGCTGAACTACAGAATTGTTCATTTACATTTTCCTGTTCTGTGGGTTATTTAATATTTTTACTTACCGAAGGAATTGTTGGGTCTCAGAATATTAATTTCAATCCCTCTGAAACGTTTATCATCACGTGCATCTCCCTTATCATCTATTTTCTTCTTTCCTTTATCATTAACATATGCATCTATATTGCTCAAAAAGAAAATTTGTTATAAAATATAAAAAATTCAAAATTAGCCAACAAACACACACAAACTGTTAGTATTACCTGTTTCCATTTGCTTTCTTTTCCTTAAATTTTCTTTCTCCCTACCATTTGCTAGCACACCACGATATGTGTGTTCTCCTTCAGAATCAGAATCTATCATTATTATGTTTCACACATTAGTATTAGACAAGTTACCTTCAAAAGCCTGTAATTATGAGACACTAAGAAAATTATTATAAAAAAACTTACAAACCTTCAGAAATTTTTCGAACTACACATCTTTTCAAATTACTGTTCTCCATCTACTTATCTCAAACGACATCCATGAGGTGTTTGTTAGGTGTCTGAGTTAGTTTCAATCCTCTGTCTATAGTCAAAATTTTCATGTTTTGATAAAATATAATTCAACAAGAAGTTATTGTAGATGAAATCTAAAACAATTTTAAATCAGAATTTTGATCAAATAAGAATCTATTTTTTTATTATATTTCCATGGATTGGTGATAAACCCTTCATTCTAACGGGTGTTCTTGAATCATACATTTTTTATGCCCCCAGAACCACACTCTGCTAATTAGAACAAGAACAAATTTAAAAAAAAAAAAGGGAATCAATACAATTAGTCATATTACTGCTTCAAATATTAACCATATTTTTGTGAAGCTAACTGCTGAACATCTTTATGACGAGATCCAGAATTGTGATCTCTCACGATCTAAAAATCAAAACATAACAATTAACAATAAAAAAAATTATTGTGGCTGTGACTGAGATTATTGTGAGGAGTCATATCTATTTAGCAACACAAAAGAAGAATATGTTATGAGAAATACAGAGTACATTGCAATTAGTTCCTTAAAATATGCAACAAAAAATGAATACCTAAACTGGATACTCGATTGTCTTTTTCATCTAATTTAGATTTCATACTCCTTGATTCTCTTCCACTTATTGCCATATTGCGTCTGATTATAATGAAGAAAAGGTTACTATAAAAAAAGAATGATTTGCTTCGAATAATAGAAGGAATGAATGAATTTATACTAACATTCACTTATATTCTCCTCCAGCTTGAGACGAAACTCTGTAGTCTGGAAATGTTTTGTGAATGGAAAAGTTTTGATTTTGAGTTATTTGAAGGGGAATTAGAATTGATAGAAATTAAATATTTGGGTTTGAGGTTTGGTGATTTGATTACAAATCACTCAGAAAAAGAATAATTTGAGCTTCAAACCAATGGGTGCAAGAAATATAATGATAGGTTTTAGGTTTTTTATTCAAACCAACGGTTGCAAGCTTTGTACCGATGGTTAACGATCATTTTCGGCGGCTAAAGTATTCGACTATTGCTCCTAGGTTTTCAGGTAGGTTAGTCAATCCAGTATTGGGGAGGTGGGGTGGTACTATCCGATGGAGGGTGAAAAGATGTGGGCCATAGACTTTTCTTCAATTTATAAAACGTTAGTAGACCATAATGTAATAAGACATGTACTAATAGACCAAGTTGTAACCCACCCAAAATTTAAATCATTTGAAATATAAATTAAATTATAAAATATATTAAAACTAAAAATTTAAAAAAACCTAAGAAAAAAACTTATAAATAATTTAGAAAATAAAACGGATCCAAAAATAAATTGATTACAATCATTTTAACCTGCATAAAATCTGAAAAATATTAAATAAATCAAATAAATTTAAAATAAAATTTTAAAAAAATACTAAGAATAAAATAAATTTAAGAAAAATTAACAAAATCTTAAAAAAAAATTAACAAAATAAAAAAACTAAAGCTTAACAAAAACAGATTTTTTTTTAAAATGTCAATTAAATCTTCATAAATAATTAAAATAAAAATTAATTATATTTTTTTAGTTATCTTTAACTGAATTTTGAAGATCTTTTATTAATTTAGTGCAATCTTATAGGCTTAGGTCTATTCTTGCATCACTTTCCCCTTTCAATTATCAATTGGATAATATTATTATTGATGGTAAAGGTGTTCACAGTACGAATATATATTTAAAAATATTCATATCGATATCAAAATTTAGTTATTTTAAAATGTAAGTGTTCATATCGAAATTTTGGTACAATATGGTATATATATTTTATTTTTCAGTACAAATCGGAGCAGATTTATAGACAGAGCAGTTTATATCCAAGCAAAATGGAACAGAGAAACATATATTTACTTTTTTCTTTTGTTGCTATTATCTCAATTTTATGCACAAGTTTTTTTTTTTTTTAAATGCAAAAAACATCAAATAGTCAAAGGTCATTTGCGGTTAAGTTCTTTTTCGGTTTGGATTTTGGTGCATATTCGATAATCTTCAAACTTCGTGAACAACCCTACAAGAGTATTTTTCACCACATCAGTATGTACTAGTTACGCGGTGTAACTCAAGTTAATTTTTTAAAAGTTAAACAAAATACTATTAAAAAGTTACACATGTTATTACTGAAAAATTAAACTGTGAAAGATACACTTTTTAGTAATAACATGTACTACCTCCGTCCCGGAACTAAAGTAGTTCCGGGCACGCGAACCAAGAAAAAATAAATATGTGAGTGTAAAGTTAAATAATAAAATAAGAAAAAGTGTATTTTGTTGACTTTTGTGAGAGATAAAAATTTCCTTTTTTGGTGTGTGAAAAAAGAGTTGGGACGTCCAAATAAGGAAAGTGTGAAAGTAGTTTTGGGACGGAGAGTATAATTTTTCAATAGTATTTTGTTTAACTTTTAAAAAATGAACTTGAGTTGCACCGTGTAACTGGTGCACAAGAAACTTGTTCTTTGCCAAGACACCCTTACACACATACGTTATGTCTTCTAATAAGCTTCTTATTAAAAAATTCATAAAAATTATAGTGTGTTAATATAAAATAAGGAGTAGAATAAATCATGTGATTAAAAACAAAAAGTAAAGTGAAGTGTATTGATATTTGAGAGTAGATTTAGTCTTGTATGAACAAGATAATTAAACTAAAATGTATTAAAAGTCACCATTGTTTTTCTAAAGAGTAACCTTTTTTTTTACTGAGATATTACATTTGTTACCATTTGATCAAGGTATCTTTTCAATATTAATAAGATTATCAATTTATAAGGGTTAGTTAATAAATATTATTATAAAAAATAATTAATATTTTCTCTGTGCCGTAATATGCACCCTCACTTGTGCGCAAAAATAATAAAAAAATTTATATTTTGAGTAAAATAATATCATATGTGTATAAATTAATATTTTTTATTTAAAATGTATAAAATTTTTGTGGAACGTTAAAATTAAAAAAAGTGCCAAATTATCATTGACAAAAGACTTATAATTTTACCGAGTATTTTTTTAACGTTCTTATCAACTTATTTTTGCAGTTCGAGATAGTTTATTTTATCACAAATAACGTGGTCATATATACTTGTTTATTCATGGTTAAATTTGCACCCAGAAAATAATAACATATTTTAAATGTATTCCTTTGTTGCACCAGAATTTCCACCGATTAAATATTCTCTTTGTCTCACAGCAATTTACATATTTTTTTTATTTGAATCCCCCCACATAAATTTACATATTATTAAGAAAAACATTGATTTATATGTTCACTTATATAATTTTACACATTTATTCATATGCCACTACTTTATTTAAAAAATAAATAAATTTATCAGTCCATTAAATTTGTGCATCTTTATATTTGCACGAGTTTTAAGAAAAAATAGTTAAAGTGAAAATATTAAGATTGTATCGCGATATTCACTTATGAATAAAATAATTAATTGTGAGAGTGATAATAAAAGTGATGATTTTCATAAAAAGAATTTTTTTTTTTTTGTGAACCGAAAAGAAAACAGTGCATAAATTTAGTGGAGAAAAATAGTAATTTTTTTAAAAAACATGAAATTTCAGGTGTGCAATTTTTCATGTGACGACGGATGGAGTATAAAAACACAAATAATTCACAGAAACTTCAAATTGAATTATCAAGATCAAAACACAAATAACAATCTCAAACTAAGAAAAACAACACAAGAGTTATGCAGTTGGATCATTGAATGGATCAACGTCCACTGGATCAGAGATTCTCTTTCAATATGAAATCCATCAGAATTTACAAAGTACAATGCCAATTTCATATTAATGAGACTTGAGAAGTAAAGAAGCTCAACAACCTTAATTCATTCAATTGACACACCACAGAAAAAATATTAATATTTTGTCACTGACCTTAATATTAATATTTTAGTAACAATATTTTGTTACTTTATTTTTAGTGACCTTAATAAATTTATTAAGGTCACTAAAAACATTTTTAGTAAAATATAAAAATATTAATAAATTTATATATTAATATTAAAAATATTAATAAATTTTAATATTTATTTTGTTACTTTATTAATATTTTTAGTGACCTTAAAAATATTAATATTAATAAAATATTTTTATTAATTTATATAAATTAATATATTAATATTAATATTTTTAGTAAAATATAAAAATATTAATAAATATAAAAATATTAATAAATATTAATAAATTTATTAAAAATATTTTTAGTGACCTTAATAAATTTATTAATAAATAAATATTAAAAAAAATTAGTGACCTTAATAAATTTTTAGTGACCTTAATATTAATATTTTAGTGACAAAATATTTTTAGTGACCTTAATATTTTTAGTGACAAAATATTAGGTTGTTGACAAAATATTTGTAGTTACCTTAATTCATTCAATATTTTTAGTAACAACCTTAATATTAATATTTTCAGTGACAAAGAAAATCATGTTTAGTGACAATTAATATTTTGTCACTGAAAACATGCATGTAGTGATAAAAATTTATTATGTTACAAAATAATATAATTAGTGATAATTATTTATGTTGTTACTATTTAATTGAATTTTTTCACTAAAAGCATGCATATAGTGATAAAATAATTACTTTATTACAAAATAATATAATTAGTGACAATTTTTTATTTTGTCAATATTTAATTGTATATTTGTCACTATAAACACATGTATAGCAATATTAATTCTTTTACTACAAAAAATTGTAATTAGTGATAACTTTTTGGGTTGTTAATGTTTTATTGAATCTTTGTTGGTAAAAATATATATTATGTGACAATAATTGATAAACGTTACGAAATAATACAATTAGTGACAACTCTTTGTGTTGTTAATATTAAATTTAATATTTGTTGCTAAAAGTACATATTCAGAGGCAATAACTCATAATGGTACCAAGTAATACAATCAGTGACAACTTTTTATGTTGTTAATTAATTGAATATGTATCATTAAATATATATATATATATATATATATATATATATATAGTGACAATAATTCATAATATTACAAAATAACAAAAAATTAATAATTAGCGATAATTTTGTATAATGTTAATATTTTATTTAATGTTTATCTCCAAAACACATATAGTTTCAAATGTTACAAAATACCATAATTTTATGTTTGTTAGTTAATGACAACTTTATAATGTCAATATGTCATTGGATATATGTATTAAAGGTATACATATAGTGACAAAAGAATTATCAATGTAATACAATTTCATAATTTTATAATTGTTGATAGAATTTATTAACAGTGTTTGTTCATGTGGCTTTACATCATGTTAATCCTACCAAACAATCATCCAAGAATTTGTGTTCTTGGATGTAAAATATGAGGAGGGAGAGTGGAGAGTTTAGAGAGAGAAATATTGCAAGAGTAGTAGTATTGATTTTCAGAATTGTCAGAATTGTGTGAATAGTACAAGAGAGGTCTTATTTATAGGTGTGCGAGTGTGAGACGGCACCTTACGAGCCTATATGGCTTCCGGTGTTGACGAGGGTCCATAACCCTCGTCCTGGTCCCTTACACTGCTACCTATGTTGTGCCTCGTCCTACTACTATGCCTTAGACTAGATGGGCCTCATTAAAAACCTCGCCGTAAACCACCCTTGTGGATAAACCGGACGGAGGGAAAAAGAGTACAACCATCGGGATCTAGTAGGCTACAAGGCTAGCTCTTGGGCGAGCTAGGGGGCGAGCTCTGGAAGGCGAGCTCATTGGTGAGCTTCGGAGATGAAACTTAGCAATTTGGGCGAGCTCCATGGCGAGCTCTGGTGCCTTGTGTGGCCCACGGATGTTATGCGATGATGGAGCTAGGCGAGACCATCCCAGGGATAAATGGCGAGCTCTTAGCGATCTCCGTTAGTAGGTTACCTTCATCTGGGCGACCTCCGCATCTTCCAGGATCCTGGTGGGTTCTGGCGACCTGTTAAGTTCGCCATATCAACAATAATGATTACTACTATTCATACCTCAAAAATCTCTAAATATATTGTATAATGTTAGAGATATAAATAGACATATAAATAAAGACTAAGTCATTCTTATATAAATATGAGATGAATTAATTTAATTTTTCTAAGTTTTATTGACTTTAGCCTTTTAAGTTATTTAATTTCAAAATTAATTCTTAAAGTGTGAATCAGTCAATTCCTAAAATAAATAAATAAAAGTTACACATGGAATACTAATTTAAAAAGTAAAAACAATCAATTAAACTCGGATATTTTTTTAAATAAGATAAATATTTAAATAATTAAATTAAAATAAATTAAAAAATCTAAATAAATATTAAAATAAATAAATTAAATATTCAAATAATCACATTAAACTAAAAAATATTTTAAAAAATCCAACTAAATCTTTAAGATCAGTTAAACTAGGATATTAATTTGTCTTTAAAAAAAACTCAAATTTAAACTAAAGATAAATAAAAATTAAAATATAATTGACTTTTAATTAAAAATTTTGTGAAGTTTAATTAATTTTTTTGTGAATTTAGCCTATTTTTTAAAAAGATTTTTAAAAAATAAAAAATATTGTTGATTTTTTATAATTTTTTTAAATTTTCTTAAACTGATTTTTAATTTGATTTTTTAATTTATTTGATTTATTTAATGTTTTACAGATTTTAATTAGATTTAAATAATTTTATTCAAATACTTCTCAATTAAATTATTTTTGAAGATTAATTTTATTTACATAATTATTTATAAATTTTGTTTATTTTTTCATATTTGTATTTTTAATTGATTTTTATAGTTTAACATACTTTAAAATTTATTTTATAATTCAAATTATTTTTTAATATTTATGAAATTTTTTATTATGTTAAATGATTTTTTAATTTATATATTTTTGGGTTTTTTTAATTTTTTAATTTTTTTTTTCAAAATATACTCAAGTTTTGAAGTTTTATTTACAAAATAAGAAAGGGTCCAATTTTAGTTTTTTAATTATATTTTTGAAGTAGAGGAAGGTGTGAGATTTTTTTCTTAATGGAACAAGGATATAATAGGAATTAAATGGGGTATATTTAGTAATATATGTTATATTTTTTAATTTTATTGGAGTATGTGTAATAAATAGGATATATTTAGAGGATTTTGGGTGTATGAATAGTAGTATTCTTTTATAATAATTAGTGAATTTTTTATATTGTCACTTTGTATAGCAACAACATTTGAAATATCACTTGTTATTTAATTTTTTTATTATAACTTAGTATTGTTAGTAAAAGGATAAAAACTTGCAAGAACTCGAGTTCACGGTGAACTTGGTTTATCATTTATCACTGTCATGTGTATACACTATCGCTGTTATGTATATCTACTATCACTGTTATGCATATACACTATCAATGTTAAAAAATTAAGTATATTTTTATAACAGTGATAGTATATATGAATAACAGTGATAATAATTACACATAATAATGATACGAGTTCATGTGAACTCGAGTTCACAAGAGACCTACTCAAATTATATATATACTAATACATAGGCCTACAAATTTTGCGACAAACAAACAAAATCGTATACATAGTTAAAGAATTTTTAATATTTTGTTTGTTTAAATATTTATATATTTTAAGATTTAGTTTTACTTAGTAATACTTAAGTTTAAATATTTTATGTTTACTTAAATATTTATGGGTGATTTACATATAGGTTCAAAAAAGTCACTGTATTTACAAATAGAAGCACAATTTTTGCACAGAAGCACTTTTTTTTTCTGCACAGAAGCACTTTTTTTTTCTGCACAGCACCTATTTGTAAATATAGTGATTTTTTTGAACCTATATGTAAATCACCCAATATTTATATATTTGTATATGTAAAATTAATATTTTTATATGATTTAAACATAGAGTTGAGATTAATACTTAAAATATAAGATACAAACTAATGGTAAATATTATACTTAATGAGAAAAGAGAGATTTAGGTTTTACATAATTGAAAATCTATAGAAGTATAGAAATTAAGAAAATTGGATGAGACTAAAAAATTAGATATATGGTTAATATTATGAATATATTTATAAAATTTATATAAAATGTATTATTTATAAACTCTATAATATAGAGTTAATATTACAATACTTAAAAAGTAAAATGGAGATTAATTCTTAATGTATGTATCTATAAATGCCTGGGTAGAAGAATGTCCTATGAGAAATTGATAATTGTATAATTGATTGGAAGAAGTGGTTTTTGTTGGTTTGTATGTCTTTTAGGTTGGCGATGTACTTTGGTGTGAAGAATTGAATACATATTTTTGGGATGAATAAATCTCTTGTACACCTACGAAAATAAGTATCTAAGCTAGTTTAACCACTGTTTTTGAAACCGGTTCAACCGGGAACCGGCCATAGAACCAGTCCGATTACCCTCTAAACTGTTTTTACAGTTGAACCGGAAAAAATCGGTCAAAACTGGAAAAACCGGTGTGCATTTATTTTTTATTTTTTTTCTAAATTTTTTATTAAATTAAATCGTGAGACATGTTCCAACCCCAAAAAAAATAATTTATTCTACAATTTATATATTTTAAAATTTTATAATAATATTTTAATTTGAGATTTTACTATGAATGAGTTATGAAATATGTCATTAATTACATTTTGATATTATAGTTTGAGTTATTTTGAATATTTTGATTTTAATTGTGTATGTATTATTAGTTTATTTCAATTATAACTTATAATTTATTAAAAATTTATATGAAAATATTTAATTTAATTTATTTTTTTAATATAATATATGTATATTATTAAAAATAGACTAAAATAATTTTAACGGTTAGACCATCGGTCCAACCGGTTGGACCGGTTGAATCGGCAACCGGTGCTCTGTCCGGTTTGATCACCGGTCCGATTATGAAAACACTGAGTTTAACCCTACAAGATGTCATGCTTTTCTAACACAAAAGAAATTAAACTTGTTTGAATTTGGTTGCAAACTAATCAACAAAATTAGAAGTGCAGTGGGTGAATTAGTCTAACTCCTTTTAGAAGTGTAGAAAATGAATGTATATGCTTTGAAAATTATCAATTATGCAAGTTTTGAAACTCCAATCAAAATATTAAATATTATTTAAATTAAAATATTGAACCTTAGGAAATAAAAAGAGATTTGATTACCGATTTAATTTTTTTATTGAAATTTTATAAGCTTGACCAACCACATCTTATCACATATATAAAATTATTCAACAATAAGTTTTATTAAAAATATATTTAACATATTATAAGCTTTTATATTTATAAATTATGTAATTTAATATATTTGAATTATATTTTATCAATTGATATTACCACAACCTTTTTAAATTTATAGCTTGGCCAAGTACACTTTTGTTAAATTTAAATTAGTATTTTAAATTAATTTATAAAATATATTTATTAGTAATAATAACTTAATGATATTATTTTATCTTTTCCATACAATATTTCACAGCATGCTCTATAACTAAGAAGAAGTTAAATTACCGATTTAAAAAAAAATCATCAGCTTGATCAAACACATCTAATATATTAAATTATTAAATAATAAATTTTTTGATAATATATTTAATATATAATAAGCTTTGAAATTTATAAACATATAATTTAATATATATGAATTCTTTTTTATAAATTTATCTTATTCCAACCACTTTAAAATTTTATAGCTTGATCAAGTATATTTTTGTAAAATTAAATTAGTATTTCGAATTACTTTATCTTTTTATTAGTTATAATGACTTAGTAAAAGCATTTTATCTTTTTCTTTTAAATGTTCACAACATATTATAAATAACCTTAAAATATATTAAAATTTATAGGCTTGACCAACCACTTTTTATCAAATATGTTAAATTATTTAACAATAAATTTTATTAAAAATATATTTAATATTTTATAAGATTTGAAATTTATAAAATATAAAATTTGATATATTTGAATTCTATTTTATTAATTGATCTTATCTCAACCTCTTTAAAATTTTATAGCTTGACTAAGTACATTTTTATAAAATTAAATTAGTATTTTTAATTAATTAAAAAAATATTTTTATTAGTTATAATGACTTAGTCAACCTATTTTATCATTTTCTTCAATTTTTTAACAATATGTTTTATTAGTTACCGATTTTTTTTTAAAAATAATTTTATAAGCTTGACCAACAGACTTCTTAATTATCTAACAAATTTTTTTATTAAAAATATTTAATATAATATAAAGTTTGAAATTTATAAAATATGTAATTTAATATATTTGAATTCTATTTTATAAATTATCTTATCCAACCTCTATTGAACAAATACACTTTTATAGAATTAAATTAGTGTTTAAAATTAATTTATAAAATATTTTAATAGTTATAATAACTTAGTCAAACTATTTTATTTTTTTCATTCAATCTTTCACAGCACGTTTTATAAGTTATTGATTAAAAAAAATAAAAATTATAAGCTTGCCCAACTGCTTCTTAATTAATTAACAATAAATTTTCTTAAATATGTATTTAATATATTGTAAGTTTTGAAACTAATTAAATTTTTTATTTAATTTATTTGAATTTTATTTTATAAATGAACCTTATCCCAAACACTTAGAATTTTCTAGCTTGACCAAGTATTTTTTTTTTTTGTAAATTTAAATTAATATTTCAAATTAGTTTATAAAATATTTTTATGAATTATAATAACCTTAATCAAACTATTTTATCTTTTCCATTCAAATTTTCTATAAATTACCGATATAAAAATTTGAAATTTATAAGCTTAACCAACCACTCCTTATCAAATATAATTTAACAATAAATTTTATTAAAATTATATTTTATATATTATAAGCTTTGAAATTTAAAAAAAATTGTAATTTAATAGATTTGATTCTATTTTTATAATAAGAAAGAAATATGCATGTTAAAAATAAAATCATAAACGACCTATAAATATTTTTACGATAAATTTTTAGTACTAAAGATATTTTGGCATTATGAAAGAAATAAATCAAAGTTATTACATTTTAAAAAATATTTTTTGATGGATAATATGATATATTAAGAGATTTTTTTTGTATTATATTACTAATCATAATTACCGGACAATTTAAATGCAATTTTAGCTGAATTATTAGTTAATTAAATTGAACAATTAATAATAAATGATAAATAAGTATTGTTATTAACTAGAATGTTTTAATGAAAAAGTAGGAAATAAATGCCCACTACTCCACCTCCCCTAATGCATGCTTACTCTCCCTCGATATATATGCACGTCTCGCACAACATTATATTAAATTTTTTATTTTCTTTGTAACTTTTTTATTTCCCTCTCTTATTTCCCTCCGATCTTTTTCCTCCACAGAATTTATTAAGAATGTTGAGATACAAACAACTGCTTAGTTATCGGTTCTTTCTTCTTTCTCATTCTTCTCTAATATTAATTTATACATTATAATTAGTATCTTCCACTGCATTCTAGTTTTATATATGAGCGCATCAAATCGAGAAATCAAGCATTTTTTCAAGATTTGGAAAATCAACATCAATACTGCTAGTTACATATCAATTAGTTTTATCTTTACTATAATTTTAGCATTGACACATTAATAATTTACACCATTGATACATGTAGGATTCCTCAAAGAAGAGGAAGAGGGCAGACTACTTGAGTGCCTCTCATCCAAGAGAAAGTTATTGCTAGGATTGAAGGTACGCAGACAATTGTTCCTAAAAACTATTTTCATAAATTTAATTAATTATTGTGTTTTTTCATGACTTTTGTAGCAAAAATTCAATCTCGAAAGGATAAACTCAGTGACAATTGAGTAGTTTATGTCCAATTGAACTGTCAATATCCGTTCCATATTCTAATGTAAGTAATTATATGTTATTATTGGTGAGATTTATCTTTGATTTTTTTTTCAATAAATACTCATTAGAATATTTTTTTCTTTTCATGTTACAGGTTTGAAAGAGATTTGAAAGAGGACTTTTGAGTAGCTTTGTAGACAATTCATCTAACTTGATGTTTATTTAATTATATTATGTAATTTCTTTTAGAATTTTGCCTTAAATTATCTACTTTATAGGCCTGCAACAATTTATACATTTGTTTCAAGTATTAATGTATTCAGAATCTACATATGTATGTTTTAGTCATAAGCTTTATATTTTATTTCAATGTTCTATACGTATTGAAAATATTGGGAAAATATTGTCATCGCACAAAAATTTGCAAATTACTTTAATTATATTAATACTAAATATTAAAACTTATAAAAATTTACTAAAATTTAGGTTTTAGTGATACCTATATCGTAACTATAATTAAAATACATTTATCACAATATTATAAATTTGCGGTAATAATAATGAATTTTATTTAAAAATATTAATACAATTATTAAATGTGATAAAAGCAACATAAATATCATATTTTAGTGATAATAATC
Organism: Prunella vulgaris; assembly: GCA_026898435.1. Classification (NCBI taxonomy): domain Eukaryota; kingdom Viridiplantae; phylum Streptophyta; class Magnoliopsida; order Lamiales; family Lamiaceae; genus Prunella; species Prunella vulgaris. The sequence continues at coordinate 265,909 of JAPKLY010000157.1, read as the reverse complement.
AATCATGACTAAATATCTTAATTATAGTGTCATAATCTTTTCGTAACTATAATTAATATTTTAGTAACAATGAATAAATGTGACTAAAATATTGAGTAACAGCGAGAACAAAGTTATGTGACTAAACATTGAATAACAGTGACAATAATAATGTGTGACTAAAATATTAACTTTGGTGACAAATTATGAATGTCACTAAAAATATTACTTATAGTAGCAATTGAGACATTTTTGTTACTAATCTTTTAGCCACATCATTTATAGTCACAACTTTTAAAATTGTCACTATCTATTTTTAGTAACAAAATTAGTAATATAGTGACAAAAAAATTCGCCACTAAATGTATTTTTTTTTTGTAGTTTAACTGAATAACGATCAAAGTCCAGTGCCTATTGAACTATGATTTTAACTGTCCACCACTGAATTCGACCAACCACTGTACTTTTATATATAATTACTTAGGGAACGATTATTTCAAATTTTTCAATGGTAATGGGGATGCAATTTCATTTTTCCCCTTTACCCTTACATATATTGAATAAGAATTTATGTTCATGGTGATTATGCCATTAATGTTGTGCTCCAATTTTTGAAAAAGCTGACAAAAAAGAAAATTGTTGTTTGTGGTATTAGGGATTGATTAAGGAGGATAATTATAAGATGAGACAGAGGTAATCAAATTGGGGTGATGATTATCTTATTTAGGAGGAAAAATAATGTTATGTATCTCATTTGTTCTCATTACATAGGTTGAGTTAACAATGATTTTTGAATAAAGAAATAAAGAAAATTGAAGAACACCAAGATTTACGTGGTTCGATAAAAAAATAATCTACGTCCATTGATGAGGCACCTCTCTCACTAATCGATGAATGATGATACAGATTACAAGTATTTGAATCTCTCTAGAGTGTTCTGTGTTGATTGTTTTTTTTCTATACATATGCGTGTATATATATATATATATAGGAGTATGGAAACCCTAATTAATGCTTGTGATCGTAACCAAACAACAAGAAACTGCTACAGTTGCAACCGAATCTTAATAACGATCAGAGCCCAACGGTTTTCAGTTTTGATTATGTTAAACTGATCGTCAATTGCCCAACTTGGAAGTTTAAACTGCTTCGTAACTGATTCTTGGTAATTCCTGACTTAAAATCAGTATGCTCCTTTCTTGTCTGCTGATTTGATATGTCCTCAGCTGAGTCTGAGAACTCAGCTGATATCATCAGTAGACTTTCATCCTGATTAACAAGCCTGATCAACATCCTGACATGTCTAATTGATCTGACCTTCATCCTGACCTGACCATCATCCTGACCAGACCATCCTGACTGACCAACCAGTCACCCTGACTAACCATCATCCTGACTAACCATTCTGACTGATCATCCTGACCACTCAGCTGACCCCCTCAGCTGACTTCCTCAGTTGACTCCGCTGATATACCAGATGATTCCAGCTGACTCCATCAGATGACACTCAGCAGACCTATCAGCTGACCTCCTCAGCTGATAGTATTAAGTTCAGTTAATCAGCAGTACTTGCTCATCTGATCTTTATTTCACTTTCTTTGTACCCATAACAATTCTCCACCTCAAAATAAGTGAGATGCCTCCACCTATCCTTCATATCTCAGTAGAACTAAGGCACATCCCAAGATTGTACCTTAACCAGCTCCAAGCAATAATTGAATTTTGAGCTAGTTATGACTTTAGTTAGCATATCAGCAGCATTGTTATCAGTTGAAACTTTCTGTATTGTGATCACCTTTTTCTCCACCACATCTCTCACAAAATGAAGCCTAACATCAATATGTTTGGATCTTTCATGAAAGACCTGATGCTTTACTAATGAATGGCACTCTGATTATCACATTGTACAGTAACTTCATCTTGCCTGATCCCAAATTCCCTGATAATACCCTTCAGCCACATAGCCTCCTTTACTGCTTCTGTCACTGCAATGTACTCAGCTTCTGTGGTTGATAGTGTAACCATTGACTGTAATGCAGCCCTCCAACTAATAGCTGTGCCATAAAGTGTAAACACATATCCAGTCAGAGATTTTCTAGTATCTATGCTTCCAGCATAGTCTGAATCCACAAAACCTTGTAGAGGTTGCTTGATCTCCTGAGTCCTTTCAAATAATAATCCCAAGTGTGATGTACCTTTCAAATATCTCATTATCCACTTGAAAGCTTCCCAATGTGCCTTTCCAGGATTTGCCATAAACCTGCTGACCAAGCTCACTGCATGAGCAATGTCAGGTCTGCTGCAAACCATAGTATACATTATGCTTCCAACTCTATTTGAATAAGGTATCTGGTTCATTTGAGACTTCTTCTGATCACTCTTGGGACATTGATCAACTGTCAGTTTGAAGTGTTGCCCAAGAGGAGTAGAGACTGATCTTGACTCATGCATATTGAATCTTCTCAAGACTTTCAGTATGTAGTCCTGCTGAGTCAAGAACATCCTCCCAGCTGCTTTGTCTCTGATAATATCCATACCCAGAATTCTCTTAGCACTTCCAAGGTCTTTCATGTTAAAGGTTGAACTGAGCTTATCTTTCAATTTCTGAATTCTTCCAAGACTTTTGCTAGCAATTAACATATCATCCACATAAAGTAATAGACATGTAAGTACCTCAGAGCCTTGTTTTTCCAAGTACACACAGCTGTCATACTTGCTTCTAATGAAGCCTATTGACACCATGAAGCTATCAAACCTCTTATACCACTGCCTTGGGCTTTGCTTAAGTCCATACAGTGACTTCTTCAGCAAACATACCTTTCCTTCATCTTTTGATAGTATGAACCCTTCAGGCTGTTGCATATATATGGTTTCTTCAAGCTCTCCATGTAGAAATGCAGTTTTGACATCCAGCTGTTGTAACTCCAGTCCATCCTGATTTACCTTAGACAATAAGATCCTTATTGAGCAGTGCTTCACAACTGGTGAAAATACTTCATTGAAGTCTATTCCTTCCCTCTGAGTAAATCCCCTTGCAACCAACCTTGCCTTGTATCTGATCAGCTCCAGTCCATCTGACCCAATTTCAGACTTTTTCTTGAATATCCATCTTGAGCTGACAACCTTCTGCCCTTTTGCTTTATTCACAAGAACCAATGTATTATTTTTTTCTAGTGAATTTAACTCCTCTTTCATAGCTGAAATCCATTGAACTTTATCCTTTCTTGTCATTGCATCAGCATAAGTTTCAGGTTCTTGATACTCTACTTCTTCTGCCACAGATAAGCCATATGAGATCATGTCAGCCTGCCCAAACCTGATTGGTGGATGAATGCTTCTCCTATGTCTATCTCTGGCCAGACTGTAGTTTCTCAAATCTTCACCCTCTTCATCTGAATTTTCAGTTTGATCTTCAGAATCACTATCTGCTGATGCATTCAGCTGATCTTCTTGTGGATTTCTGATATCAGAGTTGTCTTGGGCTTGTTTTTCATTCTGATTCCTGGTTGTAGGCTCCACCTGAACTGGTGTATGTCTGACTATAGGGTTGTCCTCAGAATCTTGAGTACTTTCAGAAGTACCATATCCCATGACTTTCTCATTGAAAGTCACATCTCTGTTGACAATGTACTTCTTGTGTGCAGCTTCAAGACACCCCAATTTATAACCTTTGACACCTTTTGGATACCTCAGGAAGATGCACCTCAGAGCTCTTGGTTCCAACTTATCTTGCCTTATGTGAGCAAAGGCTAAGCAACCAAACACCTTCAGATTATTGTAATCTGACAGCCTACCATACCACAGCTCATCTGGGGTTTTAAAGTCAATAGCAGATGAATGCGTTTTGTTTATCAAATAACATGCAGTATTAACTGCCTCTCCCCAGAATACTTTAGGTAGTTTAGCATCTGATAGCATGCATCTGACCTTCACCAAAATAGTCCCGTTCATCCTCTCAGCAAGTCCATTTTGTTGAGAATTTGCTGGAACAGTCTTGTGTCTTGTTATGCCCTTTTCCTCGTAGAAATTTTCAAACTCTTCTGACACATACTCAAGCCCATTGTCTGTCCTGAGATGCTTTAAGAATCTGCCTCTTTTATTTTCTTGTTCAAGAAGTCATTCCCTGAATTTTCCAAAGGCTTCACTCTTCTGCTTCAGGATGATCGCCCATACCTTTTTGCTGAAATCATCAATGATAGTCATGAAGTACTTTCCACCTCCATGAGTCTCAGTTCTTGCTGGTCCCCAGATGTCAGAGTGTACATAGTCCAGAGGAGCACCAGTATGATGTTGCCCCTTTGAATAAGAGTGTTTCTTGGATTTTCCCAATACACAGTGATCACAAAAATATAGTTTGATTGTTCTTGAATCCCCAAATGCCTTCTGCTTGGAGAGTTCATTCAGTCCTCTTTCACCAATGTGCCCTAACCTCTTGTGCCACAAGATAGCATCAGAGTTGCCCATAACTGCATTTACTGATCCGGCAGCTGAGTTACCAATTAAAATATACAAGCCATTGACCTTATTAACTTTCATCACAATGTTGTTACCCTTGGTTATCAATATGAATCCATTCTTTGTATTGAATTCATATCCCAAAACATTAAGTGATCCAAGTGAAATAAGATTTCTCTTCTGCTCAGGTACAAATCTGACATTTTGTAGTATCCTCTCAGCACCATCATGCAGTCTCAGCTTTACTGAGCCAGAGCCTCTGACTTTGCACATCTGATCATTCCCCAAGAGAACTGATCCACTATAAAATTTCTTGAGATCTCTGAATAAACTTTCATTGGGACACATATGAAATGAGCTCCCAGAATCCAACACCCAATCTTCACTCAGCTTGACATCAGTAACAACCAAAACCTCAGCACTATCATATTCTTCCTGAGCAGCAATTGTGACATCAGCCTTTTGATCCTCTTCTTGCTTCTTGGATTTGTCAGGGCAATTCTTCTTGAGATGTCCCACCTTCTGACATGAGAAACATTTTCTCTTTTCCAAATTTTCCATAAACATTTTTCTTCTTTCCTTGAAACAGTTTCTTCCCTTTCTTGAATTTGATATTCAGTCTTTCTCCTTGATTTGTGTTCTTCCTTTCAGATTGCATTTGAAGCGCCTTAGTTTTCAATGCATTCTGAATATCATCAGGTGAAATCTTCTCTTGCCTTCCAAATAACAGAGCATCCTTGAAGTTCTCTAACGATTTAGGTAGAGAATTCAGTAACATCAGGACTTTATCCTCATCTTCAATCTTGACATCAAGATTCTCCAAATCATCCACTACTTTATTGAATTCTTCAAGCTGTTCAACCAAATCTCTATCTTCAATCATTTTGAAGGAATGAAGCCTTTGCTTCATGAACAACTTATTGGTAACCAATTTCGTTTGATACACCTGTTCCAGCTTATTCCACACATCAATGTCAGTCTTCTCCTTGTACACCTCTCTCAGAGGTATGTCTCCCAAACACAAAATGATTGTGCTATGGGCCTTGTCCAGAATCTCCTGCCTCTTTGCAGGTTCTGTTGAGGAAGCTGATGGCCATTGATCTGCTGGTTTCAGAGCATTTGATAATCCATGGTGTGTGAGGAGAGCTTTCATCTTCACCTTCCACAAACCAAAATCATTCGCCCCTGTGAATTTCTCAAACTCTATCTTCGAAGAAGCCATGACAGTAGATTTTATCAACAATCTTCTTTCCCACAGACGACACCAATTGTTGAGTTAACAATGATTGTTGAATAAAGAAATAAAGAAAATTGAAGAACACCAAGATTTCTGTGGTTCGATCCAAAAATGATCTACGTCCATGGATGAGGCACATCTCTCACTAATCGATGAATGATGATACAGATTACAAGTATTTGAATCTCTCTAGAGTGTTCTGTGTTGATTATTATTTTTTCTATACATATGCGTGTGTGTGTATAGATATATATATATATATATATATATATATATATAGGAGTATGGAAATCCTAATTAATGCTTGTGATCGTAACCAACCAACAAGAAACTGCTATAGTTGCAACCGAATCTTAATAACGATCAGAGCCCAACGGTTTTCAGTTTTGATTATGTTAAACTGATCGTCAATTGCCCGACTTGGAAGTTTAAACTACTTCGTAACCGATTCTTGGTTAATTCCTGATTTAAACTCAGTATGCTCATTTCTTGACTGCTGATTTGATATGTCCTCAGCTGAGTCTGAGCACTCAGCTGATATCATCAGTAGACCTTCATCCTGATTAACCAGCCTAATCAACATCCTGACCTGTCTAACTGATCTGACCTTCATCCTGACCTGACCATCATCCTGACCAGACCATCCTGACTGACCAACCAGTCACCCTGATTAACCGTCATCCTGACTAACCATTCTGACTGATCATCCTGACTGATCATCCAGACCACTCAGCTGACCCCCTCAGCTGACTTCCTCAGTTGACTCCGCTGATATACAAGATGATTCAAGCTGACTCCATCAGATGACACTCAGCAGACCTATCAACTGATAGTATTAAGTTCAGTTAATCAGCAGTACTTGCTCATCTGATCTTTATTTTACTTTCTTTGTACCCATAACAACATACACTAATTACTATGTGTATATCCATTCCCATTACCATTGAAGAATTTCCATACTAAGCGCCGTCTTAATCTTCATAACTGCCGATTTATTGGCTAACAACCTATTTTTTCGATTCAGCCATGTTTTATAAGAAGATAAAATGATTGGAGTGAAAATAAGTGAATAATAAATTTGTGCTATAGTTTGAGATGGACGAGTAGGAGTTGATGTAATTTTATATCAAATCAATAATTTTGAATAATGATTTATATTACTTAATTATTATTAATTAATAAAATAATAATGAAATTTTAATATAAATAAGAGTGATATTGATTATATTGTAAAAAAAAAAGTAGAAAAACGAATTAGTAAATAAATAAAAAATAATGAATAATTGTCTTAAACATGTAAATATATAATAAGAATAAATATACATTGAATAGAAAATTGTATTTGCATATTAAAAAATTAATCAACTTTCGAAATCTGATCACATGGAAAAAAAAAAAAGACATGCAATTCTAAATGGTATCAGTTCACTAGCTCAAAAGTATCGGACTTATATCTCAATTGCATTGAACATAATAAAAACGAAAAAATGATTTAGTAAAATAGAGTCATAACTTTTGTAGGAAAAGTAGGTCAATCATGGTGATAACGAAGTCGAACACTGATTTACTGAACAACCTAGCCTATTATTCATTTCATAGTGTACAGCTAATATAGCCTGTAAGCATATATATATATATATATATATATATATATATATTGTGATAACAATTCTTGTGTAATAATAAATTTTATTAACACTTGATATTGATATACAATGATTTCTTGAATTTTGGGTTCTCTCTCTAGCTATGATCCTCTGATTCTCCTTCAATGTTGACTCGGCTCTGGTCTGATTTTGATTTTGACTTGTAACGATTAATCAAAGGATGGAGTCATCTTGTTTTGGATTGAGCGTTGGTCTTGGAAGATTTTGATGAAGAACACTTCAGATTTGATGAAAAACGATCTTCGAATCTTCGAGTCTTGACTTGAGCTTGAACACTTGATCGGAGGGATTTGGCCCCTTGCTCTTTGATCGTAGTGTGTTTATGGATGAACTTGGTGAAGGACACTTGAAGGCGGCGATGAACGCTTGTTGTCTTCAAGTTGATCTTCGGCTGGAAACGTCTGATCAGAGGGATGGAGCTCCTTAATTCTGATTGAGGGATGTTTCTAACCGGATTTGGCGAAGAACAGTTGAAGTCGGCGAAGAACGCTTGATGATCTTCAAGGTGTTCTTCAAGAAAAACGTCTGATCGGAGGGATTTGGCCTCTTGTCTTGGATCGAACGATGTTTCTGGAGGATTTTAACGAAGAACCGACTTGAATATTCGAAAACTTCTTCAGATTTGGTGAAGAACACTTGAATCTTCAAAGAGCTGGATCGATGGATCTTCTTAGCTCGCAGTTTTACTCGTCGAGAGGATTGCTGCTATTTGTTGCTCGTTCGTCAGAGTCTTCGTTGGGTGTGGACCCTTTGAGAATGAACAAGAAAGACCCCTATTTATAGGGTGGAGAGGTGAAGACCTTCATTTCTTTTGCTGACACGTGGCACACTCCGGTTGGATGGTGCCGATTTGATTGGCAAGATTAAGTAATCAACTAAATTTAGCTTGATTGATTTCTGCTGTCTTCATAAATAGGGCAAATCATCCATTTATTGTCATTTACAAGTACCGGGAGACTCATAATTGAATAACAACTTGTACCGTGTACAATAAATATCATTTTACTATTTAATTAGAGAATTAATTTGATAAATCCTCAAAGTTAAAATAGTAATATATGTTTGATATTTATTTAATTTATACGCGTGTCATTATTTAATTGGGAAGCAAAATTTATTTGCTTACAAATGCCCCCTCGTGCTTTGTTCACGGTCATTTCTGGACTTGGAGTGAATGAAGCACGAAACTTTGATCCTCGCTTGAATTTGAACTTTGGAGGAATGAATATATGTAGGCCGGCCCAATTAATTTCTTTTGGACTTTTGATCCAAAGAATTGTTTGGAGAACTTTTGATTTGGACTTCAATATATTTGGCCCATTCTTTTTTATCCAAAGAATTATTTGGAGAACTTTTGATTTGAGGGGTGCATACACAGTTTATACTCATGTGGGCTTGGAGTGACATACATTTTAAACTCATGAGTCAAGGAGTTTTGATTTGAAGATAGTTTATACTCGTATCAGGTAGTCTTCAATTTGTAAACAGTTTAGTCTCGTGTCAAGGAGATTTGATTTGCATTTGATTGATAGTTTCTACTCGTATCAGGGAGTAGTCCAAACAGTTTAGGCTCGTGTCGAGGAGCATTGGCTTGGGCATTTGATAGACAGTTTATACTCGTATCATGGAGTAGTCCAAACAGTTTAGGCTCGTGTCGAGGAGCATTGACTTGGGTATTTGATAGACAGTTTATACTCGTATCATGGAGTAGTCCAAATAGTTTAGGCTCGTGTCGAGGAGCATTGACTTGGGTATTTGATAGACAGTTTATACTCGTATCATGGAGTAGTCCAAACAGTTTAAGCTCGTGTCGAGGAGCATTGACTTGGTCATTTGATAGACAGTTTATACTCGTATCAGAGAGTCTTCCAAACAGTTTTGGCTCTTGTCGAAGAGCATTGACTTGGGCATCTTCAGATGGCATCTTCAAGCACTATCTTTCCTTGTTGAGCCAGCTGCATGATCTTTTCTTTGAAGATGAAGCAATCTTCAATTGGATGGCCAACTAACCGATGGTACTTGCAGTACTTTAGATCATCAATTTGTCCAGCTTCTTCAGGCCGCTTCATCCGAGGTAACTCGATGAGCTCTGCATCGATCAAGTCATCAAATATCCCGGAGACGTCAGAGTCTAAGAAAGGATATTCCTTTTGTCGCATCTCCTTTAGAGTGAAGCCGCTTTGCCCCCTATCACGAGGTAGATCTGTTATGTATTCTTTAGTTGAAGGCTTGACATAAGACTTGTCATGGTGCTTTTGAAGTGATGGACCTTCGACTCCTCTTGCATCCATGCTTAACTCCATGTCGTGAGCTCTTGTTGCCAATTCTTCAAAGGTCTTCGGTTGGATTCCTTGAAGAAAGTAGCGGAGGCTCCATTGCATGCCTTGGATGCACATCTCAATCGAAGACATTTCAGAGAGTCTATCCTTGCAGTTGAGGCTGAGATTCCTCCATCAGTTGATATAGTCGATGACAGGCTCTTCCTTTTGTTGGCGCATGTTTGTCAGTTCGATCATGCTGACTGTCCTCCTTGTGCTGTAGAAGCGGTTGAGGAATTCACGTTCTATCTGGTTCCAACTGTCAATGGAGTTAGCCTCCAAGTCAGTGTACCAGTCGAATGCATTGCCTTTGAGGGAGCGGACGAACTGCTTGACCAGATGATCGCCATATGTCCCGGCATTGTTGCAGGTCTTGACGAAGTGAGCGATGTGCTGCTTTGGGTTGCCTTTGCCATCGAACTGCTGGAACTTTGGAGGTTGGTAGCTGACTGGCATCCTCAAGCTGTTGATCCTGTCAGTGTAAGGCTTAGCATAGCTATGGCTTGACTTGGAGTCACCTTCGAACTTTCCCTTGACTGTCTCCAGGATGAGCTCTTTGAGTTGGTCAACTTGTATCCCGCCATCAGATGATATTGGCAGCTCCCTAGCAGTTGGCTCGGTCTCAGCTGCTTGGTATTTGCTCGAAGTCTCCACTTCATCACACTCTTCAACTTGCTTTCCACGAGCATGATTTGACTCAACGCCATCTACTTTGCTAATCAGCTTAGCAATTGTAGAGTCTCGTTCTTTGACATGGTTGGCGAGGCTTTCAACATCTCTGAGCAGACTTTAGAGTCTTTCTTCGATTGTTGAAGTGTCCGCCATCATCACTGAAGCTGCTTCTGAAGTTGATGAAGAGTCTGACTGGGAGCGAGGAGTTGAGCCTGCTGAGTCCACTTCATCATCCTTTGCAACTTGAGGTGACCGGTTCCCAACTAAAGAGCTGGTCTGCGAAGAGACATCTTCAAACTGCAACCTCTTTGATATGCTTCGCGTGACCATGTTGGCTTCAACAGTCTTGGATGGAGCAACTCTGACAACGATTTTGCGTCCTGAAGACATGTTGAAGATGGTTGATGTAGACTTGAAGCTTTGAAGTCTTGAAGAGGAGAGATGAGAGGTAGAGTGAGGTCCCACCGGGCGTGCCAAATTTGTGATAACAATTCTTGTGTAATAATAAATTTTATTAACACTTGATATTGATATATATTGATTTCTTGAATTTTGGGTTCTCTCTCTAGCTATGATCCTCTGATTCTCCTTCAACTTTGATTCGGCTCTGGTCTGATTTTGACTTTGACTTGTAATGCTTAATCAAAGGATGGAGTCATCTTGTTTTGGATTGAGCGTTGGTCTTGGAAGATTTTGATGAAGAACACTTCAGATTTGATAAAGAACGATCTTCGAATCTTCGAGTCTTGACTTGAGCTTGAACACTTGATCGGAGGGATTTGACCCCTTGCTCTCTGATCGTAGTGTGTTTATGGATGAACTTGGTGAAGAACACTTGAAGGCGGCGATGAACGCATGTTGTCTTCAAGTTGATCTTCAGCTGGAAACGTCTGATCATAGGGATGGAGCTCCTTAATTCTGATCGAGGGATGTTTCTAACCGGATTTGGCGAAGAACAGTTGAAGTCGGCGAAGAACGCTTGATGATCTTCAAGGTGTTCTTCAAGAAAAATGTCTGATCGAAGGGATTTGGCCTCTTGTCTTGGATCGAACGATGTTTCTGGAGGATTTTGATGAAGAACGGCTTGAATATTCGAGAACTTCTTCAGATTTGGTGAAGAAGGCTTAAATCTTCGAAGAGCTGGATCGATGGATCTTCTTAGCTCGCAGTTTTGCTCGTCGAGAGGATTGCTGCTACTCGTTCATCTTCGATGCTTTTTGTTGTATCAAAATGCATGAACTTCACCCCCTATTTATAGGGTGGAGAGTGAAGAGCCTTCCATTCTTGCGCTGACACGTGGCGCAATATGATTGACTGTTGCTAATTTGATTGGCAAGATTAAGTAATAAACCAAATTTAGCTTGATTGATTTCCGCTGTCTTCATAAATAGGGCAAATCAGCCATTTATTGTCATTTACGAGTACCGGGAGACTCATAATTGAATAACGACTTGTACCGTGTACAATAAATATCATTTTACTATTTAATTAGAGAATTAATTTGATAAATCCTCAAAGTTAAAATAGTAATATATGTTTGATATTTATTTAATTTATACACGTGTTATTATTTAATTGAGAAGCAAAATTTATTTGCTTACATATATATGGCGCTGCACACGGCGGAGCAATGGCAGACACGGTGGTCCACGGTGGTGGAAGGAGGGTGTCATCTGAAATCAGCAATGTCACGCGTATATTAAGGGATGGGACCCCAACGCCCACTTTCCTCTGTCCACTTTCAACCTTAATTTTCAATTTTTTCGGTGGTTATGGGCAAAAAAGGGAAATAAAGAATAAAAGTGTAAAAGTTCACTTGATGCCCAAAATGCCCTTTCACACAATAATGTTTTTTTGGGTAAGTATCATATAAGGCCATTTAAGATAGTGATATTTCATAGTGGACCACCAAAAACCCCAACTTCCCTAGAGGATCAAAAATAGGACCCACCTGATAAAAAGTGGAAGCAGCCCACGTTCTAGCCTACTGTGCGTGCTGACACATCTCTCTCTCTCTCAATAAACACTTACCCACTCCCCATTTCCATTCTGCTTTTTTAACCCCCCCTCTCTCTCACATTAACATTACCAGATTTTAATTTTTTTTGAAAAACCTAATCTCTCTCGTTCCAAAAAAATGCCACCGCCGATCTGCCGCAGCCCAACATAAATCGGAGCCAGATTGTAAAATTTTCGTGTGGGTTCCCCACAATTTTGCCGACGGTGAAACTAGGGCACGCCCCTCTCCTTGGTCGCCGCCGTCTGTGTGGAGGGTTTCAGATACATCTGGGTGCCTATATGCTCTGATTTCGGCTTCAGTTTTCAGCAACTGTTCGTGGATACCCAATTCCTCTGAAAACGGATCTAGGGTTTTTTCGTCCCTTTGGCCGCAACCTTTGGTCTGTTGGTCTTCTTCTGAAATTGAAGAGCGCACTCCTCCTCTGGTTCGTTGTTCTCTATGGCAGTATATCCATTTTGGTGGCCCTCTTCCGTTCGTGGGTTTCGTCACTCCGATTTCCGATTCAGCCTTCAAACTCGATGCCTTTGGGTTTGTTTTGACTGCTGCTGGTTCGCTCTGCCTCTGTCTTGAGCGATTTGAGCCTAAATTTTGGAGGCTATTCTACAGATGGAGGTTTCGCCTCATATATTTTTCTCTATGAATTAACCAGGAGGTTTGGGATCTTTCGCTTTGCCTCTGGTATGGTTTCCCATCGCTGCTATGTGCCTGTTTCTCCAAAATATTGATCTTGTCTTGTGACATTTAATTAGATGCTATGCTGAAAGTATAATTTCTGAATAATTAGATGTTGTTTCTGAATAATTTCTGAATAATATATTTTGTGATCTCAAAGAAAAAATCTGCCAAGGTCAAAGAGAAAAAAAAATGTAGAAGAAGAGTTGTGGTTGGCATCACAGAGTTAGGCGAAAACAAATTTTCTGAGTGCTGAGTCCGACGATTTTCTTGTTTTGATTTTTTTTATTATTGGATTTTGTTTTTGTTTCCTGGAACAGAAAATTTGTGTTTTTTTTTATATGAGACCTAATAGTTTGCAGAGGTAATTGAGCTTCAAATTTTCTTTGTTTAGTTAAAATTTTGTTTTGTTACTGTAAATTTTTGTTTTGTTACTATAATTTTTTTTGTTTTGTTAGTGTAAATTGAGCTTCAGGTATATCTAATGTTAGTGGAATAATTGGGCTTCAGGAGGAATTTTTTTTTTATTATTGTAAATTTTATTTTTAGTGGAGAAAAAATTATTTGTCCTCTATTCAGTGTTTTTACTTAATATGCAAATTTGTATATGATATTCAGAAAAATATTAGTATATATGCAGAAAAATATTATATATATGCTGATGAAAAAAAATGCATATACGAAAATAACTACTGAATATATGAATGTAATTTTAAAAAATTAGAAAAAAAAAGAAAAAAATATGAATTCTGAAAAAATAATATTAAATATTAAAAAATGAAAAATATAAAATTTGAATATAATACATTAAAATAAACACAAGAAATTTTTGAATTAAAAAAAAATCCAAAAAAAAAGAAAAATATGAATTCTGCAAAAATAATATTAAATATTAAAAAATGAAAAATAATATATAATATTGAATTAATGAAATAATAAAAAAAATATATAAACTGTTACTTAAAAACGTGTAAAATTTGAATTCAAATAATCAAAACAAAAAACAAATTGAAATAGTAATCAACTGAAAAATAAAAAAATTAATTTAATAAAAATTTGAATTCAAAATTTTAAAAAAAAAGACAAGAAAAAATTTTAAAAAAAAGAAGAAGAAAGAAAAAGTCTTTTCTGTGCATGTGAGGAGAGAGACGTAAATGAGAGAGAGAGAGTGAGGAGAGAGAATGTGAGGTGAGAGAATTAGTAAAGATGATATGATAGATATTAATATTTTATTAGATGTGGGTCCTATAATCATTACAAAACTGTTCCTTTGTGAAATAAAATGACCCTTTAGGGAAGTTGGGGTTCTTGGTGTTCCACTTGGTAAATATGCTATTATAAGTGGTCATGTTTTGTAATTAATCATGTTTTTTTTTCTTTTTATCTTGAACTAGTGATTTTTAGTTTGCTTATAAATTTTAAATATAAATAATAAATTAGTGTTTATATAAAATAAAATATAAATTTTAATAGAGTTGAGTATTTATACACCCAATATTATTTTTAATTAAAAAATTTTTATCGATCAAAATAATACTATAAGTTTATTTTATTTTATTAATCTACCTATTAATTTTATTAGACTTTTTTCTCCATTAGAAAATATTATACTGTGCATGAGTGCATTAAAATATTTAATCTATTATATAGTTATTAATTATGTACTAAAGTTCATAAAATAATTTTATTCTAATGTAACTCATATAACCTAAGTTAAAATATTTAAATTTAAATCCTACAAGTATAATCAATAAATATTTTATTTTTATTTATAAAATATATATTTAAATTTTAAATTTTATTATTATATGTGTAATATATATATATTAAATAATATTTTAGAAGATAAATAATTTAATATAGAGTGTGTTGAAAATATATTTAAAATAATTTTTAAAAAAAATTGAAAGTATTGCTATAAAGTAAGAAAAAAATAAAAAATTGATAAAATTAATTCACTCTCTCTAGTGGTAAAAGTCTCACAATTACACTTTACTTGCTCCAATAAATATATATTTTCTCCCTCACTTCGCTTCTACTTCTCTATATATATGTGAATATATCTACAAATTATTGCATGATTGCATAATAGAGTTTTGAGATTTATTTAAATTTCATCAATTTATTTAATTATTAATTGAATGTGTATTTATTTTTTAACAGTGGATGAGTTAAGATGATGTTTGGCTGAAAAAATTTCAATGAGAATGAGAATTAATATATGGTAATTATATTTATTAATGAGAATAAAAGATGTACGCAATAATAATTTTTCTCTTAAATAATATAATCATTACCCATTTGATTCTTCTTCTTCAATCCTATAATCATCCGGCTATGACAAATAATTATTTTTTTGTTCATTTTTTATTTTTAAGAATTAGAGCTAGCTGAACACTAATGATGTAATCAATATAGAGGCAAACTTTCATTCAATATATTTAAGAATAAATAGAAAAACTTGATCTTCACTTTATATCAAATTAATATTTGATAATAATTTATAAGAGTAAAGTAGGAAAGAAAAGGGTTTAGTGTGAGAAAAATTGTGATATTAGGATTTATAGGTATTTTAGGTGTGGATGGATTATAAGATGTGAAAATAGAATTTTAAATCTCTAACACAATTGGAAGGAGAGTCAGAAAGTCTTAATTCCGAACGTATAAATCCTAAAACAAATACAACCTCAATATTCATTATATATTCGTCTCGACTCTTAATATGTATATAGATTCGTCTTAACTAGATAAGTATTTAGTTTCAATATTCATTTTTTATGTTTTAATAGAAGAAATAAATATTAATTAATGTTAATTTGTAAATCAATGTTATCATAATATTATCCATCTAAATTTTTTATGTATTTCTACTTTTAACAAGAAAATTTTGGAACAAGGAAACTTTTAATAATAATGGATTAATTTCCTTTTATCAAATTTTGACCTCAGTGAAACATTGATAAAAGTCTATAATCTTAGAGACCATTTGATATAATTGTAAGGAATGAAAAGGGTATAGGAATGAAAAATGTATGGAATGAAAATCATAGTTCTCATGTAGCTGAACTATGTGGTTGATTCCTTAGTTTTTGGGAATCAGAGTCATAGTAGAATTATTCCAAATGCACACTATGATTTAATTACCTTTACTCACCTCCAAAAATCTCCAACCAAACAATCCCCTGATCTAGAGAAAGATGAAAAGGTAAGTGTGGTGGGGGCATGGGTTCGGGAAGTATGGCAATAGAATTGAAAATGGATACATCCCTTGCTTCATCAAATAATATCTTTCAATTGAATCGGATGATCCATATTTTTATCGGATCTACTCAACTCAAGTGTCAAGTAAAAATATTTATGAAACTAAATTTTATTTTTAAAGATAATAAAAAAATAAGAATAAAATACTAACCCATAATAAAAAAAATAAGAATAAAAAGAATTAGATCACTAATGTACTTTAATTATTACAAAATTTTATTGTAAGCTTTCAAAGTTCTAAATAATAGAAGAAATTAAATGCATGTGAATATTTTTCTCTCACCAAGAATTTGTATATATTCGAAGTGCATAATTTTAAAAAAGATTCCAAATGCCCTATATAAATAATTTATACTACTTGAAAATATAAATTTCATATTAATAATTTAAATTGACAAAACTCTTTGAAAACAACATAATTTTATAAATTTCATGGTTTCAACCCTTATAAAAGTGATAATTTTTTTTTTTTTAAATTATCAAACCATCGAGGGATCCTATAATTCATGGGTCAAATTTGTTTGAGTCTATTTGATCCACACCTTATGAGTCGGATTAAATAGGTCCGGTTAGGTCCTGTATTTTTAACACTATTACATATTTACTTTCGAGTTGAGAAATCTCAATTTACCACTTTCGAGTATCAAACCGCTACCTCTAAAAAATCCAGAGTACAATTTTTTCTTGACATTCAAATATATTATTTGTAATAATTATATAATTACTTTATGACAATGTTGCTACGATTAATATTCAGTCACTAATCGAATCATACATTGCTCACATATTCATTTGGAGAGCTAGTATTTTCTTTATTAGCTAGATATAAGGTTTACATTAATATTGCATTTCATCCTATTTCTCATCCCAAAAGTTAAACAACTCATATAAAGTAAAAATAAATTCTTAAGATATTTTAATTATAATACAAATTTAATATTAAGAAACTGGATCAAATATTATCTGAGGGGCTCAATTAAGGGGGTGTTTAGTATAATTGTAAGGAATGAAAAGAGTATATGAATGAAATGAAAGTCATAGTTCTCATATAGCTGAACTATGATAGATTTCTTAGTTTCTAGGAATCAAAGTCATAGTAGAGTCATTCCAAACACACACTATGACTTTGATTACCATTACTTACCTCCCAAAGGAGCCAATCAAACGCCCCCTAAATCTAACTTATACTGGAGAACTGATAAATTTTAGATAGAAAATAATTAATATTTTAAACTAGACAATTCAACAATTTAAAAACCTGAATTTCATTATAAAGTGGTATGAAACTATAAGTCTATAATACAATATTAATATTAAGAAATCTGATCAAATATTATTTGAGGGGCTAATCTAGTCTAACTTATACATGAGAACGAATAAATTTTTGATAAAAATAATTAATATTTTAAACTTGACAATCCAATAATTTAAAAATTCAAATTTTATAAAAAAGTAAACAATTTATTACGCAGTCTTTTGTAAAATTTATTCACAATGTAAAACTCATACTTACATACATTCTTGATATCATTAAACATATTCTTGATACTATGCAATTTTGATTTATATATCAAATTATATTAGTAAGCATATATAATAATATCACTACTTATATAAAATGATTTTAGTTTGATGCTCTTACAAATTCATTTTTTTTTAAGTGAAGTTTGTGATTATTAATTCCGTAACGGTATATATTCTTTGTTGGTGGAGATTCCAAACTTGTAATTATTGGTCGTTTGACCAAGCAAGAGACGTAATAATTAGCTCCACCCAAATAGTTTATTTGATAATTTAATTAATTAAAATCGTAAATAATAATTGAAATCTTATATGCTTGTATTGTAGGAAAGAAAGTAGACAACAAAATAATTAATATTTGTAAAGATATGGGCTAAAAGTGATATATCGAGTTTCTGAGGGGGCAAAATATAATTCGATATTGTTGAGAATTCTCAACAGAAATCTCTCTCTCTCTCTCTCTCACACACACACACAAGCACACACCAGTCAATAAAGCAATCACATGAGCAGTTAGCCCCCCTACATCGTAGTCCCCTGCACAAGCTCTTCTCCTACTGCCACAACTCTCTGCACCTACCTCCTTCATTAATCCACATTCGTCACCTCCGCCATCGTTAGTTTCTATTCGCACGAAATCTACCTCGAGTTTTAAATTTCTGCACATTGCAACATGATCGACTGAGCGCGATCGATATCGGTTCCGATTCCACCGTGTTTTCTGCAGCGGTGGGGCGGAGGAGGAGGGGGTGGATTTACGAAGATGACTGGGGGGACGCGGATGCCGACGTGGCGGGAGAGGGAGAACAACAAGCGCCGGGAGCGGCGGCGGAGGGCCATCGCCGCCAATATATTCGCAGGGCTTCGCTTCTACGGCAACTACAAACTACCGAAGCACTGCGACAACAATGAGGTGCTGAAGGCCCTTTGCAACGAGGCTGGTTGGACGGTTGAGCCAGACGGCACCACCTATCGCAACGTAATTATTTCTCTCAACTTTCCTCTTTTCTTTTACTATAATTACCTTTTTTTTTTTTAAACGAGCAATTTCTACTTTTTATTTTGTTTATGCTATGATAGTGAATTAGTGATCATGTTGAGTACTAGCTTTTTTCGAAAATGTAATTTCTGGATATAATTACTTTTTACGAGAAAATCACTTAGAATTTTTCAATTATTGCTTCTCAAATAAATTAAACAGTTGTTTTTTCTTGTTCAATTGCAATTTCTTGCCCTTTTGGTTGTCTCCTTTTGCTTTCCTTCTTTTGTTGACCCATGATTTTTTGCACTAACTTGAAAAATTGAGATCATTGGAATTGGGAGATCACAGTGATGCTTTTGGTCAAATTGGAAAAAAGAAAACATATATCTTTCTATGTCAATAAAAAATTAATAATCTCAATTAGCATATATGGAGAAATGTGTACTCCCTCTAGATTTTAGATTTGTTGGGAGCATCTTTTGTTGTGGGGTCTTTACTTTTTTCAGTGCTATTACCCAACTGAGTTTTTTACCATTTACCGTTCTGGTGAAACTTTATTTTGCTTTTACATTATTTGCTGTTAGAGCTGCTTATCAAAGCAAAACTGCTTCCCCTTTGTCAGCTTTCATCACCACACCACCATCCGTAATCAATTTGGGGTGTGGGGGAGGGGGGCCTCACAAGTTGGGCTCTTTTCTTGAATTTCACTGCATAAGGCACATGGGTGTTAGTACCTTGTAATTCTAGTATAGATACAGAACAAATCTTATCTGCTGTAATTATCATCTAACCATTTCTAGAAAATAATTAATAATTAGTTGTTGTGTCTTTGAATACAAATGTTGATTCACACATCATAGGGAAAACAACTTTTGATTGTTACATGGGTGGCAGGTGACTATGTTGATGCTTTTTGTTCAACCATTTCACTTATGTTAAATGTTAAATTTAGTCTTAATAACATTTTATAAGGGTTTAAAGTTTAAAGGATATATACTTGAATAATATTCTTCAACAATTAGCTATTTTCACTTGAATGATCAAGATAAGGATTTAGCATATGAGTGGGTCATTCATGCTGTTGCCAACTCTGAAATTGACTAGTTTCTTTTGCATCTTCCATCTGAATTTTATAAAACTTAAAGATGCTCACAAGAGTTTTAAAAATGATGTTAATTATGTCTAAGAAATCCAAATTAAATTTGATTATTGAATGGTTGATGAATTTTGACACAGTGTCACTGAGAGTGGTTCTTTTTTTAAATGGTGCTACTGCTATTCATAATTGATCTTGTTTGGTACTATGCAAATGGTTCATCATGAGAATATATTCTGAAGTAAGCAATATATGCCATTTTTGCCAAATGGAAAGGGACCCAACCTCAGTCTTTTATGCAGTTAAAGGTCACTCCTTGCACATAACACACTTGTACTCACTAAAATGATTGAGTCTGATAATAACAAATTAGAAAAGCAGGAACCATATGAGTATGCCATTTAATTCTGCACTTGTCTTGAAACCATTATTTCATAGGCTTCAACTCTTGTCAAGGTTAATGAATTTGATTATCTAATTTCACAGGGATGTAGACCAGTGGGTGGATCTGCATCTGCTAGTCCATGCTCATCCTACCAACCAAGTCCTCACACTTCCTACAACCCGAGCCCCTCCTCCTCTTCCTTCCCCAGCCCTGTTTCTTCGACTTATGCAGCTCCAAGCATTATTGCAGATGGGAATTCCCTCATCCCTTGGCTCAGAAACCTCTCATCATCGTCGTCATCATCAGCCTCATCTTCAAAGTTTATGCATCACTACATGCACAGCGGCTCCATAAGCGCTCCTGTTACTCCTCCCTCGAGCTCTCCGACTGCTCGGACACCAAAGAATGACTGGGCCCAACACCCCTTTCTTCCCTTGTCCACACCGCCAAGCCCTGGCCGCCCCATCCTCCCTGCACATTCCAAATGGTACGATGGAGTTCAAATCCCTCCAACTTCTCCCACATTTAGCCTCGTCTCTTCAAATCCTTTTGGGTTTAGAGTGGAAGATTTGAGCCGTGGTGGGTCCTTGATGTGCACTCCAGGGCAAAGCGGCACGTGTTCCCCAGCTGTGGGTCCAGCTTCTGATATTCCCATGGCTGAAATGATTTCCAGTGAGTTTGCATTTGGAAGCAATGTGGCAGGCCTTGTAAAGCCTTGGGAAGGGGAGAGGATACATGAAGAGTGTGGATCGGATGAACTTGAGCTCACTTTGGGAAGCTCTAAAACCAGGTAAATCAAGGTTTATTCTATGCTACCCTGCATGACACTGTCCAATTGTACTTTACATTAAAACACAATTCGACATGTAGGGCAGCTGAGATAAAATCTAAAATGACATATCCCTTGTTTGCTGAAAATTATAGCAATATAAGTTATAACTTGATCAATTTGATTGCAGATGAAAGAATTAATGGATGGACGATGACTGCCAGTTGATTAGTGATTTCAGGCCCCAACTGGGGATATATATATATGTCTAGGGTTATCACATACTGGTTCCTATAAAGAGGAGTTACCCTGTTTTTGTAGACATAATCCAATGCCTAATTTATTTGCTCTCCAAAGAATGTTATCGAGATATAATCTTAGCTTTCTTTATGCATTTCCATATTCCCTTTACTAACAGATTTGACACGAACGATAAATCCATAAATATTGTCAAGTAAAGTAAACCGGTTTTTGCTGTTTGCTACGAAAAATTCAATTGTGAGGGCCAGAAACATAAAGATTAGGTTCGAGTCATTCCCCTGGGATGACTGGAGATTAGTGTAGGGAAATATGTTATATTTTGAAGAAGCAAAAGAATAAAAGCAGTAAAAATTATTGTATGAGCTAGGTGACACAAAATGCTTCTAAAACTGAGCCCTTCTTTTGCACTTTGTCAAGACAATTGATAACTAAGTAAAATTGGGTATTATTATATTCTAAAAACCAAGCTAAGATCGATATGCATTTTAGTACTTGACTACTCTTACCGTGACAATTGACACTTTTGACTATCGAGTGCCAACTATTTTAGTAACACTAATTACTCCATGCAAGCTGGTCACTACAAAAAAAACTGTAAATTAGTGACGGATATTTCCGTCATTATATTTTGATAATCCGTCAATAATTTGTTTTATTGATGGATATCTATCTCTAATTTTCCGTCTTTGTTTTCATCGTTGCTAATTTTAGTGACAGATTTAATCTGTCAGTAATTTATTGACAGAAAATTCGTCACTAATTTTTTTTCCGTCCCTAATTTTTATTGTCAATATCAACACTTTTTTTTAAAATATTTATTTATTTTTTAAAATTATTGACGGATTTTCTAACATAAATTTATTTTTTTGAATAAATTTTTTAATTTCTTAGTAATTATTTTCTATATATATATTGACAGATATTTCTGTCATTAATTATTTTTGAAGTTTTTTGTTTTAAATTTTTTTAAAAATATTGACAGATATTTCAGTCAAAAAATATTTTAACATATTTTAATAATTATATTTTAATAAATATTGATGGATATATCCGTTGCTATTCTTAATATGTTTTTTATTTTTATATTTAATGAACAACATTAAATTTTACTGTTGCTAATAAATTTTCATTACTTACCTAATAAAATACATTTAAACGATAAGAGTAAGTACAACATCAAGACACAAAATCACAAAATCTTGTCATAATCAAAAGTTGCAAGATGTATAAGTCAACTTGGGCTTCTTTTTAATCCAAAGCTTCTTCAATTCATGGATCAACGCTCTATATCGACTAGTTCCCTCACGCATGAACAACTCATAAATTAACCGATCAAGAGACGGATCTCACTTGCAATGTTTCTATCAACAATAAAAATATAATGAAATTTTATATTTTCCACCTACAACTGTTGCACTTCCAGATTCAGTTGGTGCACACTCGAATCTGGTGGCATTCTCCTCTACAAATGAAGGAATTAGAATCTGTGGTGCTGTGACATTATCCATCTAAGACACCCTGTTTCAAGCAAAATCAAGAAATGCAAAATATCATATCTAGCTACCAATAAACTCAAGAGTGAAAAATGGAAGATCAGCATAAAATAAGTCATTTACCTGAAAACTGGAAACACTCTCCTTCAACTCGACATACTTGTCAGGGGCATCAGTGAAAACTTCAGCTACATGGAAAGGTTGGCTCAGGAACCGTTGAATCTTACGCAACAGTCAATTTGTCATCTTCACTGAGCTCATCCATTCCCAGAATGGCAATAATATCTTGAAGATTTTTGTAGTTCTGCACTCCACGGGGAGTTCCTCCCCCAAGAAATGAGGTGAAAGCATGCAGGACGTTGAGTCAAGAGGTTCAACCGCAGATAGATACCAAGCTCAGAAATGTGTAATAAACAACAAATCAAAGGTAAAGATAACTTTTTTCAAGCAACTTTCAGTAGAGTGAGAGAGATGAATACTGAGCGAGTGGCATCCAAGTGAGCAAAGGTGGTGGCCGGAGCAGGATCTGTCAAGTCATCAGCTGGCACATAAATGGCTTGGACAGATGTAATGGAACCAGCTTTTTGAGTAGTAGTAATACGTTCTTGAAGGCCTCCAAGATGTGTAGCCAGAGTTGGTTGATAACCCACAGCAGAAGGAATACGACCAAGCAAAGCAGACACTTCTGAGTTAGCCTGTTCAAGGTGAAAGCAAACGTACTCTATAAATACTTGTTGAATAACATAAATGGAATGCAAGCTTACTTGTGTAAACCGGAAAATGCACGGGAGTGTTTAGCCAGAGTCAACCCAGTCAGTCCAACACGAGCACGAGCACCAGGTGGCTCGTTCATTTGACCATAAACTAAAGCACACTTGCTCTCACCCTGATAATTAAGCACGAGTGTATCATATCAGGTGAAGGGTAATCCAGGATATAATTTAAGGAAAAAAAGATGAAAATTAATTAAGTATTTTCACCTAGTTTAATGACACCAGGCACTTTCAATCATTTCTCTGTACAAGTCATTACCTTGGCGAGTACGTTGATCTCCTACACCAGCAAACACAGAAAAAGCACATGAAATGGTGAGAGGTCAGGGGATCACATATATGTGACTAAGAAATATATATAACAGGTACCACAACCTGAACTGAAAGTCATCAATGATTAAAGTAAATAAGCACCTAGCATAATTGAACCAGCACACTGGAAGTATAATATATATATATATATATAGCATTAGTAAAGCTGAGAAACCTCCTCATCATAACTAAAATATTATATTGCTTGTAATGAAAGAGAGTTTCACTTTCTCATCAATAGGCTCTCCAATGACATTCAGGAGGGCTAATAAGCGATAAGAAGAAAAGGGCCGGGCAAAACATGATCCAAGCCTCGTTGTGCTTCAAAATGAATAACAAATTTACATTCCCGGCTTCTTCAGTCAGAGCAAAATTACTTATGTGCTATGCCGGCAAACCTGAAACGTTAAAACAAAATTCAAACAAAGAAATCCTAAATGCAAAACTGCAAGTCATGTAGACATTAATTATTTTTAGCTTTATTAATGCATAAGAAAGCACCAGAGAAATAATTAAGCAAATCAAGCATTACCCTTAAATCATATCAATAAACACCCTAGTTCTAACCCATGTCAGAAAAATTGTAACTTGTGTTTGAAAAGAGAAACAAATACTAGGTATTTATTTTTATAGAATTTGAAATCCAATACAAAAATCCAAATAAACAAACAGTGCTTTGAATTTGAAATCTAAAAATTACTCCCACTTGAAAAACTTGAGACAAACATACCCTGGCTAATTGTAGAGACTTTGCTGAAGAAAGATACACAACAAGAGAGAGTTAAAACCTTCAAGAGCAAAAATATATAAAATTCTCTTAAGCAATGGTTTTTTTTCTTTGTATATGGAAGAACCTAATTGTATGCATAAGATATTCTCCTTCGATAATAGTTGGAGATTATATATTTTTTGAATGGTTTGAAGATAGAAATCTGAGCGATAATGTTGAGAGTGATTTGAGTGTGAGCTCTCTCTAGCTGTGTTTTAAAAAGCGGATCGGACCGGCCGGTCGGACACCTCTCCGGGCCGCTTTAGTACGTTGGACCGGATATTTTCAAAAGCGCCCGAAAAGCGCTCAAAAGCGGTAAAAACCGGGTCGGACCGGTTCGCTCGTTGGACCGGCCGAAACGGCGCTTTGACAAATTTTTTTAATTAAATGGTATCTTTTTACACAAAATTAACTAAATTAATTTTATATATACTACATATTAAATATAATTTAATAATATAATGGTTAATTTTAATTCATAATCCTAGATAATAAATATAGTTTCACTTCCTAGAAATATAACTCTAAATCTTCACTCTCCTCCAGTATAATATATAATTTTAATTTATTTTTTAAATAAAATTTATTCATAAGATATATATTTTTATTAAAAAAAATATATATAAATATATATAATTATGCATTACGCATTTATAATGTCACACCGGTTCAACCACTTTAAAAATGGTTAGACCCGGTTGAACCCGATCCGACTAAAAATATTAAGGTGGCCAGGTCAACTTCAGCTTCCGCTTTTAAAACATAGCTCTCTAGTATTTTGAATGCTAGCTCTACTTCTTCACTGATTTGATCTCAAAGGGGAATAAGAAGAGTTATGTTTGGTTGAAATTTGACATCCTTTTTAAGTATAAAAGTGGGTATAAGAGGATTAAATTATCTATCAACCATTGTATTTGATTGATGGAATATTTAATATTAAATATATTAATTGATATTGTTTGATCAATAAATTGAAGAGAATAAAATTAATTTGAATAAAATTAATTTCTCGGAAATTAATTGATATGAGTGCGTTCTACTCTCGGAGTAGATGAATTTAGTGTAGTAATACTCACAAAATCAATTAATGGTGAGTGAGAAATTGAGTCAACAAATCAAAGTTTAAAACTTTGAATTAAGGAGAGAATCCCACTTTTGAAAACGAAAATTGACTTCGTAAGAGTACAGATTCGATGAATCTAAAGTTGACGTCTTGATGACTCAGCAATGGCCAGGTTCGTTGAACCTAAGTTGACTCAACTCTGACTCGTATCAGTATATGGCAGGTCAACCGGATTGATTGCAAATCAATTCCCCATTGCTGGCCTTCTTAATTAAAGGGTTCCGTTTATGGGAGGTCAACCAGATTGATTGCAAATCAATTCCCCATCAGCTGACCTTCCTGAAAAACCGTCCGTCAGCAGACACGTTTTTTCCCCCGTTACGAGTAGAGGTTCACCTATAAATAGGTGTCCTCATTTCATTCAGGAACACACTGATTTTCTACATATAGCTTCTAGGTGCAGTTTAGTCCTAACGTCCCTCTGTTCGCCGGAACTTCAAGTCCTGCGGTGCTTCACACTTGATGGCGTAACGTCGTTTTACCTTTGGGAGCGTTATTCCAAACCGAAGAGCACCACCGGGGAATATTCGCTTTGCGGGTAGAGGTCTCCTCGACTCGGCGTTTGTTTTTATAGTTTTATAATTTTGTTATTTTTTTTCGTGTATTATTTCTTCCCCCGTTGTATCCCTTTGTTTTTTTTTTTTTTTCAGTTGTATTATCCAATTGATATAATTTTTCCAACATTGATTACTTTCGGTATTCGATTAAAAATTGATATGATTCGATTGAAGCTATTCCATTAAATTCACTATACGATTCAAAATTATCCGTTTTGATCTCCCACGTCCTTACCACAACCATACTGTGTAATAAACTAATAATAATAGCAATGAGAACTATACTAAAATATGTAGGAACATACATACCCAACCAAGCTCCATTTTGGGGATTTAAATTAGGAAATTTGTCACTGACATTACTCAATTATAATTTTACTCAACCAAAATCTATATTTTTACCTTTTTCTTTTATATAAGAAAAATAAATGGTTAGAAAACACCTAATTACTGATTTTGGAACAAACACACATGAGCTAATCTTAGGTCAAGCAATAAACTATGGGAGGTCAGGTGTTTAATGTAAATGAGGACGAGTGTCAAATATGTATATGCCCTTGACCACAGGACGTTATTTAGACTTGCCGGAAGACAAAAGCAAGAGTTTTTAGTTCTCTCAAAGATAAACTTTGAAGCAAATTGAAAAATGGTCAAGACTTATGGATACTATAAATGAATTAATTCAATACATCTCTTCAAAGATCCTCTGAATGTCCACAATTCTTTTAGATACAACATTATTAAAAAAGTTATGTATGTATATAAGAAATAACAATATGAAATTTGTAAATGAAATTATGTATATATTTGTTTATCCTAAAATATGAATAGAGATGAATGAATGGGTATGTTAATAAAAATAAGTGATGTGTCACACGGCCAAAGTTAGACATCAACCAATGCTATTACTACTCTCTTTTTTACTCATACATTGATATTATACAAAAACAACTCAAACCCCCTTGACCTTTTTGACTAAGTTCTAACTACAACATAACTCATGAACCTGCATCAGAAATCAATCAATTTAAATTGACATTTTAGACATCAATCAAGAAGCTTTCTTGATGAAGACTGACTTTCATCTTTAATACTAGAGAGGGAGACTGATGAATCCATCCATGGCCCATCCATTGAAACACCTCTGTGTTCCCTGCCATCATGAGACGATGTCGATACATGAGTTTGGCTATCTTGTGACAGCATTTCAAACGCTTTGAATCGGATGTCCTCATTCATGCCACCATGTTTGACTAGTGGTGCTTGAACTGGGATCTTGCCTTCCAGCATGCTCACCACAGAAGACATTTGAGGTCTAAGGGTCGGAGACGGGTTAGCGCACAACAAGGCTAAGTTTAACATACGCAATGCTTCTTCTTTCTTGTAGTTTGAACCAAGACTCGGGTCCACGAGATCTAAAAGATTTCCTTGCTCATGTTGGACGTAGGCCTTCACGTTTCAAAAAGGTAAGGCAATTAAACAGAAAATCTTCATTATAATTGAGAGAACTAAAAGGAAATACTTCTACGCAACATTTTCATTTTACAACTCAAGTGCATTTGTAAATGATATTAGTTTCTTCTAATAATAGGTGGTCAATATTAGTTACTTTCACTTAACAATATTAGTTACTTTCATTGAGCAATATTAGTTGTACATCAGTTGCGCAGTGCAACTGGTGCACCCAAGTGTCACTCGAAGAAAAGAAGTTTACCCAATCAAGAAGGTACACAAACTCCTCTTTTGGCCTGTAGTTAGTGTTGCTTTTCCCACTAACGATTTCTAGTGCAACAATTCCAAAGCTGTAGACATCTGCTTTGTCCGTCAAATAGCCCCTCATAGCGTATTCAGGTGCCATATAACCTCTGAAACCAAGGAAAAATGACAATAGTTATTATTCGTTAATGTACGTAGAAGAATGCAAAATCTCTTCACTTTTCTTTCATGGAACTTTGTATCAAGAAGATAAAGAAAACTAACTTACATAGTTCCAGCAATACGTGTGCTAATATGGGTATTCTCTTCTTCATCAAGCTTAGCCAAACCAAAATCAGATATCTTCGCATCCAGATCTTTATCCAGAAGAACATTGGTGGCCTTAATGTCTCTATGGACAATTTTCAACCTTGACTCCTCGTGGAGATATGCCAGCCCTCTTGCTATTCCTATACATATCCTCTGTCTTGTTGCCCAGTTGAGGTTTAATCTTTGCTCTGGTTTTCCTATACGAAGATACAATAAAGCAGATATAAGAGCAGCAGGAGAATATAGTAGCTAAAGCTAAGATGTACAAAAAATACAAAAAAAGTGTTTACCAAAAAGTGCTCGAGCAAGACAATTGTTCTCCAGATATTCGTAGATCAGAAGCAACTGGTTTCCTTCTATACAACATCCAAACAGCTTAACAAGGTTGGGGTGCTGTAGAGCAGATATCATGCCTATCTCATTCACAAATTCGCGGTTTCCTTGTTTTGACTTAGCCGATAGTTGCTTAACTGCAATTACTGTCCCATCGGATAGAGTACCCTAGGAAAGGAAGAGTTGCTTCTGAGAACTGATAAACAACAACTTTTTTCTCCATTCATCAAAATCACGTATTTGAACTTAGAGAATACACGAAGCATGTATCATACTACAGAGAGAGAGAGAGAGAGAGAGAGAGAGAGCATATTTTTACTTACCTTGTAGACGGGGCCAAATCCTCCTTCACCAATCTTATTAGCATTATCAAAGTTATTCGTAGCAGATTTTATCTGTCTTAGAGAAAAGTAGCCAGTTTGTAGATCGAGTGCTCGAAGTTCTGTATCAAGAAGATGGAAAAAAAGTTGTTTAGTAACCTAGGTGTGATACTTTTCACAGTCAACATGAAAGTTTATTTATATATATATATATATATATATATATACGTGCTACTTTAGAAAAATGTTAGATGTATATTCTTTAGATGTACTGTATTTCTCTCAACATATGTGATTTTATATACACCCATCTATACACTCAATTTCCCAGGATAAATTTTTGAACAATGACATACCTTTATCTTCAGCATATTTTCCTCCAAGATACCCTTTCTTCCAGAGAACAAATATAATAAAAGCCACGAATGCACATGAAGAAACAACAATTCCAATAATAGCTCCAACAGATAAACCTGTACTGACATCAAAATCTACAAAGAAAGAGAGGAAGTCTCATGATAAGGAAATCGAAGAAATGTGGAATCAAAAAGATGGTGAAAAAGTACTTACTCGGGGTCACAGCAATTGCAGATATCAATGGTCCATATACACCTTGATCGGGAATTGAAGTTGTACCCTTCCCTGTCCAGTACAAGTGGATCTCCAGAGTACTACCGGTCACTAGGGCATCAAAGTCTATATAGATACCTTTTCTAACAGCAGTAGCATTCTCTGCTATATTAAAGTCTCTTAATTTCACCTCCCCCTGCATAAGAAGCCCAATTAACACAGCATGTGAATATGAGAAATATATTTGAATCCTACTTGCATGCTGGTAGACGAAGTAAAGTGTTAACTTCAATTACCATTTCTTTAAGTACTTAACTTTCTTTATGTTGCGTCTTGCAACCTAAGTACACAAAATTAATGGTTGCAACGCACACTCAATTTCAATAGTTCTCTGGTCTTTTCAACGTAGACTTAGTCAATCACACAAATGAAAGAAAATTATCAACCAATGATTTTAATTTTTTTTCCCAATTCGCACCTGATTGGATTCTGGTGCCGAAAATCAGATACTAGAACGCAAGCTGCAAATTTTGCAAGCTTTCGTTGTAACTGAGATAAACTGCGTAATTGAAAAAAGGGTTAATTGCAAAATAATTCACGACTTTTTTCACGTTTTTTTTTTAATTTTAACATGTTTTTAAAATTTGCAATTCCATACACGATCTTTCAAATAGCTGCAATTCTATCACATGATTATTTTGCGGCAAGTCCTACTGGCACAGCAGCGTATGAAATTGCAAAAAAAATTGAAAGGTTGTGATTAAATTGAAACAATAAAAAAATTAGTGAATTTATTATCCATGTTTTCAAAATTTTCCAACTGCCACGTCAACATTAGTTGCTGGAAAATAGCCATATGATGTGATATGAAATAATTGCAAATATAAAAAAGTTTGTATGTCGAATTTTGAATTTCAAAAACATATCTTGTAATTGAAAACAGGTAAAAGGTGTGGGATTATATACAATTAACCCTTAGGTACTAATGTGTGGCAATGGTCATAGTTTGACGAGTAATGTATATGAGAAATATTTAGGCAAATATTAGTAGAAAAGCTGGAAAATCATGGATTACCTGTATAGCTACATCAAATATCCTCCTCCCAAGGCTGGTAAAGTTGGAAGTATCAGAATACATAATTTCGGCGAAATGAAGACGCACTTTATAGCTACCTTTGCGCAAGCAAGTACCATAAAACTTAAGTGAAGAAGGGGAAAGCCGAGCAGTTTGGTAAATCTCTGCTTCCTCTAAAGAATCATCTCTTGCAACATATCTCGCATCGTCTTTTCCCATGTACGTCCCTGTGCTGCTATATGCCCATCCATCATGGAATTCAAAATGTGATGGACCTGCTTCATTTAAGTTCTCTTTATATTCACTCCCTTCAAAGGAAATAGAACTTCCTCCACAGTTTATGAACAACGAGTGATCTGCATATGTAATTACCATGAGTACGTACACACCGAAAGCTAACTGCAATAATTCTAGGGGTAAACTGAAAATGCCCAATAACTTTGATGATATTATGAAAATGTCATGTAAGTTTTGAATTATACGGAAAATGCCTAGTATCTTTAAAAGAGTTGGTAAAAATGCCCATTGACATGTTGTATCAAGTTATTGGACATCTCTGTCAAGTTTTTTTGCTTAAATTGTCACGTCAGGCTCTGAAATTAGAGTAGCACAAGGCCTTACATCTAGCTTCTCTGGGGCAAGGGAGATCTGGTTTCAAGCACCATTCAATTCTGTTGAACACTTAGTGTTAAAACACTCTACATTAACAGTAAGAAAAATTGTAGAGTAAGGAAGTACATCAGTCAATTGAAACTTACGAGTTGCTAGCTGAAGTTGAATGGCTGGCAGCTAAATTTCTGCAAGACACACGGTCGTTGAATTGAGCTGCCATTTTTTATTTTTTATTGTTCATCTTGAATATATAAAGTAGGAGAACTTACACTGAGGAGGTTTGGCAGCCAGTTGGACGGGACTTTGTGAAGTTGTTGTAAGATAGATCCCTGCAGTATGTTTGTTATGAAATGATTTAACTCAAATATATTAAGTAATTTTGATTATCTATTATTGAAAATTATTCTTACACTTTCTTTGTGTTATCCAAAATCCACCCAGGTACCTCTCCAGTAAGTGAGTTGTGAGTCAAGAACCTACATGCATAATGTAGAGATTAAGTATTGGTAAAAATATCAACTGTATAAGAATATGAAATTTGAATAATAATGCATAATTCTTTCAATTTATATGCAACACACATACATGAAGTCTAGACCGGCTACTTTTTGGAGTGTGGATGGTATTTCTCCATTCAAACTGTTGAAACTGAGTTCTCTGCAGAGAAATATATCAAAGATATACTTAATAACATTTATATAAAAAAGAATCATGCCAGAAAAGGATGCAGCTTCCCTGCCCAAAAGTACAGTTTCCATATCTAGAAATATTGAAATTTTTTTCTGGCACCGAAAATAAATATTAATTTCTTTTATATGAAGTTTAATATGACTCTCATACTGCATACACAAAATGAAATTCCAGATCTAGCATGTGAATTTTTTTGTGGTTTGAAATGTTTCATTATTGAGTTTGAATGCTAGACTAATATGTATAATAAAGTTGGCTATTTGTTGTGATCTAGTTTACAACATGAAAATTTAAAAAGTGAAAAGAAATTATACTTAATTACGTATATATTAAATAATAAGTTAGATATATTAAATATGGGATCGCACAAGCACATTGTAGTTGCATGAAACTCAAAGAACAGAAGTATATATCCGGAAATTTGGACACAAAATTTTTTTGATACTGAATTAGGAAAATGTCACCCCACTCTGTTGTTTTTGGAAGAAAAAAAGAAGGGTGATTTACATATAAGTTCAAAAAAATCACTATATTTACAAATAGATGCACAATTTTTGCACAGAAGTACATTTTTTTTTGTGAAAATACCATAAAATACCCATTTTGAACTTCTAAAAATTTATTTTACCCACATCTAACTTAAAAACTTTTTTATACCCACCTTATAATATAAGATCTATATACCCTTATAAAATGGGTATAAAAAAGTTAATAACTTTAAATTGGGGCCCACTTTATCCTTATAACCACACTATCCTATAGGTGTTAGGTTTGACTTTGTATTATAAATATTAGAGTACAAGTTATTCAATATATAATTGAACTTATTTATCTATAATTCTATAATTTTATCAATTAATATTTAATTAAGTTGTGCACATGAATAAGTAGAAGAACCACTATGGAATCAACTAACCAGCTTGTTTATTACTCCATCATTCATATGTTATTTTAATCTATTTCAAATATTTTGTGTTTTTTAATTAGTATTTTTGTATAAAAAATTTATTAATTAATCACTTATTCGATACGCGGTTGATAAAAATTAAAGTTTATAATTAAATTTTTTAAGACAATTCGGTAGAGATTTAAATTTTGATCTAATTTTAGTGTGGATAATGCTTTCGTGTTAATTAAATTTTAATAGATATATTTTCAAACATCACAAATTAAATATTTTCATATAATTTAAAAAATTATAGTATTCATTAATTTGCATTAAAATTTAACTTTTTATATTATAATATTCATTAATATGCAATATACATTAAAATAGTCTAAATAAAAAATTCAAATAATCACATATATATGATAAAAATATTATAATTAGTTAATATGATAAAAATATTATAATTAGTTAATTTATTAAAATTATATGTTTTACAACTTCATTGTTATTTATTATTATATAATATTTAATAATGTTAAATAATATAAATATCAAATAGGGTGGGGTAGGGTAGGATAGGGTGGAGTGAGGTAGAATAACTAGATGATGATGCTTGTGGGCCATATGGGTAAAAAAAATTGTTTGAAATTGAAAATGGATAGAAAAAATTATTTATATTTGAAGTGGGTAAAATAAATTTTTGGAGGTTGAAAATGGGTATTTTGAATTGTCTCCTTTTTTTTTTCTGCACAGCACCTATTTGTAAATATAGTGACTTTTTTGAACCTATATGTAAATCACCTAAAAAAAATCGCTCGGTATAAACTTTACCATTTTGGACCATAATACCATTACCAGCACAATTTCTTATCATATTCACATGCTGCCCTGATATTTTGTTTTGAGTAACATTTTAAATGAATACATAAATAGTGGGTGAACCTTTTCCAATAAAAGTTGCATCCTTACAAATTTCTGAATATATTAAAGTTGAGATTTTGTAGTTCTGCATATGCTCAAATAGAAAGCTAACAAAAAATCCCTCAAATTTTTAACTGGGAACCATCGAACAAGTAATGAAGCTTCTTGGAGCTAATATGTTATGAATAAAAATTAACTGTTTTTATTGAACAATGTAATAATTCAACTCAAACACCATCATAAGAGTCTATATTGTGATTATAGAAATAACAGAAGGCAACTTCAATGCTTAATTCCTAAAAGGAAGAGCTGGTGAATAAAAAAACAAACTTACAGATGTTTTAGCATTGTGAAGTCCCCTAAGTATGGTGGAATAGGGCCAGAAATGGAGCAATTTTTTAAGATCCTGCACCACAGAAACTTCATCATTATCTAGAGCAAATATGCGAGCAATTCTTATATAATTGTATTCTACTCACAATCTCTCCATGGCTGTATGGTTTTGCAAATTGGGGAAATCCATGGTTGTTGTTCCCTTAAGGTCAGATATCCTCCTGAAAATGTTAAAAAATAAAGCATATTTGACCATTTTTCTTTATTTGGTAGGAAAACTATATAAAACGTATTGAGAGAATAATGTTTGGGCTTACAGCATTGTCAAGTTTCTCAACTGGGATATTGCAGCAGGAATAGGACCCTCCATTGATGTACCTTGAAGGTCTCTGCAGTAAGGTTTTTGTCATAATTCTAAAATAAACACAATAAAAACTCATGGCAGAGTATGAATCGGACTCACAGTCTTAAAAGTTTTGTCCAGTTTCCAATAAAATCAGGTATCTTTCCTTCAATTCTGCTCCCATCTATCCTACTGCAAACAGAGCAATGAAGCTAAGTAATCATATTCCTGCACTGATAAATGCCTAATATTAAACATTGCTACTTACAAATTATCCAAGTTCCTTAGACGACCAAATGACTCAGGTATCGTTCCATTGAAATTATTTGCTGAAAGTTGGCTAGATGGGGAAATTACGAAAATATTGTAGCTTTGTCAGATAAATAACAGACGATACAATAAATATCATCATATTGTGATCACCAATCTTACAGCTTCTTTAAATTGCTCAAATTTCCAAGGTTTTCGGGAAGATTTCCTTCAAGCAAGTTATCTTCCAAAACCCTACAGTCAGGTAACAACAAACGATCAGTATAAACTACTCCCTTCGAAGATAAAGTATGTGTATCTCTATTTATCACTTACAAATTTTCCAGAGTGGTAATGTTACCAATTTCAGCTGGGATTGGTCCACTAAGACGGTTTCCAAGAAATGACCTGTTACGAATGGTGCAAGCTAAAGAATCTGTTCCATCACTCAAAGTTGTAACAGAAAAAGAAAAAAAATAAAAACCACAACTTACATTATGACAACACGAAGCTGGCCAAAGATGGCAGGAATTGATCCGTTGAGGTAATTTCGAGTGAAATCTCTGGAATAGAGGAGTAAAATTCAGTTTCATTACTACCTTTGCTACATATTTGGCTGCATTCAG
Source organism: Prunella vulgaris (assembly GCA_026898435.1). Lineage (NCBI taxonomy): Eukaryota > Viridiplantae > Streptophyta > Magnoliopsida > Lamiales > Lamiaceae > Prunella > Prunella vulgaris. Next base: position 230,601 of record JAPKLY010000157.1, on the reverse strand, counting down.
TTAACACTTTCTATTTGTTCAACATGATGCTCCACTTGAACTACTGTTCACACATTTTATTCTTTTTTAGAGTGATTTTTAAAAAGTGTGCTACTCCGTAGGATATCATAGGATCACTGTGGAACTAGTTTCAACTTCAGATAATAAGGTGTTTGTAGTACTAAACATTAATAGTTTAATGCAATAATTATGACCATATAAAAGAATTGTTTTGATCTCTGATGGGATTCGACCCTCAATCAAGGCAGTTTACAAGCGAAGGAATAAAGCAGGAGATCAACTACAATCAGATGAAAAGAAGAATAAGTTAGATTGACTATTTATTTCCTTTCGTATATATTCAGTTGACTTATTTTCATTCCTATGATTGAGTGATTGGCTAGGTGATTTGTTTTCTTTTGTAGATTTAGTTATGGTTTAAGAAGGGCTATGCATGTACATTGAAAGTTAGGCAGAAATATATATTGAGAGATCTCTTACAGCGAAAATTGCTGGCTACTAGGTTAATTCGAGAGTTCTACTCGGATTTCTAGGATACCTCACAAGAGTTTTCATCAATCTCTAAATTGGCCTTAGCAACCACAAAAATAAAAAAGGAAACCACGTTACATGTTCAACTTCAGGCTCAATGATGAGTGAAAATAAACAGTGAAGGAAAAGAGCAGCATTTAATGCACATCTTACATCTCTCGTAGTTGAGGGAGATTTACAAGTTCCTCGGGCAAACTTCCCGTCAAATTGAGGCCCTTCAAGTGGCTGTATGCAAAAGAACACATGAATTAGAATAAATTTCTTAACTAGAAATATAAAAGGCTTTTCAAAGCAAAATGGATATATATAAACAACCTATGCCTAAGAGCACACAAAGAATAAGGTGAACTTATAATTAAATATAAAAATTTGAACTGGTTATAATTAAATAGACAAGAGCAAGTAAGTTTAAAACTCTTAAGAGGATAAGAACAGACATGTGCGTTACATGGCATGTAGGGCCTGAACAGTTGCAAGCTACACCGCTATATATTTTACCAACCACAAAGGTCACATTAAATCCAGCACTGCAAGAGGATGGGCTAAGATTCCAGTAAGTGTTATGTAGCTTCGATGAGATCGTTCGAAGAGCTTGAACTGAAACAAGAAGCACATATTAAAAGAGTACAACGGTAAAAAATGATTATGTTAATTAACATTTCTAAGTACTTATTCTGACGGTACATTTTCCATAAAATCTATTACCTTAACAATAGTATTATTGGAAGTTTGTTTATGAGAATAACTCCCTTTCGTATTCTACGTACACTTTTATAGAGAACCAATTTCTACGTGAACTAGCAATCTTGTATAGCTTATTCCACATCCTTTCATTTCCTAAGATGATACTTTGTTCTTCAAAAGAAGATGATTGATATCAAGGCCTTTTAACACCAGGTCAAGTAACATGTCTTCCCCTTTTACACAATCATAAGAATCATAGGAAAGGAAGGTGATAGAGTGCGACAACATGAACTCTTTTATTGTTTGAATTATCGAGTAAACAAGCAATATATCTTCCCTTCCCTAGAAAGGTTTACGATGAATTTTAATACACACACAAATCACTAGCTACAGAGGATTCTGCAAAAACTGAACAGAACATGTTTTTAATAAATTAATTATTTATATGGGCTTAATTTGACCATTGAAAATTCAAATTATCTGATCCCAAAAATCAACAGCACTTGGTCAACATCCATATGTTCACATCTCTAATATTTTCTGTTGTCGTCTTATCGCTCGCAGAAATAATGCAATTCAATAGGATAATCTTCTCTATCATTAACCAAATTGAAGAAAAGGAATAAACAGCACGCCGCGATTACATGTAGAAATCAGCAAAACTGAAGTAAATTTACAAATTAAAATTAGGTGAGGTAAACGATATGCTAATCAGTAATCACCACGAGGAACAGTGGAAACACCATCATCAATCATCAATTACCAGACCTAACAACGAAACGTTACAATTTTTTTCTCCAAAGAAAGTGCAAATGCTTTTGAGAATCGCACCTTCATTGTCAGGCAGAAGTTGAGTAGAGGATGTGAAAACTAAGGTTGCAAAAACGCTTGCAAAAAATAACTGTTTGAGTAAATTAGCACTCTTATAACCCCGACAGAATTCCATGGAAGCAACTTCTCTTCTTCTTCAGTTGCGCAATGCACAAATTATTATGTATACAAAAATATCCGCACGTATATATGAATTTTTTTAGGAAGAATGTGGGCAGAGAAAAGCAGTTGGCATAAACTTCAAGCACGCAGAAAAGAAAATTTCAAAGAGAGAAAAGGTAGTTAGAATTAATGGCGAGAGAGAGAGAGAGAGAGAGAGAGAGAAAGGTTGCAGCGGTTGGGGAGATGATATTTTATAGACGAAAACAAAGAAGAAAGAAGAAGCATATGGGTTTTGAAATAAATTGGTTGACTCCGTCTAATTTGTCTTTGTGAAGATATTATACAAAGATTTACTCAATTGTATTTTAGAATTAGGTATGGTATGGAAATAATTTATAATAAATTTATTATAAAATTATTTTAAAGTGTCAAATATTTAATTAAGTGTATCAAAATATTCTCCAGATAATAACAAATTGAGGTTAATAAAATCTATAACCATATAATATAATTGACCCCAATTTCTTATACACCTAATTAGATATTTAATACTTTAAAATTGATTCATAATAAACTTATTATGAACTATTTTGGTGCAAAACTTTGCCTTATACTAATTATAATTATTTATATTTAATTTTTTTAATTATTTATATTAAATAGTAGTTACGATTGTATTTAATATAATTAACTATAACTATTTAATAAAAATAATTAAAACTATTAAAAAATATATTTCAATTTTATATTATAAAACTCCTTTATATGTTTTGTCCTTTTTCATAAATTTCCTAATGTAGGACAGGAATATGATGAAACCATAGTGAATCTAAATATTTTCTCAATTTAAAATATAATCAAAACAATTATTGAGCTTTATGAGTCGGATTCTACAAAATATCTTCTTACCCAGATCTTGTGAACGTTAAAATTTGGTTTACACCCGTTCACATAATATACTACATTTATATGACAGTAAATTTTTTTTACTAGAAATTGACAAACCCATTTTAGATAGGCTAGAGAAAAATAAATAAATTATGAATTCTAACAAAAGAAATGATTTATTACTAGTATTAAAAGATATAAATTGATGGCAGTTTGTTTTGGATATTCCATAATAAATTTCACAAAAAAAAAAAGGAATAATTCAAACTAAAAAAAGTTAATAAAATATTTTTTTTATTCAATTCTCTTACATTCAATCTCATTTTCTTAATATGCGTATCACTTCACCTATAAAAAAAATCCTGGAACCGAGGAAATATTTTTTATGGGACAATTAATAAATTCCTTTTCATGTGATAATACATAATTAATAATTATTGTGGGTTGATATTACATGAGCCAAACGTAGAATAAATGCTTGAAAAAATATAGTGACATACATCATAAATAAATAATGCTTGAAGGAGGCTAGTTTAAAATTATGGAGTTGTTGTTTTGTCATTTTGGGTGTGAAGAAAAATGTTTTCCCATTTGAAGTTTTGAGCAATCTAAGACAAGACAGAGGGAGTATTGAGTATTATTATATTTAAAGAATTCAGTGATTAAGTTTAAAAGATAAAATTATCTATTCATTTATCTTTTCATCCAAAATATGTATATTTATTAGCATATAAATAATTTTATTCTTTAAATCAAATAATACCCTAATTCTATTGATCTAAAAAATAGTTATTACTCAAATATATTAATTCACACATAAATATTGTAAAAGAGATATTGAAATAAAAACTACTCTCTCCGTCTCACTATAAGTTGCTCATGTTGCAATTTTTGTCCGTCCCACTATAAGTTGCTCATTGCTTTTTTTTTAAAAATTACTATTCACTTCTTTATTATTATTTTCAATACTTTTTACACTATTTCCATTATTTTTTCACTTTTCTCCATCACATCACTTATATTTTTTCACTTTTTCCATAACACCACTATATTTTTTTACCTTTTCCATTAAATCACTTATACTTCTTCACTTTTACCTTAATTCGTGTGTCCAAAAGCAACGAGCAACTTATAGCGGAATGGAGGGAGTATCTTTTATAGAATTAATCAATTCACATTCCTAATAAGAATCTAAACACGCTATTTATACTAACAAAATTCGGTAAACAAAAATGTAAATAAATCCTAAATTTATTAAAGTCAAATCAAATTTTAGTTCACGTAAATGTACAAATTTAAATTATTTAATATAATACTCCCCGTCCCAAAAGAAATTATATACTTTCTATTTTGGTCTGTCTCACAAAAAGTTTGCATGCCTAAAAATAGAAATCTTTTGTTGATACTCTCACAACACACATATAATATTCATAAAAATATACTTATTATACATTTTCTTTTACACTACGTGCCCAGAAGACATCACAATGTCTTCTGGGATGGAGAGAATATAATTTATAAACATATCTCCATCAATTTCACTACTAGCTCCCTCCATCTCATTTTTTTTTCCATTTAACTTTTCAATTTTTTAACAAAATTAATTCGTAGTATTTAAATGGATAATTAATTTTTTATTAAAAAATAATTAATTTAAATGAATGAAATGACATAAAAATATTATTTTGTGTGAAATTATTAATGAAAAAAAAAAGAAGAAAATAAAAGAGAGGTAGTAATAGTATTAGTTAGTGATAGTTTCTGTGACTGATTTAAATGGCATTATATCAAGCACAGTAATGAGTCATAATGATGAATATAATATATATATATATATGCATGCATGGCAGTGCTAATAATCAGGATATTATAATGACGTTCAATTCAATACACTATAACCAGAAAACTTTAGCATCGCGTATACTTAAATAGAGTGTCACCAAAATATCATGTCAGCGCATTAATAATTGATTTTTAAGGATATACTACAAAAGAAGAGTTATACTCCATTACTATTAATTATTGTATTTTTAATATATAAAAACATATTTTAATTATACTCTTTAATTTGAATTTGAAAATAAAAATTATTTATACAAGTATTTAATCCCTCCCATGCTTCTTTTTTTGGACGGGATACTCCCTCCATTTTCCATTATTTGCTTAATAAATGTCATATTGAATTTTTTTTCCCCTAATTGATTCCTTTGGAGTATTTTTTTTAATGCACAGAAGTCTGTGAGTTCTCTTTCTAATGCCAACAAAATATATCTATTACTCAAATGATGATAAATTAATTATGGAAAAATATACATTTTTGTACTATAAATTTTGTTGACTTTGGTTTTTGTCCTTTTAAATTTTGAATTTTTGTTTTCGTTCTTTAACTTACAAAAAATTATGGTTTTCGTCCTCTTAAGTTTTGAATTTTTTTTTTGTCCTTTAACTTACAAAAAATTATGGTTTTCGTCCTCCAACTTCCTATAATCAGTCATACAACCGGTAATACACACATGAATCCATTTTTCTTTCTTTTTTTAAACAAAATACTAACGTCGGATATTTGAAGGGAATTAGATCTTGACAAAATACACTTTTAACCGTAAATTTCCTTCCAAATACCGTCCAATACTTACATCCATAGAATCTTCTGTCCGAATTCATTTTTTAATATGATGTACAAACCGTGCAACGAAACCACAATGACACTTAATATTGCGCTAGAAACTCGTTGATTCATACGAATTTCTTGAAGACATCCCTCTTTCTTTCCGTACTGTGAGTATTCGCTCAAAATAATTTAGACTTTTGGATATTTTGATTTGAGAATCTTCGTTCCTTTTTTCCCTAATTCTCTCAAGCCCCCATGCCTAGATTTGATCGACTAGGGTTTTGATTTGGGAGAGAATTTACGGTTAATCCTGTATTTTATCCATCAAGACGTAATTCCCTCTAAATACCCCCCACATCAGTATTTCGCTTAAAAAATAGAAAAAATTGATCTATGTGTGTATTGTCGGTTGTGTGACTGGTTATAGGCGGTTGAGGGACGAAAGCCATAATTTTTAATAAGTTAAAGAACAAAAATAAAAATTCAAAACTTAAGAGGACGAAAAACAAAGTCAACGAAACTTATAAGACAAAAATGTGTATTTTCCCATTAATTATTATTCAGTACGGGTAACTTTGGTAAAATATAAATGCATTAATTAATACTCCCTCCGTCCCAAAACTACTTTCATAGTAGTTTTGGGCACGTGAACCAAAGAAAAGTGAGTATATGAGTGTAAGTTAAAAAAAATATATATATATACTTTAAATTGACTCTTGTGATTATAAAATATTTCTTTTCTAAGTGTGTGAAAGTAGAGTTGGGACGTCCAAATAAGAAAAACGTGAAAGTAATTTTGGGACTGCGGGGAGTATGTGATAAAGAATCTATAGAATGTCATTTATTCAAAATTTGAGGGAGTATTTTTGCTGCACTATGCAATTCATGAACCCAAATGTAAAATATACAAATTAATACAATTAAAATTAAAATATAATAGTGTACGAACTATATATAATTGAAACGTGAGATAGTTTTTTTGGAGCCACACAAAAGTAATTTACCATTCTAGTAAAAAAGTAGATCGATCCAGCAGGCAGCAGGCAGCAGGCACAATACCAGCTGGCTGTTTCCCTTTCCCTTATCTAAATGTAAACAGCCAAAATTGAAAATTCAAAGGCGGAAAAACATCGTAATCAAATAATGGAGCAAGTGGATAAATTAATAAACAAGGATGCAGCTTGATGGAACGTTCATCAAATTTTTTTAATCTTTCTTTTGTATAAATCGAGTTCATTGTATCATGAGTTTAATCAATCAGGGATGTTTGATTTAATTTTTTTAATAATATAAGAATGTGTGAGGTAATTATGGTGACGATTAATGAAAATAAAAGATGATGCATGAATCCACTTTTATCATATTTCATTAATTAATAATTTTAAAATTAATTAGTCACTATCATTTTAATTAATCATGTCTCCTCCTATAAGTATCTATTCTCAATTATTTCACCAAATTCGTTAATGCTCATAACTATTTTAATTAAAAAAAAATTGAATCAAATACTTTTTTAAATTAATAATCACGTACAATTAAAATTTTTTGTGTGAATCAAGTAATATATCATGAGAAATGTGATGGTAAAAAATGACCGGTCTTCATTGAATATTGAATATATTACTTGAGTGAGTGACCCGGGTTCGATTCCCTTTGTGAACGAATAGGAGGGAAATATAAGGTTGACTTGGAGATATTGTTGGAGTGTTTGAAGACTTGATGAACTAACTTCTAACTATTAACAACTAACATTTACCGATAAAAAAAATTAATAAGCACAAGTTTCTCTTTTTTTTTTTATAAAGATAACATAAAAAATATCATGAAATATTGTAGGAGTCTTGCTTTAAAAAATAAAATTAATAAATAATTATCTCTTCTTTATAGGATAAGCGATTCAATTCATTTTTATGTGATAATATATGATAAATTTTTGTTTTGAATTAGTGCCAAATGAATCAATATAAATAAATGAAATAAAAATATCAATAACTCTTAATCCAACTAAATAACTTTATTCTAAAAATGAAAATATATTGGTTGTTGACGAAATAAGTCGATGGATCATTTGTGGACTTTTGGAATATTGGACAAGTAAAAATTTGCATACAAAATTTAATTATTTCACCTTTTCTTCTTAATCTTAATCGCTTTATGCAGGTGATTTGTATTGGACATACCTTTTCTTAATTGCTTTATTCAGTATTCAACGTTAACGTGTGCATTCATGCATGCATTCATGCACACTATTAATTAGTTGAATCATCAACTATATATCCACGTACGCCCACATTCTCTGACTAATTAGTATTTGACGTTCGTAAGATTTTGGTCAAGTTCTAATGTTTTAATTATGAGATTAATATAAAATGATAAAGTTTTAATTAAAAATATAATATTTTTTTATTAAAAGTGACTGCTACTTCGGTTCCACAAAAGTTTATATATTTCTCTTTTTAATTTATCTAATAAAAGTTTGCATACTCCCAAAATAAAAATATTCCTTTAAATTTTCATCCTCAAAATTGTCATCCTACATATTATACTCATTACACTTTTTCTTAAAATCACCTCAAAAGTATTCCAAACTTTTGGGGAATAGAAGTAATATTACTTTTCTTAAAAATATTGCCACATGTTTTTATAAATTTGTCATCAAATTTTATTTTAAAGTGAAAATAGTTTTGTTAAAAGTGACTATTATTATTTTTAAATATATTATAATATATCATCATGTTTTTTTTGTTGGTCCCATATCATGAGACGGTTACACACAAAATTTTAATATATATAAACCAGAAATGTGTATGCGTTTAAGATGTAAAGATTAATATATATCAAATTTATAGTTTTTAATTTAAAATAATATTTATCAGTTAAAATTTCTTGTTTGAATATATTTTCTGCTTTTCTTTTTAAGATTTCATATTTTAATTAAAGAGTATGTATAGAGTGTGAAATTTGTTTCTGGTGAAATTGATGGTACTATTTAGTAAAATAATAAATATATATCTTTTATATCATTCAACTCATATTCTTCAGTAAAGATCAAGGGTGTGGAAGTTGAAATGACTAACCCTACAGATTCTAACCACCTTGCTCCCGCCTATTTTTTTTTAAAATACATAATAAATGACCATCTATGATATTCCAATCAAATATATATATATATATATATATATATATATATATATATATGTGTGTGTGTGTGTGTGTGTGTGTTTGTTTTCAAATATTATCCAAACTTATCTATTCACATGACTTATACTGAAGGGGGTGTGTGGGTATTCTATTTAGCATAATGTTGGAACAACATAGACAACATTGACATAGCGGAAGACTTAAACAGAAATTTGCAAATAGAATTCAAAACTTTTCATACACTATAAGTAGTATATGAGTGTCTCATGACAAAACTTCACTAAAGTGAATAGTGATACAAACAATAAAAAATCAAATCTGACACATGAGATCTAAATAGAGAACATACTTCTTAAATATGATCTACGAAGGGTGTGTCTAACTTATCACTAGGCTAATCACGATTCTATAAAAAAATTTGTATTGTAAAGCACAAAAGTTATTGAACAACACTGTTGTGAAGTTCGGTAGCTATCAAACAATGTGAAGAACAATCCTATCTAAAACCTAGACTCGCTATGCTATAGACTCAATTGGGTTGAACTTGATTTTGTGTTTCTCATCCATCTTCTATATATAGGCAACATATTCTGCACGAGAACCACTAAAAGACCACAATTATTATGATCTAGAACCTCCTTCCACAAAGCTCCACTCCCTTTATAACCGTCCATGAAGTCCTCAACTTCTCAATTTAAATTCTGCAACCGCCTGACTAAATCGTCTTTTCTTCAACATGCACATTTAGAATTTGAGAAACAACATATAATATTCGGAGTTAGTGTTAGGAGAAAGTGTAAATTCTGATGCTGACAAAATGTGTTGCAATATATTGTACAACACTAGGCAGAACATCAATGATATCTCTCAATTTTGTCTTTCTACTATAACACACCTGATGTTGGAATATTCAGTAATATATGTCAACAATAGAATTTTGCAACTCAACATCAAGCAAATGGGATCTCATTGCTAACTGTTGATGAAATAAATTGATTCACATGCTTAAGGAAATAATTAATCAAATTCCGGTTTACGTGTCCAAAAGAGTTTATCAAGCATAAAGAAAGTGCAAAGTTAAGACAAGTGTTTAATGAACAGATTATGAAGATTTAAGTGTAATTGCATGAAGGAGTGATTTGGATTAAAGAGTGAGGTGAACAACTTTAAGGACTTAATTAGTTAATTATAAAGAAGCGAACAACTCTAACAAAAGAAAGCAAAGAAGGTGAGCATCTCACCTAATTTCAGAAGAGTATGAGCTGGTCGCCTCCTCTGAAGATTATTAACTAGCTAGTCGCTTCCTAAGGAAGAGAATCAACCAGATGCTCGTTGTTTCAAGGGATGGTCGCTAGTTTCAAGAGAATAACATTTTTCTTATTTTCACAAGCTTTTCTTTGTATTTATCCGTTAAAGACACGTAAGGGACATGTGTTGATCCCCTGTAACACGTGGCAAGTACATTGCCACCATATGCTTATGTATTTTCCTATAAATAGGCCACTTTTTCACAATAAAGGTAAGAAATTTCACTGCCTCAACGTTATTCTGCCAAATTCCTTCCAGAAAAAATGTCATATAATTCCAGTAATCCTTATTAATATGATTATTAGTGAAATTAAGCTCTAAAGCCACATGTAAAACTGATTCACAATAATTTTGTTAACAATTAGGCATTAGAGGAAGGACCTGAACCTTCGTTGATTTTGATAAGTTTCACAAGGTTACTGGAATTGGAAATGTAAAAGGATGAATTTTGGAAAAATTGTGAGAGCTGTTCACCTGTTCGCCTAAGAAATTCTTGGAGATATTCGCCTGTAGTAAACCTAGCTGATTGCCTGGAATCTTGAGATACATTGAATGTTGTTCACCTAAAGCTATAATTTTCCTGAGAGTTGTTCGCTCCAATTATTGGAAAAATACCTCAGTTGTTTGCTAGCATAACTTTCTGAAAGTTGTTCGCTTGCATAAAATTCTGAACCAGCTGATCGCCTATTGTAATATTTTACCTAAGCTGTTCGCCGGAAAATAGGAAAAAACTTAAAAATATCTCGTGAAGTGTCACAACCTCGTGCAACATCCCAGGGAAGGTATAATAACCATCCTGTTTAGAAAATACCCGCATCGGAATAACCAATAGCAGTTCAAAATGCTGCAAGAGACAGGCAACAGATAGAACATACAGGGGTACCAATTGCTCAACCTAGCTAAAATTACATGCAAGGACTTTTGGAATTGCTCCCGTTCTTACAAAACCCTGAAGATGTATCTCGTACAATGACTATATTGAAAGTTTTATAACAACAACAACAAAAGGTAGCAGGTCCGTCTGAAATGCGACCCAAACCAGAACAAGTACGAGAACAAACTGTTCTACGTGAGCCAGAGAATGAGGTAGATAACGAGCAAATGAGAAGATGAGAAGAATGTGGAAAATAAAAGATAACCGATCGCTTGGGCCCACACGGAAGACGAACGTGGAGTGTTGTCGATGAATCTAGCCATAGTACCCTATAGAGTAAAGTAGCGGAGCGGCGAGGTCACAAGTCGCATGGGCAACCCATGTTAACTTCTCACCCTCCGAGTGAAATGCCGGAAGCAGATGAAGGGAGACAATGTTCAATTGGTGAATGTTTATGTTGGCCGGCGTTGGACAGGTTGGGTTCAGAAGGAGTCCACAAAGCCATTAAGGTTCCTACGAGGTCTCACCACAGTGAGAAAATGTCTGAACCTGCTTGTTCTAAATGGGCAGAACAGACACAACCTCCCAAGAGTGGGACTTTGGATGGAATCTTAATGTCGATGAAGAAGGCTATTGAGGACCTATAGGCCAAAATATCCTTATGCCCGGAAAGTGATTCAATCCCACATATACCAGTATCCCCCTTATCTCCATCGATTCTCTCGACGTAGATTCAACCAAAAATTCACTACCCGACAACGAATCTGTACGAGGAAGTTTCTGACCAAAAAGTACACATTTCCAAGTACATCGATTACATGATCTCAATGGGAGCGTCTGATGCTACCTAACGTAGGAATTTTCCTCTTACTTTAGGAGATCATGCTCATCGGTGGTTCACGTCAATAGCCCCAGCATCGATAACGTCGTTTGCACAGTTAAGCAGGGAGTTTTATCCCATTTCTCTGGGTCAACGTCGTGCTTTACCCAGAAGAATCGGGTGGCAAATCTCGTTCAAGAATATGATCAACAATTTCTTGAAAGTTTGACAGGATTTTTCTTAAACGAGAGCTAGTAAGTGAAGATACCAAGGTGATAGTCGCAATGGCTGATTTGAAGAAAGGTTTCGATTTGTGAAAGGAAATGCATCTTGCATGCCCAAAAACCTATTCAGAATTCCGGAACAAACAAAATATACGTAGCAATGCAAGAAGTGTTGAAGAAGTCTTTTGGAGAAAGCAAGGATGTAAAAAACACAACAAAAAGAGGTGGAACAGATTACAGAACCCCGAGAAACTTGAAGTCCTTTGTAGACGAAAGTGATTACAAGGAGAAGTTGAATAAGATTTTGACCGTGTCCGTCGACCATGTATGTAACGCGGTCTGCGAGAAAGGAATGTTATCAGCCCCAAGGAGAATCAGAAAAAATTTGAACAGGATGAACTCGAGGAAGTATTGCACTATCATCAAACGATAGGGTATTTTACTAGCGACTGCAAGGATCTGTTGATGCAGATTTGGAAGTTTTACGAGGAAGGAAAGTTGTCCGAGTTCGTGAGGAAACCACCAGAAAAGAGGCCACGAGCGCCCAAGGAAGGGACAAATAAAGAAAATAGTGATGGAGATGAGAGAACCCAACCAAGACACTGGCGAGAGCGATAAGCTCCACCTCCTCAGCCGGGACCAGTACGAGAAATTTTAGTTATAGAGCCAGAGGTGGGCCATGCAGGTGGATGTACAGATGAGAGACCATCCCTGTCGAAGAGGCAGAAAAAGGCAGAACTGCCGATCGATCAGATTAAGAAAACCAGCTCGGGACCCTCCCACAAACCAACTACAGAGCTAACATTCTCACAAAAAGATCTAGAGGGTATCATGACACCACACAATGACTCTTTGGTCATAAGCGCGAATATAATGAATGCCAAGGTTCACAGACTGCTGGTCAACACAGGAGCGTACACGAACATTTTGTCAAAGAATACTATAGACTAGATAGGGAACTTCAAATCCTATATTGAGGATAGTAATCATAAAATTATAGGATTCGGGGAGGCTGTTACAATTCCCCTATTAACAATACATTTGTATGTGGAACTTGTATCAGTTGATGATCCCGATAGGAGGTTGACAAGACAGATAGATTTTCTTTTTGTAGACCAGCCATCCTCCTACAACAAGTTCCTCGACCGACTTTTTTTGCATGAATTTAAAGCTGCCTGTTGATATGGCGAACTAACACTATCGACATGGGGCAATTACGCAAGGCTTAACAGGTCGCCAGGACCTACCAGGATCCTTGAAGATGCGGAGCTCGCCCACATGGAGGTAACCTACAAGCGGAGCTCACCCAGAGCTCGCCTTTTATCCCTGGGAAGGTCTCGCCGAGCTCCATCATCACATAACGTTCGTGGACCACAAGGCACCAGGGCCCGCCCTGGAGCTCGCCCAAACCGCCTAGGCTCATCTCCGAAGCTCGCCGACGAGCTCGCCTATCAGTCGAATAGAACTCCGATGGTGTGCTCTTTTTCCCTCCGTCCGGTTTATCCACAAGTGTGGTTTACGGCGAGGTTTTTAATGAGGCCCATCTAGTCTAAGGCATAGTAGTAGGACGAGGCACAACATAGGTAGCAGTGTAAGGGACCAGGACGAGGGTTATGGACCCTCGTCAACACCGGAAGCCATATAGGCTCGTAAGGTGCCATCTCACACTCGCACACCTATAAATAAGACCTCTCTTGTACTATTCGGACAAGGCTCACAATTCTGAAAATCAATACTACTACTCTTGCAATATTTCTCTCTCTAAACTCTCCACTCTCCCTCCTCATATTTTACATCCAAGAACACAAATTCTTGGATTATTGTTTGATAGGATTAACATGATATAAAGTCACATAAACAAACGTTGTTAATAAATTCTATCAACAATTTGGCGCTAGAGGAAGGGCTCGAACCTCCATTTACGAGAAATACCCAAGAACAAAAATTAGGGTTTGTTGAAGATTTGAAGATTTGAAGGTGTTCTTGACAAAACTCAAGAACACTTGAAGATACACACACATCTTCATCCCCTGAACGAAGGACCCAGATCTCCGGATAGAAACCCGAATTATCGGATTTCCCAAAATCTGCCCGGAACAAGTTTTCAAACGCACGCGTGCACACGAATAAACCGAATTTCGGACAATTCGTCACACGCGAGGCTAGACGAAAACTTGCACAGCTCCACCTAAGCTGGACGATAACCATCCAGGCGACCTCCATCACCCCGGCGACCTCCCACCACTTCGACGCCCTTCGGCGAGTTACCCCCTCCGGAACCCAAAAATGGCCAACACTCCAGCCGTCAAGGGACAGACCTCCGCAGCTGCGGGAAGGTCTAGAGGGGGCAATCAAAACCAGGTCGAGGTGGAGACCTCACACCAGGTGGTGGAGACATCACAACCGCCTCGCCAGAAGAGCACCGCAGCTCCGTGACCTCAGCGAACTGCGGCGACCCAGGAAGACTTGGCCCCCGCTCTGAGGGACTTGGTCAGCAATCCTGACGAGCTCCGACGCACCATCGCGACCCTACAAAGGTTGCAACAGCGACAGTAGGACGAGCTCACCCTAGTACCTAGGCGAGCTCCAGCCGCCGAAACCAGGGAGCAGACCAGGCCCACCCAGGGCACCCAGACCAGGGGAGACTACAGCGTACTCCCCACCGAGCAGGAGGCAAGCTCGGCACAAGCTCGCCAGCACAGTGAGAGGACCGGCAAAACGAAAGTGGGAGAGGAGGGTCCCGCTCCTTACACCGGAAGGGAGCCGGCCTACACCGGGGCGTCTGGCACCCACCAATCTCAAAGGAGGGAAGTCCTCCAAGGCCGCCTGGGCCCGAGGTATGATGAGAATGAGCGTGCAGTAGCCCCAGCTGCATCCCAGGGGGACTCTGACCAGCAGCCGCGCAGGTCAGCCCACGAAAGGCTAAGGAGGCCCGCCACTGAACGGCTAGGCCCCCACGGCGGACGCCAATTCCAGCCCGTCACTGAGAGGTCACCCCAGAGTGAGGCACCTCGGGGACGTGCATCCGCGAGACGCACGACCTTTGAGCACCCTCCGCCGGAGGTGACCCGTGATGACGAGCTGGCCTCACTGAAAAAGGCCGTTGAAATGCTGCAAGTACAGGTAGCAGCTAAGTCTGGCGGACCTGACGCCACGACTCTCCCCACCTCTCCATTGGCACCTGCCATCCTCCGCGCACCGGTCCAGAAGAAAATCTAATTTCCGGTGATGTCCGCGTACGAAGGAGAATCAGACCCAAAAGTCCATCTGGCCAAGTACGCGGATTTCATTATTTCTGTCGGTGCCACAGACTCCACCCAATGCCGAAATTTCCCGCTGACCCTAGGGGACCGAGCTCACCGTTGGTTCTCCTCACTCGCCCCGGGGTCAATCTGCTCATTTGGCCAACTCTCGCGGGAGTTCCTGGCCCACTTCTCTGGGTTTGGATCTTACCTTACCCAGAAGCACCGACTCGCCAACATCCATCAAGGCGAGAATGAAACCGACCAGCAGTACCTGGAAAGGTTCGATAAGATTCTGCTGGAAGGTGAGCCGGTAAGCGACGACACTAAGGTCGTCGCAGCAATGGGCGGACTCAGGAGGGGCACCGACCTCTGGAAGGAAATGCACCTCGCATGTCCCAACACTTATAGCGAATTCCGCTATAAGACGGGGGTGTATGTGGCTATGCAGGAGGCACTACTGAAAGAAGTTGGTGCCCACGAGGAAAAGAAGCCCTACGGGAAGAAGTCTGGGGGCACCTACAAAGCCCCCCGGAACTTAAAGGCCTTCGGCGAGGGAGACGAGTTCAAAGAAAAGCTCAACCAGGTCCTCGCAGTCTCCGTCGACCACGTCTTCACTGCCGTCCAAAGCAAGGCCATGCTGGAGGAGCCAAGGCGGATCCGCCAGGACCTCACGAAGCTCAACCCCAACAAATTCTGTGCCTACCATCAGGCCATCGGCCACTTCACCAGCGAGTGCCGCGATCTCCTCAAGCAACTCTGGAAATTTTACGAGAAGGGGAAATTGGCCGAGTTCGTGAAGAAGGCCCCAGCCAAGAGACCAAGGTTCGAGAGGAGGGCCACCTCCGATGACGAAGAGGAGGAGGGGGACCAACCTGGCCCCCATCACAGACGGAGGGCACCTCCCCAACCTCAGCAAAATATGGAGCCGACTCGGGAACTCTTGGTTCTTGAGGAGGAGATCGGAGCCGCAGGAGGCCTCCGGGACGGAGGATTCTCCATATCTAGGAGAAAGAGGAAGGCCGAGATCCGGGCCATAAATCAAGTCCAGGAAGGCAGCTCCGGCCCCAGGTCCGCCTCGCAGCTCGTTGACGAGCTAACATTTTCTTCTGCGGACCTGGAGGGGGTACTGATGCCCCACAACGACTCATTAGTGATAACCGCCGACATCATGAACGTCTGAGTTCACAGGCTGCTTGTAGACACCGGCGCATTCACCAACATTCTCTTCAAATCCACCTTGGATGCCTTGGGTGATTTTGAGTCATACCTGGAACCTAGCAATGCTAGAATAGTGGGGTTCGGAGAGGCTGTAACCGTCCCCCTAGGTAGTGTTAGGTTGAGCGTCCAACTTGTATCGGCTGAGGATCCCGCAAGGAGACTGATTAGGCTCATAGATTTCCTGGTTGTCGACCAGCAGTCCTCCTACAACGGGTTCCTTGGCCGCCCTTTTATTAATGAATTCAAAGCGGCGTGTTCGACCTACTACTACTGTTTAAAATTTCCAACTCCGAAGGGTTCTGGAACTATAAAAGGTGACCAGAAAAAGGCTCGAGAGTGTTTACTCCAAATCAAAGATAGCCGGGTCAAGAGGTCCGTTACGCAAGTCCACATCCTCGAAGAGGACGTACAAATCAACCAAGGTGTTGGACCTGTGCCGAACACACAATCGACACCAATGGAGGACGAGGAAGAAACCCGACTGTTGAAACCTGCGCGGGGATCGGTAGCTGCGCAGGGACAGCAACCTACTCCCATGGAGGTAGTCGATGAGGCACCAGGTGGAGGACCTGCGGGAGGTCAAGAACCAACGCCCATGGACGTTGACCCAATTCCTCGAGTCACCATACCATCCCAAGCTGACAGACCACCGGAAGAGTCCACAGCTGATGAGCTCGCCCAAGCTGAAAGCCAACCCGAAGACCTCGAACTGCGCATAGGCCACGAGCCTGCACGGATGTCACATGAGGAGTGGGACGAGCTCATCAACGACCCGAGGTGGAAATGTCAGAAGAGAAAAGCAACCCCCGTGGAGGAGTTGACGGCACTCCCGGTGGACCCGGAAAGGGACTTAGAACTTTTCGTCGGTTCTGAGTTACCTGAACCGTACCGGTCGAGGATGGAGCTATTTTTGATGTCCAACCTGGACGTATTTGCCTGGTCCCATGAAGACATGACGGGGATCCCGTTGGAACATGCTTGCCACAGACTTAACGTAGATCCGACGAAAAGACCCGTACACCAGAAGCGAAGAAAATATGGACCAGACAAGTACGCAGCTCTAGCAGTTGAGGTGGAAAAGTTGTTAGGCAACCAGCTCATCAAGGAGGCTTTGTGTCCGCAGTGGGTCGCGAACCCCGTCCTGGTGAAGAAACACAACGGGACTTGGCGACTCTGCATTGATTTCACGGACCTGAATAAAGCATGCCCGAAGGACAACTTCCCACTACCTCACATTGACCAGCTGGTGGACAGCACTGCAGGCCATGAAATGATGACATTCATGGACGCTTTTGCAGGCTGTCATCAGATAGCTCTGCACCCAGAAGATCAGGAACACACGGCGTTCTACACCAACAAGAACATGTACTGCTGGGAAAGAATGTCGTTCGGACTCATCAACGCCGGAGCTACCTACCAAAGATTGGTGAACAAAATGTTTGACCAACACATTGGCGAATCCATGGAGGTGTACGTGGACGACATAGTTGTCAAGAGTTTGAGAAAGGAGGACCACCTGGACCACCTGAAACAAACCTTCGACATACTGCGCCACTACAACATGAAGTTGAACCCCAAAAAGACCAGCTTCGGCGTACACTCTGGGAAGTTCCTGGGGCACCTAGTTAGCCAGCGGGGAATCGAGGTCAACCCGGCACAAGTCCAATGCATAATTGAAATGGGGAGCCCCGACTCCATCCAAAAAATTCAAAGACTAACTGGATGCATGGCGGCCCTTAACAGATTCATCTCCAGGTCCGGCGATAGAAATCGTCCATTTTTTGAGGCGATTAAAGCAAACACACGGAGGTACAAAGAGGCGGCCAAAGCCAATGAGCTCCACCTCAAAAACCACTTCGTCTGGACAAATGAATGCCAACGGGCCTTCGAAGACATCAAAACATACCTGGCAGACACACAGATTCTGTCAAAGCCAATACCTGGAGAGAAGCTGTATCTGTACCTAGCCGCGTCGGAGGTGGCCATCAGCTCCGTCCTGGTCCGAGAAGAGGCGAAAACACATCTCCCAGTGTACTACGTGAGCCAAGTCTTACATGAAGCTGAGCTGCGGTACACCCCAACAGAGAAGCTGGCTTATGCACTGGTGATGAGTGTCAGAAAATTGAGGCCTTACTTCTTTGACCATCCGGTGGAGGTGCTGACAATGTTCCCGCTGCGTCAAATACTACAGCGCCCGGACACTGCCGGCCGCCTGCTGAAATGGTCACTGGAGATCAGCCAATACGGTATAACCTATGCACCCCGAACAGCGATCAAGGGACAAGCACTGGCCGACTTCATCGTCGAGCTAACTTTCCCACAAGATCCGACGAGGGGGCGTATAGCTCCGTGGCATCTCTACGTGGACGGATCATCGACTAGCATAGCAGCAGGCGCCGGCGTAGTCCTGATCAGCCCCGACAGACAAGTCTTCACCTCCGCAATTCGGTTTGACTTTCGAGCAACCAACAACGAGGCGGAATACGAAGCGTTAATAGCAGGACTTAGGTTATCATTAGCTGTGGGGGCGACCAATCTTCAAGTTTTCGGAGATTCCCAGCTAATAATATCCCAAGTCCGGGGGGAATTTGAAGCAAAAGATCAGCAGATGATGATCTACCAGAAGATAGCCGCGCATCTGATCTCGATGTTTACACAAGTTTACATCGATCAAATACCGCGGCTAGAAAACACACAAGCAGATGCTCTAGCCCGGCTAGCTACTAGCAACGGCGAAGCCGAATTCACGGAGGTTGTGATCACCATACTGAAAAACCCCTCGACGTTCGACTACAAAGTAAATCAAACCTCGAGTGGGGGGCAGGAGAATAGTGAAGATAATGAAGATTGGTGCACCCCAATCCGAAAATACTTAACTGACGGAACAACCCCCGTAGACACCTGGGAAGCTAGCCGGTTAGTAAAGCAAGTTGCCAGGTATACGCTACTGGATGGCCAACTCTATAAGCGTGGATTTTCTCTACCCCTACTCAAATGCCTAACTAGGAAGCAGGGGTCCGAAGTGTTAGAAGAAATTCACGAAGGGATTTGTGGGAGCCACGCTGGGGGGCAAGCATTGGCATATAAAACAATCAGACAGGGCTACTACTGGCCCACTCTTCGCAGAGATGCCATCAGCTTCGCTCGAAGGTGCCGAAAGTGCCAACTTTTCGCACCTAACATCCACTCCCCAGCCAACCTGCTTAAGTCGGTTTTCAGCCCATGGCCTTTTGCGAAATGGGGTATCGACTTGATCGGCCCATTTCCACCTAGTAGAGGCGGTGTAAAGTTCGCTGTTGTAGCAGTGGACTACTACACTAAGTGGGCTGAGGCCGAAGCTCTCACAACCATAACTCAGGAAAGGATGATCGGTTTCATTTGGAAAAACCTGATCTGCAGGTTCGGACTCCCGCAGTCGGTCATCACTGATAATGGAAGGCAGTTCGACGGACAGAAGTTGAGGGACTTCTGCAGTTCATGGAACATCAAGAAGCACTACTCAACTCCGTATCACCCCCAGTCGAACGGCCAAGTCGAGGCGGTAAACAAGATCTTGAAACACATATTAAAGCTCCGCCTCGAGGAAAAGAAAGGAAGCTGGGCAGACGAACTCCCGGAGGTCCTGTGGTCTTACAGAACTTCCTATAGGGCCAGTACCGGGGAGACCCCGTTTGCCCTAGCCTTTGGGACTGAAGCCGTGATCCCGGTGGAGATTCAGAACAAGACTTGGAAGGTGGTGGGGTATGATGAAGAAAAGAATGATGAAGCCTTGGCAGTAGAGAAAGATCTGATCGAAGAGACCAGAGCTTCATCAGAAATGAAAAACGCCACCTACAAGCGCAGAGCGGAAAAATATTACAACTCTCAGGTCCAAGACCGAAGGTTCAAGGTCGGCGACCTGGTGTTGAAAAAGAAATTGATGGCCCCACCAGGTGTATTCGGTTCAAATTGGGAAGGACCATTCCGAGTCACTGCAGCTTGGCCAAACGGTACCTATGATCTAGAAGACGCAGAGGGCAAAGCTTCATCATACACCTGGAGCTCGGCACATCTAAAGAAGTTCTACCAATAGACTAGAATCATGTAATACCTGTAATAGACTAGTCGAAGGTTTACATCGGGAATATAGATGGCAACCGATGTAAATTACATTGCAATAAAAAAAAAATTCAGAAAAATTCCCAAGTGTTTGGATCTGTGCAGCCCTCCGATCAGGCGAGCTGCACCAGGTCGCCCATTACGCTAGCTCGCCAAGCCCAGCTCGCCCACATGCTCAAAAGTCCGCAATGTGCAAGGACCAAGGTCCCAAACATTGTAATTAAATAGCTCGAAGGTAAAGGCTAAAGTGCCCAAGGTCGCGAAGGTACCCTTCGTAAAGGGTTGCTAAGCACCTACTGCCATAAGTTAAAAAAATTCGCGAAAAAGAAAAAAACGTCTAAGGCAAGGTTCATGAAACCCAATGGCCCAACGTGAATCAATCGAAGTGCAATTCGCGGCCCTAAGTGGCATAAGACGAAGAATACACACTCTTAAAACAGAGGTACAATTCGTAGTCGAAAGTGACGTAAAACGAACGATTCGCTTCTCAAAGTAGAATAAGACGAACAATCATGTACCAGAAAAATAAACAAGAACGAGCTATTTAAGAAATTATAACGTAAAGGCACAAAGACGTAAATAATAAGAGTTAGACAAAAAATGTTCGACTTATATTCAAAAGATACTTAAGAAATTTTCAAGTCCAAAATATACTTGAAAAAATCCTAAGTATGAGTAGCAGTGCTGGCCACAAAGGCCGACCAGCTAGCCATCTTTGAACTACAAAAAGCCCCTTCTGGGCGAGCTGCATATGCTGGGCGAGCTAAGTCTACTTGAACAAAAAAGTGAAGACTACAAAAATAGAGCTCCTTCTAGGCGAGCTATGGAGCCTGACGACCTACTACAACTTGGGAAATAAAAAGCTAATCTAAGAATGCGGTAAAAAGCCTATGTATCGGGGGCATCAGCAGGGGCAGGGGCGACCTGGGCACCGGGAAGGGTGAGTTCGGCCTCTGTGGTGATATTACCAGTCAGCCCACTGGCATCGAACTCGCCCAAATCTAGCATGGCATCCCCACATACCTCCCGAAGTTGCTCCCCAGTGGGCGGAGTCTGCTCCTCTTGGTTGGCGACCTCTAGTTCACCCAGATTCAGTTCCGGCACTGGGATAGTATTGATGATCTTGAACCGAGCCGGAACAAAATCCAATGGAATTCCAAGTGCGGGGAGGTCGCCAATATCCAGCTCGGCGTCATCAGGGAAGGGGACCCTATCCAAGCACTCCTTGAACTCGCCCACTATGGCCTTCACCTCGTCATCATGGTGAGCTCGCGCCCACCAGAGGGCCCTCAGGACCTCGACATAACACTGCACGAAGTCCCGATCCGAGGCCTCGGCTTTCGCAGCTACCAAATCAGCCGAAGTGACAGCACTGCTGCGCAGTTCAGCGACCTCAAGTGCCTTCGCCTCCAATTCGGCACTTTGCCTCTCGCACTCGGCGTTAGAGCTCTTCACCAGGCCCCGCTGCAGTGCGAGGTCTTTCTTCGTGATCTGGTGGCTGTCGACCTCCAGGGCGAGCTGGGCAGCGAACTCTTCTTCCTTCGCTTTCATTCTCACCTCAGCCTCCTGTTCGAGCCGGGCGAGCCGGCGTTGGGCGGCCTCAAGTTGCTCGAGGGCGCTCTGGTCGGCGGCCAACGAGGCCGCTGCCCTCTCCTCGGCGAGCTGCGCCAGTTTCTTCGCCTTGTCGGCTGACTCCGCCAACGCCAGCATTCGCTTGTTCCTATCAGAACGACCCGCCTCCAGCTCGTCAAGCTGTTCGAGAGCCTTCTGGTTGGCAAGCACCACCCTGCTCGCGTAGTTGGTCGAGAGAAGAAGATTCTCTCTCAAATCTTGGCTATTGACACCCGCCACCAGTGGAGTCGTCCAGTGCCTCGGCATCTCGCTCACAGCATTCCGGGCTATGCCCGGAGGGAGATTCCGCATCGATGTGAGAGAACGAGATCGCTCAAAGGCATGCAGGGCCTCGTGGCGGTTAGGGAAGGCAATTGGGGCATAACTGCGAGATCAAAACAGATGGAAAATGTTAGAAAAATAAAATAATGACGAGCAAAAGGGAGTCAATTGGGCGAGCTACTTACTGAGCTCGGTCAGGGTCCCAGCCAAGCAGTGTGTCATCGGTGGTTTGCACGCCGAGTGGAGAGGGCGAGGGGGGCGAACTTCGTATGGGCGTGACCGCCAACGGGGCGGTGGATTGAACAGATCCCCCCTGCCCCGACCTCACCGAGATCCTCTCAGCCCGGTCAGACTCCTCGTCGACCAGGCCCGTATACCTAGTCCTCTTACGAGCCTGGATGTTCTCCTCACCAGCTCGGGACCCATCACCCCGTTGTGGTCCTTTCTTTCCTCGACCCCGCTCTGAGGGGGCAACAGCTCGCCCGACACCTCGGCCGACCCTGGCGACCTCCGGAGCCTTGGATTTTTCGGGAGCTTTCTCCTTCTGGGCTCCCGACCCGCCTGCCTCGCCCCTTTTCGAGGCGAGCTCCGCCTTCTTGCTCGCCTCCAGTGCGAGCACGGACGGCGGGGCTAGTCTGTTGGGGCGAGGTGGGCCTATCTCGTATCGCTCCTTCACAGTTTGATAGGCCTCGGGGACCTCGACGATCGGGATAGCGACAAAGCTACCACCTGCATAAAAAATCACAAGTATCAGCACAATGAGCGAGACACCCCATAGGCGAGCTGCAAAGAGTTGAACCTGGGAGCTCGGGGCCTTGGATGTCAAGGTGGTGCGGCAGTGTGAGGAGCCCAGCGAGCCGCAGGCAATGGTGCGCGCACAGGTGGGCGACCTGTCTATCCTTCTCGCTCCTCAAATAGCAAATGACGCGCACCACGTCGAACTGCTCCGACACTTTAGGCCTACCCCTGCTGGATTTGTGTCGCTTCGGAACTGCAAAAGGAAAGGAAATTAGAATTAGTATGTCTAATTCAACCCACGCACACCGAAATAAGCGACCTACTGCTGGCTTCCCCATATCCCTCGGGAGTGGGGATACGGTCACCCGGCCCATGATACGTGCTGGAGGCTCGCCAGTCACCTCCTATGAAGAAAAAATGTTTCTTCCATTCACGGATTTTATTGGGCAGGTCCCCCAGAAATTTCTCCCCCGGACGTGCCTTCAGATAATAATATCCTGCGCCGTCCTGTGTCCGTTTGGTCACGGCGAAAACCTCGCCCAAGTCTGCCGAGGTCGTCGCATTCTCGTAACCCTCCAGCCCAAAAACGGACAGGGCGGCGATAAGGTTGCTCCACTCGTTCGGTGTAAGTTGGGTGATGGCCAGATTATTGTCTGCTAGATATTGGCCAATAATCGGATGCAATGGTAACGAAAGCCCGGCCCTCAGAACATCTACATTCAGGGCAGTCATCCCCTCAGGAGGTGCGTCAGCCCGCTCATCCTTCATTGGAGCGTACATGAAGATGTCCATGGGGATGCGATACTCCATGCGTATGACTGGCAGGTCGCATTCATCAATTAGGCTCACCACCTCGCCGGCTTTGAACTCGGAGGGGGCAACTTCTTCCAGGTCGGCGAGGTCTGGGCGAGGTACCCTATTCGGGCAAGGGAAGCTCGCCGCATACTCGGCAATGTACTCGTTCCAGTCAAACGGGTGAACCACCTGGGTGGGGACCTGGTACTCTACCAACTGGGGTTCCGGGAAACCGATACGGCGGAACCAGTCAAGAGTAACTTCTTCCAGGTCGCCACCCTCCTCGCCGACCTCGGCACCACCCTCATCAACTTCCTCGGGCCCTTCGTTGCCGCTAGCAACTCTTTCCTCTTGGGCGACCTCGCCACCCTCCTCCCATACCTCGCGGCACACAGAACTGGAGGCTCCTTCCTCCGGGTCGGGACGTAGCTCGCTGGGCAGTTCGCTGCGTGGCTCGCCGGACACCTGGCGAGCTACCGAGGTCGCCTCGGAGCTGGAGCTGATTTCCACATACGAAACCCGGGGTGGCTCATCCTCGGTCATTGGCCGTTTGTCAGGATTTCGGCCAGATAGGGTTCTACTTGAAGAGCGTGTCGACATGGTCACAGAAAGTTCAAAAGTCCCGAAGTCTATAATCCAATAGTCAAGGGTCAGGGAGATTCAAAGGTTCTCGGCGCAATCCACGGTCCAAAATACCGTAATGACGATGAACCAGCAGAAGAATCAAATAAAAGATAGAAGAGAAGGGAAAGAAAATCGAATCCTACCTTGAAGAGCCTTCAAAAATCCATCGAGCACAAGAAAAATCGGTCGCCGGGAAAGCTCTGGAATTCGAAATGCAAAAAGTGAAAAAATGAATCCACCTCACCCTATTTATAGACGTCGGGGCGAGGTGCAATATTCACGAAATGCAAGGGCCTGTCTGCAAAAATTCAAAAGATAGCATTATTGTGGGCGGGAACCGAGGTCTAAAAAGGCGTGCATGACCCCTGGATTCCCGCACCACGTCGGCCAGAAGCAACCACCTGGGTTGAGTTCGCTTGTCAACCTAACAATCATCCATAGGTAGTTCGCCATGTTTTAAGTTTTCCAGCTCGCTTGCACATTCGACAAGGTCATAGTGCATGCGATCTGGGGGGCAAATGTTGATATGGCGAACTAACACTATCGACATGGGGCAATTACGCAAGGCTTAACAGGTCGCCAGGACCCACCAGGATCCTTGAAGATGCGGAGCTCGCCCACATGGAGGTAACCTACAAGCGGAGCTCGCCCAGAGCTCGCCTTTTATCCCTGGGAAGGTCTCGCCGAGCTCCATCATCACATAACGTTCGTGGACCACAAGGCACCAGAGCCCGCCCTGGAGCTCGCCCAAACCGCCTAGGCTCATCTCCGAAGCTCGCCGACGAGCTCGCCTATCAGTCGAATAGAACTCCGATGGTGTGCTCTTTTTCCCTCCGTCCGGTTTATCCACAAGGGTGGTTTACGGCGAGGTTTTTAATGAGGCCCATCTAGTCTAAGGCATAGTAGTAGGACGAGGCACAACATAGGTAGCAGTGTAAGGGACCAGGACGAGGGTTATGGACCCTCGTCAACACCGGAAGCCATATAGGCTCGTAAGGTGCCATCTCACACTCGCACACCTATGAATAAGACCTCTCTTGTACTATTCGGACAAGGCTCACAATTCTGAAAATCAATACTACTACTCTTGCAATATTTCTCTCTCTAAACTCTCCACTCTCCCTCCTCATATTTTACATCCAAGAACACAAATTCTTGGATTATTGTTTGATAGGATTAACATGATATAAAGTCACATAAACAAACGTTGTTAATAAATTCTATCAACACTGCCTATTCGATTTACTACTATTGTTTGAAATTTCCAACACCGAATGACGCTTGTACAATAAAATGAGATCACAAATAAAGTTCGTGAATGTTTACTACAGATAAAATCATCGGTAAACAAATATTTGTAATTGAGAGTTCTCCCCAATGTACAAACCTGAGACCAGAGACATTGGATGCTTTAAATCAAGAAGTAGACCCAATGTAGGTCAAAATATATACTAAACAAGTATAAGGGATAGAACAAAAATAAGAATGTGTTAGAACCATTCCAGTTGAAATAAAGCTTCAGAAACAATCAAACGATAAACAAACGTGAGATTGTTTCCTCAATGAAGATTTTGAACCGCTACTAGAAGGTGAATCGATGGAAATCGAAGACAAATTGAATGTCGACGGGTCTATCCTTAATCCAAGATGGAAAGAAAATCGAAAGCGGGCGACGCCAATGGAAAAATTGACGGTCGTAAAAGCTTATCCTGAGAAAGAGGACCTGGAACTCTTTATCTGATCCAAATTACCAGAACCATATCGGACGAGGGTGATCGAGTTTTTAAGAAACAATCTTGAAGTGTTTGCAAGGTCCCACTCGGATATGACATAAATTCCACCAGAGCATGCTTGTCATTGACTGAATATTGATCCAACAAAAAAGCCCATTCGCCAGAAGAGACAAAAGTTTGTCCCAGAGAAGTATGAAGCACTGACGGTTGAAGTTAAATTGCTGGACAACAAGTTGATACATGAAGCATTGTGTCCGCAATGGGTTGCGAATCCTGTTCTTGTTCGTAAACCCAACGACATCAAATATTTAACGTGGTTCAAAGACTCAAGCTCCTACATCCACATCCCTGATTTAACATGAGAAATCCTCTATTAGGATTTAATACTTGTATTTAATATGTCAAGGTGCACTGCAGTCAAGTAATCCTCTCTTAGGATACTAACCTCTAGATTTTAACGAGTTCCAGTCCTCTACAACCAACCTCACCACTCTATCTCACAACCTGATCTAGGGTTTGGAATTTCGATTTTTCAACTATGTGTGATAGCCTTTACAATACAAAACAAAGACAAAGACTTTAGGCTATCACTCTACACTTAAGATATTACAATTAAGCACGAAAACAGAAAAGACTCACATCTATCTAACACTAGAGAAATTTAAATTTGTAGAGTGCTTGAATGCTTGTGAGCTTTGAGCGCTTGAGAGTCTTGATTAATTTCAACTTGGAAATTTTCCAGAATCTTGTTTGGGTGCAAGACCTTCTATATTTATAGGCAGTCTTGAAAAACTATTCATTGGAGAGATAAGTTCAAGACTTGCTATTTTTCGGTAGGCATAAGATGGGTTAAGTGATTGCAGTTTTCGTTTTTCCATGTTTGTTTAGTGAAAATGTCTTCTGGCCCCACCTGCCTAAAGAATGCAACTTTTGCAGCTTGTTAGTGACCGTAGATGAGGTGTCCATCTCCTATTGTTCTTAGTGAGACTTGACTTTTATTTCTAGCAGACTTGAAGTGCATCTGAGCATTATGTCTTTAAATGAGCATTTCCAGTTATCTTTATGGCCTTTAATATTGACATTCCCTTTGTCTGCAGTTGCTTAGCATAAATGTTGTCTTCCCAAATCAGTGGTCTGACATAATTCAGGTGCCACTAGTTAGTTCTGTTTGAAACTTAGTAACTACCTCTTCACTGAGTATCTGTCCTGACCGAGCTTAGAAATAGTCAGTAAACGCTATTAGTGGTATCTCCTTAGGAACGTCTTCGAGTCTGGTTCAGGAATCCTGGCTTCAGGTGAGTTCCTCTTCAACTGAATACCTGTAAATGAAAAACTCTAAGTCCTATCCTGAATCTAGACTGACTATTACATTCATGAATGTGCTTCAGACAACTCATCATTTAAGGTATTTTAGGATTTGATTAAAACAAGCAATGTCCCAATAAAGTGTATAAATAATTTTCGGACAGAAGTATAAGATAAGTGTGTAAACAATCATGGGACGGAGAGATTATTTTACTATTTTTTGAATTTTTATATTTTATATAATTTTGTGAAGTAAAAATTATAATATATTTCCTTCTTAAAATTAGAAATCATATCATTTACTTGCATTAGTTTAATTTTTTTTTTCATGAAAGTGTGTCTTGTGAGTGTGCTAATAATTTTGGAATGGAGGGAGTACAAATTTCATATTTTTTTGTGAGATGAATAATTATTTTTTCCAAAAAAAATACTTATTAATTTATTAAAATAGGCTAAACTAAATAAAAAATATAAGAAAAACTTTGTGGTATACAAGTAAAAACAAATATTCTTATTTTAAACTTAGGTGAAGTACATTTTATTTAATTTTAAAATTAAAATAATTTATTTATATCAATAAAATACTTGAGAGATATATATGTTCCTAAAATAAATTTCAAAGGCTTATTTTGAAAAGAGAAATTAGAATCTTGATTATACCCAAAACAATAGTTTAGGATTAGATTGTAACTTTGACTTAAAAGCACAATTCTGCCATTTTTTCACCCCACAAGATCTATTTTATCCTAAGTTTGAAAAAAAGATTTATTTTGCCCTTGATGACATTATCCTTATCCCATCTATTTTCACTATATATCCTATCTCACAAATCCTCTACAAACACCACTTTATATATACAATTCAAAAATCAATATTATCTTAATATATAAATTAAAAGCACAAAATAAAAATGCAAATCCTAGCTGAAGAAGAGTAGCTATGCTGTCAGAGCAACCTTGCTAGACTCACCCCACCTCGATCTGGAGCAAGCACACCTGGAATATATTGTTCGACTACGAAGCCAATCTCGCCCTTCTTTAATTCATCAGATGGAATTTAGGCAGTGGATGTGGGGGAGGTTTGAAGCGGAAGTGTCAGAGGCCGCGACCAAGGAAGAGAGATGGCAGAGAAAGGGCGGTGGTGATGCAAGAAGGGGGGGGGAGAGGACAATGGTGGAGGTACGGGAGGACTAATTGACGACGACAGAGGAGGAGGAGGACGATGACAGAGATACCCATCAATGATCATAGAATGATCGAATCTACGATTATCTCAGTTGAAGCAATGAATTAGTTGAAACCTTCAAATTCAAAGGAATAATATGAGATATTTAAGATGATAAAACGAATTTAGAATTGTCATTCAAAATCAAAGAATCCTTAAATTTTGGATATGATAAAATCCTTCGATCATCTGCTAGATCCATAGATGTTCGAACTGGGTTAGCTTTAGTTGTCGAATTTCAGACGGTTGAGTTTGGACTTCATTATTACGGCGATGGTGTGCTTCGGTCGATGGTATTGCAAGGCGGCGAACTGACGGCGGTTGATTTCTGATGAGCTTCGATTTTACAACGACAACTTCAGTTGTGGACATGAGTTGGATTTGGAGTCCAATCGGCGCATATTGGCCACGCGTGATGGTGGTGAGCTTGATGTCGGCGGTCTTGGCTTCGATTGTGGAGTTGAGTGGAGCTTCCGTGGCGATGGTGGAGGAAATTTGGGTGTAGCTTCAGACTATTAATTTCAAGTAGTGTGGCAGGAAATTTGTGGTTTCCAACGACTGGTAGTGTGCCTAGGGGTGGCATACCGTACCGTACCGTACCGCCCATACCGTATACCATACCGAAATTTTCGGTATGCATTTTTGCATACCGATACCGTACCGAAATTTTCGGTATACCGGATTTCGGTATACCGAAATTTCGGTATACCAAAAATGCATACCGTATACCGTACCGAAAATTTCGGTATACCGTACCGTACCGATATTTCGATATATACCGATCTATACCGAAATACCGGTCCATACCGAAATACCGACTATGTCGGTATAGCGCCCATACCGGTATATACCGCCATACCGGTCCATACCGAATAATTTAAGTATAATTTTAATTAAATAAAATAAAATTTAATATTAAATTTTAATATTAAATTACAAAAATGGTATATACCGGTATACCGAGATACCGAAATATTTTCGGTATACCGAAAATAATCGGTATACCGGTTTATACCGAAAATATTTCGGTATTTCGGTATATACCGGTATACCGAAAATTTTAAAATTCTATACCGATACCGTACCGAAAATATCGGTATGGTATCATACCGTACCGAAATTTTCGGTATACCGAAATTTTCGATAAATTCGGTATTTTTCGGTATGGTAAGTACGGTATACCGGTATTTTCGGTATTTGCTCCACCCCTAAGTGTGCCACTTGTGGTTTTTGGCGTCCTTCCGGTGCTTGTGGTCTCCTTGACGACTTTTTTTTTTTTTTTTTTGGAATGTAATTATTTATTTTTATTAATTTAATGAAAATGTGGAGATATTATTTGGAAGAGTAATTTTGGAAATATGAGATGAGATAATATACTTTAATGACATTGTAAAAGATAATAATAATTTTATTTTAAAAAATTGGACAAAATAGATCTTGAAATAGGAAATGAGAAAAAAAAAAAATCTTCTCCATATAACTTCTTCTTTAGTTATATTGGGGGCAACTCTCGTTTTTATTCCTTTTCTTTTTGTCAAGGGAGCAAGACACATTAAATTATTTTGGACGGGAGTAAGAGAGAGAGAGAGGACTAAGTGAGCAAGTTGATAACCAAGTCGTCTCTTGGGTAGGTAGTACAGCTTCATTTACCGTACGTCGTCCAGAGTCAAGTAGAGTCATTTTCTTTTTATATTTATTTATCATAAACTAATTCTTTTTTTTTTTTTTATATCGGTTATTGATAATATTTTTCCTATCCACTAAATTTATACACTATTTCTTATTCAGCTGTAAATAGAAATATGTATTTTTTATTTATATAAAAGTTATCACCCTTATTATTAGAGATAGAAAACTTTTTCGTACCATAACTTTTGAGTGTTTTCTTTTGATCCCAAAAATTTTGACTCTTCTATTTTGGTCCCGTAACTCTTTGAGTCTGTCCAATTTTAGTCTTATTTTTACCAAAAAAAGTGAAAACAATATTGTATTTTGCCATGTGCGGTGCATATGGTGGTTGAATTAGAAACTTTCCATCATCCTTGCTGATATTTTATTATTTTTATTTAGTGTTTTAGTATATAGAAAAAATAAATAAAAAAACAAAATGAAAGAAAAATTGATTGTTTGGCAGCCGAGTCAGCAAGAGTACCAAAAAATTCAAAATTCAACTATCACATGCGTTGTGCATGACAAAAAATTATATTATTTATATTTTTTTGGTAAAAATGAGATTAAAATTGGACAAACCCAAAAAATTACGAACCAAAATCAAATAGTCAAATTTTTTTAGATTAAAACAGACATTTAATAAGTTATCAATCTTACAATTAATTATTTTATTCGGCAATGTTTTTACTTAAATTTATTTTAAAAACTCATACAAACACACAGTATTACACAAATTTAACAAGGAAAGGAGTATCATCTCGGGCCTTAAATAATGGCCAGCTACTTGTTTGACAAAAGCTACTTGTTTACATAATACTAGTAAACGCGTAAATACTATATATATATATATATATATATATAATTCCGTTTATAATAATATTGCAAGTAGCCACGATGCTTCCTTTATTTATTTTGCGTCTACAATTTATTAATTAGAGCAGTCACTCTCCCTTCCTGCATTCTGCACTCCCACCATCTTCAGATCATCTCCCTCTCTCTACTTCTTCTCTCTCTCTCGATGATATTTTGGAGGGTTGTTGCATTTATTTGGTTTGTGGGCTTAGCTTATGGAGCAGCTGTTTTGCCTCCTGATGAATGTACGTACACAAATTTATTAATTATATATATATTGTGCCATTTTAATTCATTTATTATTAGAGTTTTGATTGATTAATATTACAGTGGAATCATTGGGGGAGATAGGAAGGATTTTAGGGAAGAGAGATTGGAATTTGGATGTGGATCCTTGCAGCGGGTTATCGGGTTGGAAGACCCAGAATCCGGTTAAAGGGAATGAAAATGCAGTGGATTGCGACTGCACCTTTGCCAATAATACCATCTGCCATATTGTTAGCATGTGAGTCACTTCATTACTATTCTCTAATTTTTCTTCATCATTAATTATAAAGCCAGCCCTTTCTTGGGTGTGTTTGCAAGAACTAAAAAATGTGTAAAATCACTTAAATTTCCATAAATCTAATACCAATACATTTAGGATTAGTCTTGTATTCACCAGTTATACGGTGCAACTCAAGTTCATTTTTAAAAAGTTAAACAGTTTATAACTGAAAAGTTAAACAGTTTATTACTGAAAAATTAAACTTTTTTTAAAATAAACTAGAATTGCACCGTGTAACCGGTGCACAAGAGACTTACCCATATATTTAATTCACTTCACCTTATAAAATTGCAATCCATTAATTTCATTTTTCATTTATTTGATAAGAATTTGTACTCAGACACATGATTTTGATTGTCTTACACTAGTAACATGTGTTGTTCCTTTTTATATTCATATTACCTTCAAAAGTCCAACTCTTTTACACTAAACCCAAGAGGGAGGGGGGGGGGGGGGGTGTTTAAGTATGTTTGTACGTATTAGCTGTGATACTATATTAAATTTTTTTGGTACCTTTAGTAATATTTGGCAATTATTACAATTTTTTTACTTGAAATTAATTAAGTAACTCCTGAACTAATATTAGGCGATAAATTAGCTGGTAATGATCTACATAAGATCTATTTTTATATTTGTATTTGACACATATATTAAAAAAATTGGTTTAGTAATTTTTTTAATCAATCAAAATAATTTATTATATTTTTGTGTGTATAAAGTTAGAATAATATGAATAATATATTTCCTTTTTATTTTTATGGGTGCGAATATAGAATTGTGATAGATCGAAATGAAAAGTGCGAAGATAGTTATAAAATGGAGTATAATAAAATATTTCTATTCTTACAGTTTTAATTATTGAATTACATATGACAGTACGTAGGCTTACACAGACAATTCAAGATTAATTAATAAGAGTTGCTACCAACTCCAAGTAATGCTAATGTCATATATCCATATAAAACATCAATTTCCAGCACTATGGAATTTATTTTAGGGCTCATTTGGTTCGTACTATCTTACGAACCAAACATACCCTTAAAATACAAATTTTATGTTCTATATATTTAATAATCTTATCAAACTATATGCTCTGTGTCTTACTTTACTTTTACTTTTATTCATTTCCAATTACCAACATGCATTTAGTTACAAACATTAAAAACTAGATTTCTCTAATTAGTCTAACTTGCTGCCAATTTTAATATTTGAATCATTTTCTTGCTCACACTACGAATGTTAAAGCAACAGTGGAGTACTTATTTGACTTTTTAACTCTAAAAGAGTCTCTCAGTGTAATAATCTCTTTTTTGTAATGTAACATAATTTCGAATAGTCGCATAAAATTTAATGAGTAGTCATGTTAGAAGTTTCATATATGGATCGCATTCTTGATTTTAATGGGCTTTGCTCCAACTTCGAGCTGTGACCTCCTCTTGTTTATTTTATTTTTTATTATAAATAATACTATTCATTTTGTCTTGGATTTTATTTAGTGCATATTTGCGGTCTCTAATAGAATTGAAAAAATGATATTAAGTAATTTTAGTAATAAAATAAAAAATAAAGAGTATTTTAAATTTAAGTAATTTTAAAAAATAATTAAGAAAAATGTATTTACAAAAATAAGTGCTTCTAAAAAGGGTATTGAGTATTATTTTCTCGGAAAAATGTGTAGAAGTGCTTAAATAGAAGCTAAAAGCTAAAAATTTGTTATGTGATAAAAAATAGCAATAAGCATTTAAAATTGTAGTTAAAAATATATTTTAAGTATTTTTTTTAAAAAACACTTTTACTTTTTATCCAGAGTTTGCAAACAATCACTTAATGAATTAAATACAATCTTCTCTTATAAAATAAAATCAAATGAGTTAATGTCTCTAAGTAAAAGAAGGTTAGTTATAGTTTTATATCTCCAAGTGAGATGATTTCGTATTTTTAAATATATTTGTTAACCAAAAGTATAGTAATTTTTTTTTTTCTAAAAAATTATATAGGGATAACTGTTTTTTTTTTTTTTTAGCAATTGAACATTTTCTAATTTGACAATCTAGTAAATGTATATTTATTATTTATATTTTAATATGTTAATATTAGATGTAAATTCTTTCGCGAGAAGAAGTAAATAATAACCCGTAATCAGTTTAAACTAAGGTTGTTTACAAGAATTGTTGTAATTGGTTTTGAAAATTGAGTTGTAATGCTCTAATTGGACCAATTTATTGAAGGGCAAAATGGTAATTTTCATATGACTATGTATAGTCGATGTGCTCTACTCGCGGAGTAGATCGTCACGGTATTTTTCGTTCTCAAAACCGAATTACGGTGAGTGAGAAATTAATTCCTAAAGTATGGATATTAATACAAGTTGATGTGGGTCCATGTGGGAGTAAGTTAAAAGATGGAATCTCTTAACTATCCCACATTGGAGTAAGTATATATATATGAGTTTCATGATGGTATTCAAAATAGGCTAAGGGAGTCTCTCCCATTAGCCACGCGCGCGCGCCGCCGCCGCCGTCCGGCCGAGCCGAGCCCTTGGATCTTGGATCTTGGCAATTGGTCTTTGGGCCTTTGGCCCACTCTCTATATCTTTTTAGAGACCCAAAGATGTGAAATGGGTCGACCCAATTGGTGACTCGGAATACCTCTGCGGATCGTCTACGTCAGCGATCCGAAGAAGCTCAATCCGAACGAAGTTAATCTGAATCGTTGGATGCTCCACGTCATCAATCCGGATCAGTAAGTGTATCTGAATCAATATTTAAATTCCGGATAAGTTTAATACTGTGTCATTGCCACGTCATTGATCCAAGCGATCTATGATATGGACCGTCGGATCGTCCTCTAAAATCATATGGACCGTCGGATTGTCTTCTGGAAGGTTCCAGAGCAGTCCATAATTATTTGAATTGGTTCCGTATTATGTGCAGCCAGAACTGCCCACTAAGATCGTGGAAATATCTCCACGTATCTGCAGATTAATCCCATCTGAGTTTCTTTTTCGCATCTATAAATAGGAGGTCCTGCATACATAAATTTTTT
Source organism: Prunella vulgaris (assembly GCA_026898435.1). Taxonomy (NCBI): domain Eukaryota; kingdom Viridiplantae; phylum Streptophyta; class Magnoliopsida; order Lamiales; family Lamiaceae; genus Prunella; species Prunella vulgaris. The sequence continues at coordinate 195,599 of JAPKLY010000157.1, read as the reverse complement.
ACGAAAATTAAAATCTCGAGTCCTCTCTCTCTCCTCTGTTTTTCAGCATATAGAGTGTTCAGTTCGTACTCTTCGTGAGTTCGCCTTTCCTCTGTGTTTAGCGGTGCTGCTATCACAGAGACGTAAACCGTTTTACCTTTGGGGACGAATACGTATCATCCTGTGAGCACTAGCCAGGACGTATTTCGTCTTGCGGGCAAAGGTCCAACCTTGACTCGGTTTATTATACTGTCTGTCATTTTTCAGTGTTCTTATAATCGTAGTTTTTCTGTCCTGGGTTTTTATGTACCACTGTCTAAAACAACAAGAATTTAAGAGCAAATTTTATAAGTGAACGTGCCTACGAAATCAGCATAAAATTTAGAGGTGAATAATATTAATCAAAGTCAGAGTGTGTTTGGAATGATTCTACTATAGCTTGATTTTCAAAACTGAGGAATTGGTCATAGTTCAACTATAGAAAAACTACAACTTTTATCTGATACTCTTTACATTACTTAAAATTATACCAAACGATCTCTTATTTTTTCATGGCATTTATTCAAGTCAAATATTTAATGCCAGCATTAGTTATACTTGTTCATACTTCATATACGATTTCTAGGTTTTTGGTATATCCATTCTTTAAAAAACTTGTATAAATGTTAATTAATTAGACTTCTTTTATAAAATATAAAAAGTAAGTTTCTTGTGCACAAGGTAAATCGTACAACTCAAGTGTATTTTAAAAAAGTTACACCATTTATTAATGAAAAGTTACACAGATTATTACTGAAAAATTACACCATTAAAGACACATTTTTCAGTAATAACATGTGTAATTTTTCAAAAATAAAATTGAGTTGTAGGGTGCACCTGGTACATACAAGACTAATGCAAATATAAATCCATAATGCTTCATGCAACGATGAGGTTTCATTTGAGTTTATACTATTATGAGATGAATTAATTTAAATTGAATTTAAATATATTTTTTAATTTTTATTACAAAAAATAAGCAGAAGAACAAAATTAATTTTAAATAAATTATTTTTAGATAAAATTTCTTTTCTAGCAAGACAATTAAAATGGAAAAGAAACTTTCGTGAAACTATGTTCTCTTGTCCGGATACCGGTGATTTTATTTTTCTTATTAATTTTACAAATTTGTGTAACAATGTGTATATTTGATATGTGGTACAATTCAAGTAATTTTGTTCAAAAAAGTGTTAGATCAAGTTTTATACGATACTGTGTCATGCTATGATATTAATATTAAAATGTATTATTTATTAATTAAAATTTTATTATTTAAAAAAAAAATTAGTAAAAAATATCACTTCCTTTTTAATTTTTTTTAAAAAAAATAAATAAATAAATGAAATCAACATATGGTAATTTATAAATCCTCGTGTTAAAGATGATCTTTAACTTAAGTGTATTTGCTCAAAATTTGCGGCAACAAAATGCAGAGTTCTGAAAGCCCAGGATCTTAATGGCTCGATCCCAGGAGAGCTGGTCCGACTCCCTTTCCTCCGAGTGATGTAAGTCTCTCTCTCTCTCTCTCTCTCTCAGGGGACCTATTTTGATTATCATCTTACACAGTGACCTGACTCGGAACTACCTCAACGGCACCTTACCAACACAATGGGGTTCCTCCAAGCTTGAGATCATGTACGCAGTTTTTAACAATATATACATTATACATACGTGTGTGTTGCAATGTATGGTTGTTTGGAAATAAATTGAAGCAGGAATTGAAGGGTTGGTCATGTTCGTACTAATTAATGTCTTAAACGCTGTCGTAATGCAGTTCTCTGCTTGGAAACCGCATAACGGGTTCAATACCAAAGGAATTTGGCAACATTACCACTCTTCAAGAACTGTAATGTTTCTTCTGCTGCCAATTTGTGCTTTATTATATTAACTGAGTTTATAGATGCTTTATGTTAATGCATTTCCTCAGGGTGTTGGAGTACAATCAGTTGTCTGGAACTATTCCTCCAGAGCTTGGAAATCTTCCTCGAATTCAAAGATTGTAAGCCTCCTTTAATTTTGGGAGTTCAATCCTGTTTTTATTTTCCCATTTGGATGGTGGATCATAGTCCATAAAAGGCATTGAAGTTTTAAGTATATTTTATCTGATTGAAGGCTATTTACCTCAAACAATTTAAGCGGGGAGGTACCTGGAACTCTAGCAAAATTGACCACATTGACGGACTTGTGAGTTTCTTCTCGTCTTGTTTTGTTTCTTGAGAGTGTTCTTCAGAGATCTGTCACTTATCTTGAGTGTCATTTTGATGCAGTCGTATCAGTGATAACAACTTCAGAGGAAGCATACCAAATTTTATACAGAACTGGACAAATATGACTAAATTGTAAGGATTTATCCATTATTTGATGTTTAGTGTTCCACTCTTTTTCTTTTACCACATCAATGCTGAGGTTCGAACTTGAATATGACAGAGTGATTCAGGCGAGTGGTCTTTCTGGGCCAATTCCTGCTGGTATTGCTTCCTTAACCAAGTTGACTGACCTGTGAGTACAGATGATAATGACTTATATAACCTTGTTTTATATAATCATGGTTACTTTTCTTTGAGAATGTCAAAAGATTACAATGCTTTACATTTGTAGTTGTGATTCTAAATGCGCAGGAGAATCAGCGATTTGACTGGAAATGACTCGACTTTTCCACCTCTTGGTAACATAACGAAGCTGAAGACACTGTGAGCGTGCTGTTTGTTATGACTCTATCATAAAATTATGCATTACGTTTGTCTGAATGAATCTTTTTATGCAGGATATTGAGGAGTTGCAATATGACGGGGCAGTTGCCAAGTTATATTGGAGGAATGACTGAATTGAAAGTCTGGTTAGTAGAACCTCTCCTTTCTGCTTAATGTTTCTGTTATATATTCGTGGAAGTAATAATAGCTTTCTCAATTCTTTTAGTGGGACTCTGATAAAGCCCTACTGTTGCCTATATTTGTGATTGAAGTCATTTTGTTTTTATATATAAACGTATTTCAATGGTTTTTAGATCATAACAAATTTCAGGTTCATTATGATAGTTAACTTTACTATTAGTGTTTTTTTTTACGTATAATCTTTCAATGTTAACATTAATAAATGGGCGTGTGACTTCATAGTACTGCTGCATACCAACATTCAAATGTGGAATAACATAAATGGTTCATATATTCGTTACAACTTGGTATCATAATATATATATATTTTTTTCCTTTTTATGTGCAGCGATCTGAGTTTCAACAAATTAACCGGGCCGATTCCAGAGAGCTTTTCTGGTCTATCAAACACGGATTACATGTAAGAATATCAACTGGACATGCTTGGTGGCACATCAAATTGCACTTCTCATGATTCAAAGTTATTCAATTAGTTAAATTGAAAAGCATAAAAGAAGTTGAAAGAAGACCAAGGAGTAATGATATATAACACTTCAAGCTCCAATCTGATTAAAAATGCCAAATTAATTTTCAAAAAGCTCATATTTTCAAATATTTTGCTGGTCTTCTCTGTGACATGGGTTGTGATGGATATGGTGTTTTGTACTGTTGATAAATTCTATTGGCTTTCAGCGCATGACATGAATGTTACATTGTAATTAGTCTTTTTGCTTTGATGTTTACCTGGAGATAAGAGTTTTTTATTTATTTTTTCATCTGGATGTTGTTACACGTACAGTGGTTAAATTACTGTGCTATTTACAAAACTTAGCTACAGTTCATTTCAAAGATATTTGGTTATGATTTTTGTACAGAATCTTGTGCCTTTCCGACATAAACATAACACAAATAGTCTTTTTCTGGATCCATCTGCAAATGCTGCAATATCACGACAGTTGAACAAAGTTATTAGAGATTACTAATTCAAGATTTTCATTTTCCAGCTATTTAACTGGGAATTCCCTAAGTGGACCACTTCCACCTTGGATGCTAAAAGATGGTGACAACATGTAAGGCTCGCCTCCGTTCTTCTTTCTGTGTTCCTCAGTTAGCACATGAGGCTACACTAATATTGTTTTCTTTATTCTCATATATCATGGTTAGTATTTTCATGCTCAATCATTGAAATATTTTTTGAATGCAGAGATCTGTCTTACAACAACCTCACATCTGAAAGTTTAGGACCAAGTTGTCAAACACGCAATTTGTGAGATTACTAACACTTGGCTTTAAGTGGATCTATACTGTGTGGTATCTGAAATACATAATCTGACTAAAACAACACCAATTATTTTCAGAAACTTGTTTGCTAGCTCAAAAGGCAATACTACGTAAGTTTCTGGTTTCGTCTATTTTTTGCATTTACAGCTCATTTTTCAATTTCATCTGAATCTGACTTGAACTACATCTACTTTTTCTCGACAGTGGCACAGTTTCCTGCTTGAGTAGCAGTTGTGACCGACGTAAGTGAATTTTAAATGGCGTAGTTTAGACATTGGCTTTTATGTATTTCCACTCTTTAAGAGAGGATGCAGGGCTATATAGGACATTTGAGATTACTCACATTTCTAACTGAAGTTTGCAACTAGTAATGCTCCTTTACTTAATATTTTGGGTAACAAAGCTATAGAATTCTAACATATCCATTTTCACTATTCGTCACTTTATAGTGGCAATTTAATGAGGATTTTCGCAATATCAATGTAACAACTTTTGAAGCTCATACTAAGGTCTTATGCTTAGCCAAGATGCTGCATTTGATCTTTTCCAGTCATAATTTATCATTTGAATGTTAAAATGAACATGCAGAATTGATATTTCTTGATTTTTCGTTAGGGTACTATTCTCTCCACATAAACTGTGGAGGAAGACAAGAAGATGATAGTGGTACTTCCTACGAAGAGGATTCAAATTCTGGTGGATCTTCAATTTTTTTCCCAAGCAAAACTAACTGGGGATATAGCAGCACTGGCCACTTCTTGGATGATGATCGCCCCAGAGACTCATTCGTCTGGCCGAACAGCTCAAGCATTTCTGGGCCAAATCCCAAGCTGTACATGGATGCACGCCTTTCTCCCCTCTCATTGACTTATTATGGATTTTGCATGATAAATGGAAATTACACAGTAAATCTTCACTTTGCGGAGATCATGTTTACTGAAGACAAAAAATATAACAGCCTAGGAAGACGTATATTTGATGTTTACATTCAGGTACTTATTTTTTTACCTTAGTTTTATTGATATGCATTGAAGTTCCTTTCTAAAATTTAGGTCCAGAAATGATAAATGACGGGCTTAGGTTAATACAATCTCTGATAAATAATGAGTGGTGCTAAACGAATCACCTCAGTTTTATTGCCATGTCGTGTAAATAGAAAGATATCATTTCAGGGAACGTTGGTGCTGAAGGATTTCAACATTGAAAATGAAGCAGGTGGAGTCAACAAGGGAGTTCAAAGAAATTTCGCTGCAGTTGTTACTGATAATAACTTGGAGATCCGGTTCTATTGGGCTGGAAAAGGGACGACTGGTATTCCTGTTAGAGGAGTGTATGGTCCTCTCATTTCAGCCATATCTGTGGATCCTGGTGAGTCATTAATTCTCGGGTATTGGAATTTCATAATTTGCCTCAGCTTTCACTCCTTCCTTGCTGAAAATATCAAATATATTTTCATTTTAACTTTATTGCAGTTTTGAACATTAACATGTTTAATATATTACCATTACGAGATCATTATGAAATTTGTTTCAGATTTTACGCCTCCCTCAGAGGGTGGAAGCAGCATCTCTGCAGGTGCAGTAGCTGGTATAGTGCTAGGAGTTCTTTTTACAGTCCTTTTGGTTCTTGGTGTTCTTTGGTGGAAGGGCTGTTTGAGACGCAAAGACTCGATGCATGATGGTAATGAAACCATGATTCCATTTGTGAAATTTTATTGTGTAATATTTTATGAATGTTGTATGTATCAATTCCATATGCAGTTTTCATGCTGATCTTATATAAAATGCACTGAAAATTAGAAAGAGCTTGTTGTTCCTTGATTGATTTAAATGATCCTATTCGCAGATCTGAAGGGTCTTGACCTTCATACTGGATCATTTACCTTAAGGCAAATTAAAGCTGCCACAAACAATTTTGATCCTGCTAATAAGATTGGAGAAGGTGGTTTTGGTCCTGTATATAAGGTAACTTAAAGTTAATAGCAAATAATGTCGTTGGATGAATTAATCGTATGAATATATTGTCAAGTTGCTGATATACAAACTGATTGGGTTTGATATTGTATACTATTTGAAGGGTGTTCTCTTAGATGGTACAATCATTGCTGTGAAGCAGCTTTCTTCCAAATCAAAGCAGGGGAACCGTGAATTTGTGAATGAAATAGGCATGATTTCTGCTTTACAACACCCTCATCTTGTTAAGCTGTATGGATGTTGTATTGAAGGCAACCAGTTGCTGCTTGTGTACGAGTACTTGGAAAACAACAGCCTTGCACGTGCATTATTTGGTAAGCTTTCTGACTCTATCTTCTAGTTGACGTAGGCATGATCCATGCCTTCTTGAGTTGCAAAATTTATGAATGTTTGCAGGTCCGAAAGAACACCAGTTGCATTTAGATTGGCCCACGAGGCGCAAGATCTCGATTGGTATAGCAAGAGGGTTGGCTTATCTCCATGAAGAATCAAGGCTGAAAATTGTCCATCGTGACATCAAGGCTACGAATGTGCTACTTGATAAAAATCTAGTCCCTAAGATATCTGATTTTGGACTTGCTAAGCTTGATGAAGATGATAATACTCATATAAGCACCCGTGTTGCTGGAACTTTGTGAGTTGTCAATCCTACTAACCTATGCCTATACTTTATCCTATTATAAAACTAATTTAATTTCTTTGATGTAATTACTACTGAATTTGTTCAACAAATCTGACCAAAGATTTAGTTGTTGATCTCATAGAGACTCTATTGACACGATGTCTGATTTTTCAGTGGATATATGGCGCCTGAATATGCTATGCGTGGCTATTTGACCGACAAAGCTGATGTGTACAGCTTCGGAATTGTTCTTCTGGAAATTGTGAGTGGAAGGGGCAACACTTGCATTAGGCCAAAGGAGGAGTCCTTTTATCTTCTAGATTGGGTAACTCACGATGCATTTAAATTTGTCTTACTACTAAATAGATAGTGCATTCAATGTGCACATAGTTATTGAATAGTTTGTTAACAACTTTCTCGTCTTAGGCTAATTCATTGAAGGAGAATGGAGATTTGATGGAACTAGTCGATCCGAGGCTAGAAAACTTTAAGAAAGAAGAAGTTATGACCTCGATCAATGTGGGGCTCCTTTGCACGAATACTGTAGCTGCAGAAAGGCCTAGTATGTCGGGAGTGGTAAGCATGCTCGAAGGAAGAGAAGGCGTTCGAGAGTTAGTTTCAGACTCCAGTGTGTCGGTTGGTAAGGCGAACCGTGCAGTTGAGGGACAGAGTATATCGATGGATGTCCCGTGGACTGCTTCCTCAGCTTCCACTTCCGATCTCTACCCAATCACCATGGATACAGATTACTGGGAGAAGAGGGATCCTTGAGCAACTTTTTTTTTCTCTTTGATTTCATATTCTTTTTTGTACATTTGCCTTCGGAATGCAGCATTTAAAGGGGTAGCAAACAACTATTGCTGGACAGCCTGAATATGCAATAAGAATGTCATGTTTTTCTTAATGAAAGTTGTAAAAAAGATTTGAGTTGCCTGCTTTTGTGTAAACAGACTTCATGCTGAAATTTGGTTCTCTTTCTTCAAACCATCTTATTGTAGGTGTTTCTGAGATCAGCCTACCTCCTCCAAAATAACTATTTCAATTGCCATTTATCTAATCATGAATATAATTACGTATAATAACTTAGGGTGTGTTTTGAAGGTCTATTCATTTTAATGAAGTGATATTAATTAATTTTTATAGTAAAATTAAAAGTGGTGGGTGTCTGTAACTAAAGTGACTATAAATGAAATTGAAAAAGTGATGTATTTGTAAAAAACATAATTTTATTAATAGTGGTATAATTATTTATGAAGGTACTTATGTTTTTTCCTTTAAAATTGATTTTAGAGAATCTAAAAGTAGATTTCATTTGCTTTGTCAAAATCTATTTTAAGTGCTTAAATGATTACAAATAATATAAAATTAATTATTTTCAAAAAAATAAATAATAGTTACAATCAATAACTTATTTATTAAACCAAAAAATTCAAAACATGTTAGCGAGGAAGATACAATTAATTTGAATCTATATTACAACACATCTCGTTTTTACATCATCTTACACAAAAATTTATTGTTACTGACACAATAAAACACATTAAATCAAGAGCTACACATACTTGTTTGTTCCTCTATCGACAAAAGGACAAAAGATGGAGTGAGGGAAGTGAATCGACATTTTTATGCAAATCTCACACTATTCAACCACATTTGGTTCACGAGACCTAACCATTTAATTGGAGTTGGATTAGACAGGATTGAACTAGATTGGATTAAACTAGATAAGATTTTTTTTTTAATGTATACCTCGATTGTGGGTTATATTTAGGACTAATAAAATTATTTTATGTTTAATTTGAGAAATTAAGTGAAATATATAGCTAATCTCAATTTTATCCTTATATATTATATAAAATTACAAAAATATAATTTAAATTAAATTACAAAATCATTTTGTTCTTGAGTTTATTTGATCAAGCTTTCCTCCTAGGATTGGTTAGTCCTACTTCAATGAGATTATGTTAATTTTTAGTCCTCGATAGATTAAATGGGACAAATTTATTGAGGCGCTGTTGACTCTGGCTTACTGATTTTCACAGCGAAATAGGAGACGAAGTTCTCCCCAAGATTGGCGAAGCTCGTGATTTAACTTGAGGGGAGGTTCGCGTACCATTTGTGAGCTAGCTCGCCCAGAGTGAGAGGGAACTGGCGATACTTCGTCGCGTCGGAGGCCCCCATCTTGTCATGTAAATGTGATATTTGGACAGATGAGTCTCCGGGTTGTCATCGTAGAGAGGAGTGATTTGGCTTGTACTGATGCACGCTCCAACGCGATGGACAACGGCTCATTGTCAGTACTGAGCCTTTTGGGGTATCCCTCTCTTGCGTCTACCTTGTCCTCTACCTCGTCGATGCATTTCTGGAGGGCTAAGATGAGCGACTGTTGGCCAAGATGAGTAGCAGAAATGTCTTTGGTCGGGGGACTGGCCCCCCCGTGTGATCGGTAGGGGAGAACTCCGGGCCTCAGTCGATCGAGGACCGAAACCCTTGTCCGATCTCGCATAAGAAGGGCGCTTTGTGCGCTATTCAGGCTTTTATGCACCGAGATGTGATGCTCGGATCCTTTGGCACGCCCTCATAGTGGGGTATCTCACGAAGTCGGTTAGGTATTCGGGGACGGAAGAGATCCTGGGGATTTCTCTGTCGGATGGCCATGACGAAGACCTCTCAGAGAGATCCTCACCAAGGTGGCTGAACACCGATCTTTGGTAGGATTCCGACGCCTCGACGCTCTTTGCAGCCCGTTTCTTCTTGAGCTTTTGCTCCTACTTGCGGGTGTTGTATTTCCGTTTTGAGTTCACCTTGGTGAACCCCTGGGCCACCCTCATTTTCTTGTACTTTTTTCACAGCTCTCTTTTCGCTGCTTCCACCTCCTCCGGAGATTTGAACTCCTCTAAATGCATTGGCCTACACTCCTCCGCGAATCACTCAGGCGCAACCTAAGTTTCCTCCACCGCTGGAGTGATATTGGGGGAGAGCGTGACCTCTGTGAATGAGACGCTCACATCGAGCGGTGCCGCATTTGGTGGTTCCAGTAGAGTGAACGGCGAGGCTGACAGGGTAACCTTGCTGGAAGGATGCACCGTGTGTTTTGACTTTGCCATGAAGGCGAAAGGATGGGAGAGAAAATGAGAGTGAGTTGGGAAGGTATACGTGCTTCAAGGTTTAATGATTTGAAGATTTGAAGTTCTTCAAGGAAACTGAGCGAATTTCAGAGATCGTGGGTAATTTTAATGGAGGTTTCCCATTGACGGCTAAATTTGTGGGTTCTGTAACAACTATAGGGATGTTGTTGAATAGGCAACAGTAAATCTAGCAGGATTAATACTGAATAATGATAAAGACACCAAGATTTGTCTAGCCTTATGTTGCTGAAGTCTCACTACAAGTTGCTCTTTGAGGTTGTGGTGTCTAGCATAATGGGAACGACTAGAGGCACTGAGCAAATCTCCCTTCCAAAAATCCGTTTTGATAACTGCCTTGTGTGACTTTGCACAAGTTGATTGGGAGGAGTACTTCATTTAGCAGATTATTGCTGAGCACACCAAGGTGGTGAAGAAGGATGATGTGGTGCTCTTCATCAACAAGCTCAACTTTGGCACTCACCTCTCCTTACTGCTTCAACCCCTTCAATATGGAGATGTGGATGCCAAGAAATTCATAGAATTGCCTCAAAGATTAATTTACTTCAGAGAAGAAACAGATGTCCAGAAAAGGCTAAAGGCCGCCCCTGAGATAAAAAGCAAGGGGAAGGAAGTTGCCTCTGGGTATCAACCAGCGGAGAAGAAGAGCCAGAAAAAAATAGCTCTAAGGCATAGACTCAGCCTGCTTCAAAAGTTGATCTGGTTCTTTGGGCTGTTGAAGAAGATACTGAGAGAGAAATGGAACCTGAGGAGGCTCAGGAAAATGTAACTCCTGAGCTCGTCGCTGCTGAACCTGAGATTCCTACGACTGAACCATCTCAGGTTCCAGCTGCTGAAGGACCCAAGGAAGCTGAGCATTCTCAACCAGCACAGGAAGAAAATCAAACCACTGTTGATGTCGCTCAGGAGAAGAGTGATCCTGAATTGGTCAGGAGGAGGCTCGAGTCGAGCATGAGGTTGTAGGTGCTTAGGAGGAGCAGACGGGGGTGGAAGCTCAGGAGGTAGCTCAGGAAAAGCCGGAGGCAGAGGAGGAGGAAGATGAGATGATATTCCACTTTGTGTGGATTAGCCAACCGTTAAAGCTGGGCCGTCTGTGCAAGGACCTGAAAGGGAAGAGATGGTCATTTCTGAGACCAATGAGGAGGACAAAGCTTTAATTCCTGATCTTTCAGATCTCACTCCATTCGAGCTGAATGCTCGTGCTCAGGCTATCAAGTTCGTGTAGAAGAACCTTTCTTCATTGACTGGCTCTTCAAGGAGGAAGTAATCAAGCTGAGGACGTATGTCTACGTCAAGAAGGCCGCCTACCAGGAGATAGCCACATTGACTTAAAAGAAGGGATGAGCCGCTCTTCAGGAGGAGGAGCGAAATATTTGCGATGCTTTTTATATTTCAGGATTCACCCATATCCTGAAGACGGGGGACTTTAGCCGTGTTGTCCAAGCACGGATGCCAGAGATTGGTCACTCTAAGGAGGAGATTCAGGAACTACCCCACCCGATTTCTGAACAAGTGATGGAAGGTACGACTTCGGGAGGAAGTGCAACAGTCGATGAAGTAACTCTCGGGGCCAGGGTTACTGAGGCTTCAGGAGAGGCTCCGAAGGCTCGTAGGTACAGGCCATCAAAACTGAAGGTTGGCCAAAACCTGAGACCGCTGGCCAGCTCTGTGTTCAAGAGGATGAAGTCTTACGCCGGTGGAATCAAAACTCTGAACTCCAGATCTGAATATCTCAAGGAGGAAGTGAATGCACTCAGGGAGCAATTCAATGAGCAGATTTTGGAGATTCAATCTCGTAGAAGTGTGGAGCTGGCTTAATGAAGAGCCAGACTGAGCAGCTCATTTATGATACGCTGGCTGCTCAGGAATCCAGGATGAGGGAGATTGCCCTGGAGATTTCCACCGCTGAGGCTTAGAGGATGATATCTGAATTCTGCAAGAATCAAAAGGAAGAGGAGGCATCGTGGCACAAAGTGGTTACTGACTTCAAGTCAGATTATGAGAAGCAGATGTCCTCCTTGGCCTTCTTAAAAACTCAGGTACAAAATTTACAGTCTGAGCATGTCATACAGGGTGAACGAGTTGGCAATGTGGAGAAGAAGATAGCCATCCTAAATGACCAATCCGCCTCCCATGGCATAGCCATCCTGAATGACCAATCCGCCTCCCATGGCATAGCCATCCTGAATGACCAATCCGCCTCCCATGGCATAGCCATCACTGACCTAGCAAAGAAACATCCTGAAGATGATGATGCCAAAAAGGGAGAAAGAAAGAAAGCTCAGAAGAAGGGGGGAAGGCCATAAACTGAAAAGAAAGTAAACTGAAGCTGAACCTTAGTTTGTCCCCCAGAAGAGACAAAAGCAGACGACTGTCCCTGAACTATTTGAAGAGTTGGAAAATTTTCTCTACCCTGGTGATGCTCTGGTCAAGAAGTCTACTGAGCAATTGGCCATGCAGGCTGCTCTCTAGACCAGGAGTCAGGACACTCAGATCGCTATGTCAAGGGAAAGGTATAAGTTCTTGCTTCTGACTTAAGAAGAAGAAGAGGTCTGAGACAGGAGGCTCAGGAAGAAAGAGAGTGGTTCAGAAGAAGACTACTCAGGAGCAGGGCCCAGTTCTCTGGGAGTATGTGGATAATTTTGTTCCTCAAGCTCTGAACAAGAGATGGACGCCCATCACAAAGGACTTCCTAGAACTCTTCTACGTAGTCGGGAAGTGGCTAGATAGTCAGGAGGACAAAGAAACTATCTTCCACAATTGGATGGCCCTGGAGCACGGAGGGATTTGGGGAGAGATAATCACTTTTGCTGACAGGAAGGACGTCCAGTTCAAGACTCCTGAGAGCATGCATTACTTCTATCCAACCATTGGACTAACTTATCATCTGGATAGAGTGAAGATCCATGATGAGATTGTTGAGGTTGCGAGGCTATCAAGATCCCTGAATGATGTGAAGAAATTCCATGCTGCAACTCTCCGCGTACTGAACAAGTACCAGATTTCCCTGGAAAAGTGGGAGGATGAAACATAAGGGTAGAAAGTCAGAAAACACTTCTTGTAATAGTTCAGGACATATGTACTTATTTTATAATATCAATGGAACTAATACTTTCCCGAGACAATATCTCATTATTTCCTGATTTATTTCCTGCACCCTTATCAAGAACTGTACTAACCTTTTTATGTTTCCATCTTATAGACTAAGTGACTTCAACTGTTATAGGTCATCTTTTAAGTTCTATTTATTTTGGATAGATAGGTTTTGGCATCATAAAAAAGGGGAAAATTGTTGGGATATGCTGAGTTGTTTTGATTCAGATCCCAAAACCCTTAGTCTGAAAAGATGAAATGCCTAAGTACAGAATTCAAGAATAGTTCAAGATAGGTTAGACTTGTTTTATTCACATGTACTCAATTCAGGGGGAACCATCCTGAGTGGTGGATTCAGAAGGAGACGTCTTAAAGATCAAGCTAAGGGAAAGTCATCCCTGAGGACAGTATACTTATTGAAGATCAAGTTCAGAAGATTGTCATGAAGCTGAAGACCTTGAAGATCCTAAGAAGATAGTTCCTGAAAAGATCGATGCTGGGAAGATCGATCCTGAGAGAAGCAATCTTGAGGAAGATCATTGATGGAGCTCTAATGACTATTCTAAGCGTAGTCAAGACAGAGCACATTAAGTGAAGATGGAAGTAACCTGAGTAATTGAGCTGAGTGTTCATCTTACTGACACTTGTAAGTCCTGACAGAAAATGTTATTGACGTTTGGGACATAACATTTATGCTAAAGGACTAAGGACAAAGAGAATGTCAGACTCCAATAAAGAAAAACATTTATACCTAAAGTACAACTTACTCGGAGTAATTAATGTACGATGAAGCATAAAGTCTTGTCAACAACTAGTCGTTAAAACAGCCAGTGAGATGAAGACACGTGTGTACAGAGCTGACTTCCGCATTTGATGATCCACAGTCTGCAGGCGGCGCCAGAAGACTTTCACCTAAACAAGTATGGTGAAAAGTAAATGTCTATTCCTAGGCTGTCACCTACCTAAAATAGGAAGATTTGTTTTGATCTCCTCCAACAGATCTATTATAAATCTCCCTATAAATACAGAAGGCCTTGCACCCAAACAAGGTTACGGAAAATTTCGAAGTCGAGATTAACCAAAGATTCAAGCGCTCAAAGCATTCAAGCATTCAACACTCTACAATTAAATTTGTCTAGTGTTGATAGGAATCTTCTCTGTATTTTAGCTTAGAGTGAAACCCATCTTTAGGCTTGTTTTGTTTGTAAGGGTTATCACACAATAGTTGGAAAACTGAAAGTTAAACCACTCGAGTTTGTGAGTTGGTGAAGTGGGAAGGACTGAGACTTGTCAAACCATCCAGGGGTTGAATTCCTTAGAGAGGAAGGATATTGCTCATGCACGTATAAAAACAAGATCCAATCCAAAGAGTGGATTGCTCATGTTAAATCTGACCGTGGATGCAGGAGCCCGAGTCTTTGAACCACATAAAAATTCATGTGTGCTGATTTACTTGTCTTGCATATCTTTAACTGTCATCATTAGATCAGAAAATCATTCAGCATCGTTTTAAAACTCAGGAAGAATCAATCTTCCGAAGCTGAAACCAGTGCACAGTCCCTTAACCACTCTTTAAGTAACTAAGCTAAAAACACTTTCAGTAAAACACTTAAAACGAGTATAATATAGGGCTCACACTTCCGCACTTAAAAGCTTGTTTACATAGCTATCCAACTGACCAACTTCTCAGCAGTCAGTAGGTGGGTTATCTTTACTGAGCTCAGTTTGGGCACATTTCAGGATTCAACGTATCTGGTTCCTGAGTCTTTCAGTCTTAAGGACTAAGTCTCAGTGAGCATTCTCAGTTTATAACTGACTGAATCCTAAGGAGTATTTCGTGAAAAAGAAAAAATTGTTATCAGTGTATTCCCCCATACACTAATTTAGACTCATTTAGGAGCCAACGTATCTGTATGATTAGAAAATATTGTATACAATGCATAGACAATTCCAACGGAATGGTTTTATTGTAAATTTTGTAGAAGAAACTACTTTTATATTTTGTTGTTTTAACTTAATAATATTACTCTGTCGGTTCCAACATTTTTTTCATTTTTATTTGTGACGTTCCAACTCTTTTTTCCACAAATAAAAACAAAATAATTCACTCATAAAAATTAATAAAACATATCTTTTTATATTTTATTATTTAATTTCACTTTTCTCAAACGGTCCCTTCCTATGAAAAATAATTCGGGGAGGGGGGAATAATTGTTTCTATTAATTGGTATAATAATGGTGAAATAGTTACACCGGTGCACGCTTTATTGCATTGAATACATTTTGAGAAACGGGCTGCAGGTACAATTTTTTGTATTAAGATGATTAATTTAATAACTGTGTAAATAAACTACTTGTGCAGATTTGATAATGGTTTATGTAACATCAGTTCTTGATATACTCCCTCTGTCCCAAGATAAATTTCACACTTTCCTTATATGGATGTCCCAACTCTTTCTTCACACACCAAAAAAGAAAATAACCCACACTCACAAAAGTCAATAAAGTACACTTTTTATATTTTATTATTTAACTTCACACTGCGTGAAACTCCACCTATAAAGAAAATGCTGGGACGGAGGGAGTAAAATATATCAAATGAAAAGAGATTTTATTAATTTTTTTATAAAAATAAATAATTATTTGTCAGTTTTATAAATTATACGAAAACACTTTAATTGTTTTAGGCAACACTTTTCTTCCTATATATCCCATGGTCCAAGCAGCACCATCTATATCACTTTTAGGTACGTACGTTTCGTTATGGATGTGGTGTGGACATTCCATGAATTTTCCATCTCAAGTTAGTTTCTGAATTTCCACACCTCATTTTAAACTAAATAGTCATTCATTTCTATTACACACTTGCCCACGAATTCTCTCAATTTTCTGTAAATTTCGAAGAGAAAAACACATAATTAAAATAATTAATAAAAATATTTATTTATGGGATTTATGATAATAACCCCACTTCATGTGTTGTATCTATTTCTTTCTTAACTTTAGAAGAAATTTATACAAAAAAATAGAGAGGATCTAGACTCTACACAGTTACTCTTCTAAAGTTATTATTTGAGAATAATTTTATTTATTTTAATTTCGATCGTTAATCTAAATCCAACCTCTATGCTGCATTTCTTTGGTATCACAATAAACGTGGCCCACTGTTTTTCTAATCGGACTTATCATTAAATTGAATAATTAGTTGGATCATTGATTTACTTATTCGACTCATTGATAACTCGAATACATATATTTATATATGAATTAGTCTTGTATGCACCAATTACACGGTGCAATTCAAGTTCATTTTTTAAAAGTTAAACAAAATATTACTGAAAAGTTATACATGTTATTACTGAAAAGTTAAACTGTGAAAAATACACTTTTCAGTAGTATTTTGTTTAACTTCTAAAAAATTAACTTGAGTTGTACCGTGTAACTGGTACACAAGAGACTTACTCTTTATATATATAATCAAAAGTTGCATATGATTATAAAAAGAAAAGATGTATATTTCCTGAAATTTGATATTTGTAATAGTTAATTATAGTCGTTTTTATTTAAATTTTTCTATAATTTAATTGAATGCTAAAAATTTATTTATATGATATCTAAAAAATTAAATAGTATACAAACTAATTTTATTTTTATTATTTGGATAAAATTTAAAACAGTGGTTTGTACTACCTCCGTCCCACAAAAGTTTGCATATTTTCCTTTTTAGTTTGTCCCACAAAAGTTTGCACACACTCGAAATTAAAATATTCCTTTAAATCTCCACCTTTAAAATCTTTACCTCACAATCTCCACCATACATATTCTATAAATTACACTTTTCCTTAAAAGTCGTGCCCCCAAAAGTACCGCAAACTTTTGGGGGACGGAGGTAGTATATCATTGGTATAACTAATTGATTAGATTAATTTACTATATTAAATTAATTTATTTACAAAAATATTTTATTTAGTAATTGTATAATTTATTTGACATAAAATTCCTAACAAAAATCATTGTCATTAATTTAATAGCAAATTATTGTTAATGTTATAGACCCTCGGGTTCTATTCCTATATAGGGGTGGCATACCGTATATCGTACCGAAATTTCGATATGCATTTTTGCATGCCAATACCGTACCGAAATTTTCGGTATACTGGATTTCGGTATACAAAAAATGCATATCGCATACAGTACCGAAAATTTTGGTATACTGTACCGATATTTCTATATATACCGATCTATACCGAAATACCGATCCATATCAAAATACCGACATAGTCGGTATACCGCCCATATCGGTATATACCGTCATACCGGTCCATACTGAAATATTTGAAGTATAATTTTAATTAAATAAAAATAAATTTAATATTAAATTACCAAAATGGTATATACCGGTATACCGAGATATCGAAATATTTTCGGTATACCGGTTTATACCGAAAATATTTCGGTATTTTGCTATATACCGGTATACCAAAAATTTTAAAATTCTATACCGATACCGTACCAAAAATATCGGTATGATATCACACCGTACCGAAATTTTCGGTATACCAAAATTTTTGATAAATTCGATATTTTTCGGTATGATAAGTACGGTATACCGATATTTTTGGTATTTGCTCCACCCCTATTCCTATATTTATTTTTAACCCGGTATATGTTAAGAACCAGTTTTAAAAACATTGGCGGCCCGTCATCAATATTTCGGCCCACATTTATATATAAAAAAAATTATGAAACAAATCTAATACTATATTTTTATAATTTTTAAAATTTAAATATTACAAAAAATAGCAACAAAACTGTTTCTAATTTGAATTGATGTCTCTAATAAAAAAATATTATTGCGACAATGAGAATATTGTCAAGTGAAAATAATTAGTGCGAATCAATTCAAATTATTTTCAATTTGTTTGTGGATATTTTGGAGTAATTTGCTATTTTGTAAAGATTGTTGTAATCTTATAAATAATAGTGAACATCCAATCACCTATTCATGGTAAAAATTATATTCCTTCTTTTTTTTTAATCAAAAAAATAAATAAAGAATTAAAATCGAGGGCGAGATTGTGCAGCAATTATATATATCGAGTTTTTTTTTTTTTTTATTGGTGAACAGCTTACGACATACATAAATCTGCAACCAACAATTCGCATCCAAATGCTTATAAATATAAACACTAAGTAAGAGAGAGAGAGAGAGAGAGAGGTGAGGCAGTGCTTCTCTGGTTTCTCTCTCTAAACTACTAGTTTGTCATGCCAAAAGAGAGAGAAAGAGAGAGATGAGGTTGTGGGCAGTAGCAATTAGCTTTGTTTTAGTGCAATACTATTCAATTTCAGAGGCTGCAGAGCAAATTAGTTCATGTGATGTATTCCAAGGGAGTTGGGTGAGAGATATATTACCATCATACCCTCTGTACAACTACTCATCCTGTCCCTTCATTCAGAAAGAGTTCAACTGCCAGAAGAATGGCCGCTCCGATCACTTGTACCTTACCTACAACTGGAAACCCCATTCATGCGACTTACCCAGGTAATTAAATTTTCCTTTATTTTCTTCATTTAAATGTTTTTGGATCTTTTTTATGAATACAAGTAAAGTTAAATTTTATTTGTAGATGTAATTTATTTTCAAAAAGAGAAAAATAATACTCCTTCCGTTCCAGAAGACATTGCGGTGTCTACGTATATTGTGAAAATAGAGTGTAATAAATAGTTTTCACTTTTAAATATGCGAACGTTTTGTGGCACAAATCAAAATAGAAAGTATACAGTGTTTTTTTTTTGGGACGGGAAGTACTAAGTAAATTTTATAGATAAATAGAAAAGAAGAGTAAAAATAAAAATGAGTATAAATGGAGAAAAGGGGGGAGGATGCAAGTTTTCCTCTATTTGTTTTTGTTTTTGTACAAAGGAGAGGAGAGGTCATATCATCATATCTGGCTAGTCTACGTCCAATTCAAAATCAAAGTTTATACGACTCCTGCCCTGGGACTCCTTCAATAAATTTTTCCTCAAAAAGTAACTTTCTTTATTATTCAAACTTATTCCCATTACATTGGGCGTTCATTTTAAATATTTATACAGAAAATATAATTTTTTTTAAAAACATTCTCAAGAGAATTGGTTTTAGTTTTTTTGTTTAAATGGTATTAATTAATTGATTCGCGTGCATATTTATAAAATTATAGAAAAAATAAAAATTTCATATGATCCTAAGCCATATGAAATTTTAGGGGTTCTTTAATTTTCATGAGACTGGAGGGAGTATTGTGTAATTTATGTATATTTTGTTTATGAAAATAGTAAGGAAGTTCTAATAATTTCTAGAAAGACAATAAAAATAGATTTGGAGATGAATGAAAAAAGTGTAAATAAATTTTGAGTGACGAAGAATTTAATACAAAATACTTAGTACAATTACTGCAATTGAAGAGAGAGTGAAATTATTAGTGGAGATATTTTAAATGATGATAATTGATGAAATTAAAATAAAGTGCATTAATAGCTGCTATGTTAAAATAAAGTTCACATGAAAATGTATGTTTAAATAATAGCTGCTATGTTAAATAAATTATTTTGTCAGTATTGTATGAATAAGTTTTACTACCGAACTTACTGCGAGTATATTAGTTAATTTATTTAAAAGTATAGTCTTTTTATAAAAGAATATTAATTATAAAATAGAAAGTTAATACCCTTCAAATAAAAGTTTAATGAGTGGATTTTATTGTATATAAGGAAAATAAATTGGTTGAATTGTGTAAAAAAATATTGACTCAAAAGATAAAAATAATATATATTTTTATAAATATATGAATATTATGAAAATAGAATTTATAAATATATTTTTTATTTTTAGGTGTGCAACATAAAATAATATACAAACTGTTTTAGAATTGAGAGTTTATTTTTTAATAAATAATAATTAATACTTTAATAAAATAATTAATATTCTCAAAATAAATTTATGTTTGAAATTTCTTCATACAATAATTTGCCATTTATTTTATTACTAAGTGAAGTAATTAATCTAGCACACGAGATTCGAATAAAAAGCAAAAAAAATAATCATAATTTATAAAAGACAAAGAGGTAAACTTTAGCCCAAATAAGGGTTTTTTATATAAAAGTGTGAGGGCCTTATGGGTAATTGGTAGGCAGTGCGTTACAGTGTCGGAAAAAGGAAAAGAATAATTATCAGAAAATTTAAAAAACTTGTGAAAAATGTGGTTCGCCCATGTAAAGCACTTGAATTAGCCACCGACAACTAGCTATCTTTTCACAAAAGAAAATGACAATAAAATAAATAAATAAATATATATTTCTTTTTTATCGGAAAATTTTTATAAAAAAAGATAACTACTTCTTGGCATAAGAGGTGCTAGAAGCTATTTTATACAA
>JAPKLY010000157.1:144185-175173 GCA_026898435.1 Prunella vulgaris | reverse complement strand
TTATACAAAACATAGTCCCTAGAACACTTTCATAAATTCTAGGATGACTTTAGAATTTTCAAATCAAGTGATAATAGAAGAATTACACGCAATTTTGTTTTTAGCTAAAGTCCAACTCCAAATTCTTCCTTTCACTTCATCCATAAACTTCTATGTATTTATCTTAATATTTGTAAAAAAAATATAGTGGTTTCTTACTATTTAAAAATAAATACGAAAAGTGTAAAAAAATATAGTGGTAATAGTGTAAAAAAATATTTGTGGTAATAATGTAATACCATGTAATATTTGTGATGGAGAAAAGTGAAAAAGTAGTGGTAATAGTGTAAAAAATATTAAAATAATAAAAAGTAGTATTAAAAAAAAATAGTAGTTTCTAAAAAAAGTAAAAAAGCAAATGAACAACATATAGTGAGACATACGAAAATAATAAAATGAGCAACTTATAGTGAGATTAATGGAGTACAAAAAAGGTAAATAAGGTAAACGGGACATTTTTACTTCCCTACCCATTGCATTATTAATTTTGTTTCTCTCTAAATATATCAGAATATAGAAAATATAATATGTAATTATAATATATTTTAAATTATATACCTTATTTAATTTTATTTTACAAATAAATTTAATTTTTATTTTATATCTTTAACTGATATTTATAAATTTAATTTAGAACTATGAAAGCAAAGATGGAGATTATTTGATGGGATGGTAATAAATGTTTATTCACTTATTTCTGCCAAGACGAAGCCACATTTACAACTCTAAACTCTTATATATAAAAATTAATTTTTAAAAAACTTATCGAATAGTTTGGATAATTTCGTATAGAGGTGTTTAATTCAAAGGTCGATCTGAATCGAAGTGGTAATCTTTAATAATATTATGTTTGATTTAAAAGATTCAAACTCAGACAAAAAATAAGTTCGAGTCCTAACTAATTCCCCTGGAAGAGACTATTTAATTTTGGTGAATGGTGGGATTGTCTTTTTACCCTTAACTATATGTTTTAATTTGGGGGTAAAATTAATATTTAACATATTTATTCTACTTAATTAATCTTTTAATCCAAACATAAAAATATATCTTCCTGAACCATATAAGACATTTACGAGAACGATACAATAGATATTTGGGGATATGAAATTTAAAAAAATTTAAGATGTGATTTGTTAAGAATGCACATATATATATTAATATTATTATTATTATTATTATTATTATTATTATTATTATTATATATAATACCTAAAATATGTTAGGAACTTTAAAATTTCATAAATCAAGTAATATACATTAATTTAATATAATTATAGTTATATAAGAAAACATTAATTCAAGTTCTATTAGTTCAATAAATAAGTCATAATGTGAACTCAATCTAAAAGAATGTCACACTATTTATTTAAATTATATAACATAATAAAATTCAGTTAAAATAGAATAGTAATACTTAATAAGTGGGATTCACGGAGCAGATTTAAGAATTCGTTGGTAGAATTTGTCACATGACTGTTGGATTTGCCACACAAAATTCTATATGCGAATGCTAGAAACACATCTTCTTTTTTAAATAATAAGTGCGAATTAAATACTGTATTATAATATTTTATAAAGGTTTAGAGGACGTTTGGTATAATTGTAAGAAATTGAAAGGGTATGGAATGAAAATCATAGTTCTAAAATACCTGAACTATGGTAGATTCTTTAGTTTTTAGGAATCAAAATAATAGTACAGTCATTCCAAACAAACACTATGACTTTGATTACTATTACCCACCTTTCAAAGTAATCAACCAAACACCCTGTTAGGCTTGTATGCACCAGTTATACTATACAATTCAAGTTCATTTTTAAAAAGTTCCACAAAATACTACTGAAAGTTACACATGTTATTACTGAAAAATGTATCTCTAATGGTGTAACTTTTCAATAATAGTTTATGTAATTTTTTAATAATAAATTATATAATTTTTTAAAAATGAACTTAAATTGGACGGTTTATAAGGAGAGATAAGGATTATAAAAACATGTGCATTATAATTGGAAAGATAAGGAGAGAGATGGGTGGAGGAAAATGGCCTGACATGAGACATGTATTCTGTTTGTGTACTGCCAATAAAAGTTGGAAAAAGTAATTTGATATATATTATCAACCTTCACGGGAGGGATTCTCATCAATAAGATTCCATTTCATTAACAGCACCGCTGCTTGACGCAATGTCTGTTTCACACACACCACAATCAACCTTCAATTAATTATTCTTTTTTCTCAATTAATTTATTTTTCAATTTTTTGGTCTGTCTAATTTTCAATTTTAAAAATAAAAAATTCTTCATAAATTTCAATTTTTTTCACTCTAGAATTTAATAATTTTTTTAATTTAAGTTTTGTTCTTCATAAACGCACAATTTAATAAAATTTTCAATTTTTACTCTCTTTCTTCCTTTTATGAGTTGGATAGAGTACTTTATTAACAATATTAATCCAATTCAATTTTTTTTTTTTGATTAATTATTTTAAGTGAATTATATTAATTGTTTTTAAAGTAATAAACACAGGTTGATTGTGAGAAAGATTGAATTCGACAATTAATAATAATTTTGGCTGAACAACATTAATTGTCATCACATCACATTGAATAATATTAACTATTTTTATTAACTGTACACCAATTATGAAATTGAACCTGCATTGATTGTTACTTGTAGTATTTATTTGTCATTGAATACATTTTAACAAATTTTTTTTTTTTTAAAATGGTGATTAATTAATTAGTTTGTAAATTACTAGTGCAGATTTGATGGGATAGAATTCTTGAAAAAATACAAAGGAAAAAGCATTATGTTTGTGGGAGATTCATTGAGTAGAAACCAATGGGAGTCGCTGGTGTGTATGCTCTACTCCTCGGTCGCACCCACCCAATACATCCAGACCTCACTCGGAGACCTTTCCACCTTCACCTTTAAGGTCTGTTTTCCTCAATATATATACTTTTAGAGAATCTTTTTTTTTTTTGGTTTTAAATTAGTGATTTTTTAAATTTAGATAATTTTAAAATCTGTATTTCTTTTGGACTTTTTAATAAAATAAAATTTATTTTATAATGTAAGAGAAAATAAAAATAAAAATGTTAATTAATACTTTATGTAGATTATTTATAAGGAGCTGGAGTTAAGATTTTAAAAGTCTATTTAAGAAGTGATAAATTTAATATTAATTTTATGAATAAAATTACTTGATAAAAAATTATACAAGAAAGTTATAGTAATTTATGTTTAAAAATAAAATTATTTAATGGAGAATATTAGAAAATAGATACGAATATGAAATTATTAATTTATCCCTCTATATTTATAGGCTTGATTTAAATTTATGTCGCACACAATTATGGGTGGCAAAATGGGCCCGGCCCGATGGGCCAGCCCAGTTGGCCCGTCTTTCAGGCCAGGCCGGGCCTAAAAATAAGCGGCCCGAAATGAACCGGGCCTATTTGGCCCGGCCAAGTAGGCCCGCCGGGCCAACCGGGCTTGGCCCGAAAAAAATATTGGCCCGGTTTTTTTTTTTTTTTTATAAATTATGATGTTGCAATGTACCAAACCAAAAGGCTCAAAACAAAAAAATACACAAATCCTAAATTCCTAATTATAATTTCTAACTTTTTTTTAGTTTAATTATATTAATGTTTGATTTTTAACCAAAATGAATTGAGTTTCAATAAACTATTATTTATTAATTAGAATTTTTCAAAATGAGTTTAGTTCCCCTGTTTGTTTTCAGGTTCTAAACGTGTGTGTGTTTTCATTTTTCAAGTTCATTAATAATATATATAATTAGAACCTTATTGATTAGTTTCATTAATTATATATATATATTCTTTGAGTGTGTGTTTCCTTATGTTTAAATTAATATTAAAAATATTTTGGGACTATAATTTAGTGTCTATCAAAATATTTTTATTATTTTTACATGTTAAAAATAATAAATATAAATAATATATTTCAAATTTAAGCCGATAAAATGTAGGCCCGATTGGTACCGGGCCCGGCCCGGCCCGGCCCGTAAAATCCCAGCAGCCCGGTGGGCCAGTACCGGCCCGGCCCATTTGCCACCCCTACACACAATGCAAGTTGTATAGCTAGTGGGTGGGGCATCAACAAACAATAAATCTATAACAAACAAACAAACAAAAGACATGTAGCTCGTTATATTTATATTGACGGTTACATGTGATGCTATTATATAGCCCATTACAAATTATAAATAATCATTGATGGATTTTAATGTTTTGATTAGATAGACAACTCTATATATCATTGTTTTCATAATCGGATCGGTGATTAAACCGGACAGGACATCGGTTCACGGTCCAACCGTTAAAACAATTTATATCTATTTTTTAAGTTTTTCTATGTTAAATAAAATAAATGTATATCCACTTATAAAATTAAATAAATACAATAAAATTATAAAATAACAACACAAAATACAAAACAGATAAAATAACTCAATCAAAGTAAGTTTTTTTTAATTTCTTTTTAATACTTCAACAGTTAAGATTTTCTTTTGTGTGTGGAAAATAAGTTTTTGACTTTTGGTTTGATTAAGATTAAGAAGACAAATAAAAATAAGTAAAAGAATTAAATATTAATATTAAAAAAAATTGCCGGTTCGATCGGTTTTGACTAATTTTGAGTGGTTCTGACCGATTTTGAGTGGGTTTGACCGGTTCAATCGTAAAAACGGTTTTTTGGGTGTAATCGAACCGGATCCCGGTTCGGTCCGGTTCTGAAAACAGTAGTTTATATACACATTTCTATGCTTACTTAATAAATACTCTCTTCCTTCCAACTTAGTTTCACACCGGTTTTATTTAACATTTCAATTTTATTTTTACACATCTTAAAATATAAAGCACACAAAAATTAATAAAATATATATTTTTTATTTTATTATTTAATTTTACATAATTTTATTTATTTCGGTTTGTCATCTCCAAGTAAAAAAATAATT
The DNA here is from genome assembly GCA_026898435.1 of Prunella vulgaris. NCBI lineage: Eukaryota > Viridiplantae > Streptophyta > Magnoliopsida > Lamiales > Lamiaceae > Prunella > Prunella vulgaris. Next base: position 170,159 of record JAPKLY010000157.1, on the reverse strand, counting down.
TACAAACTCCCAGTGCAAAAATAGTTTCAAAACAGAGATGATATACCACTATAAATAACACTTTTCGGTTGGGATTTTAATATTTAAAAAAAATGTTGCAGAAACAAAATAATTAAAGATTTTTTATTTATATTTTTTAAAACTTAGTCTGGTTCGTCATATTAACAAAAAATCACAACATTTGAGAATTCCAGGCTTGGTCCCTTTTTACTATATATATATATATATATATATATATATATATATATAAAAGACACTATAAGAAAATATAAAATTGAATGAAAATTACTCACTTTGTTTTAAATATTTTACTATTTTCGTATGATCTATTGTACGTTTCTTATTTACATTTTATTTTATCTTTTTCAAAAAATACTATTCACTTTTTTATTATTATTTTCATTACTTTTTACAATATTCTCATTACTTTTTCACATTTTCCATTACATCACATCATTTATATTTTTACACTTTTATCTTAATTCATGTGTCCAAAAGTTATAAGCAACATGTATGGGGACGAATGGAGTATTAATATTGCTATGAATTATTTAACAGAAAACTTTTTAGTGAAAGTTGTCTGCAAAATTGCCTATAATTTTATTAGTTATATAGGCATTTTGATTTCTTACCTTGCCCATGAAAAGTCTTTGTAGGTAAACTTTGTACACAACTTGCATGTAAGGTAATTAATTACATTGGAATTTCAGTTCGTGGGTAAACTAATTCCGTAAGCAGATTATTTTGTAGAGTAATGAATGAAGATGTCTAAATAATTTTAATATTTTATAGGCACTCGTAAGTTATTCTATTATGAAAAAAAATTTGTTAGAAAATTTTATAAACAATTCTAATTTCGTAGGTATTTTTTTTTCTCATAGTATCTCCAAAATATTATTTTCATTGGCATAATAAATAATACGATCATGTAGAAAATACAAGAGCTTTTTGGAATTCAAAATTTATTTTCATAAAATATTAGTCGTCATGGATGGGTTTAGGGGTGGGATTAGGTTATAAACGAATCAAGTGTTTTTTATTCGATTCGGTATTCGTATTTGAAATTTTATGATTCGAATTCGATTATAAATATTCGACTTGATTTGATTATTGTTCAAATACAAATTTAAGATATTCAATTCGATATTCGCAAATATTCGTTTAAATATGTATATATAGTTATTATTATAATTATTATTATTTCTATCTTAAAAATTATAGGCCATAAATTATTATTTTAAAGATATAAGTCCATTAAAAATTTATAATATATTTATCATCATAACCTATTATAAGCACATATCCTTCGGTCTCTCACTCGTCTCTAGGGTTATAGACGAATCAAATATTTTTTATTTGATTCGATATTTATATTCGAAATTTTATAATCCTAATTTGTATTCGATTCGATTATTATTAGAATACAAACACAAAATTATGATATTCGCGTTCGATTCATTTACAACGTTAGGTGGGATCGCGGTGGTCCTCTTGAATTAAAAATTGCAATAAATGAGTAAGCAATTAACATGATACGACATTTAATTTGAGTTGTCACAACTCATCAATTTTTTTCTTCTTTTATATATTACCGTCTATGTATAGTTTAATTTGTTGAAGATGCGACTAAGGGTGCAAATGGCGCTTGGTGGGCGGTCGAGGGCCTAGGCGGTCTCTGCGACCGCCATTTACATCCATGGTTAATTATATGATGAGTATCAAGTTTCAGCAAAATAATAATAATGTAAAATTGAATGAATGAATAGGATTATGGAGTTAAGGTGATGCTGGATCACAGCGTTTACCTGGTAGACGTGGTGAGAGAAGCAGAGGGTCGAATCTTGAAGTTAGATTCTATACAAGGTGCCAAGAATTGGAAGGGCATTGATATGCTTATCTTCAATACATGGCATTGGTGGAATCGTAGAGGCAATACGCAACCGTACGTTACTCCCCTTTTGCCCCATGAAACGTCTGCAAATTTTTGTAATATTTGAGCATAACGATTTATTTTTTTATATAATTCAATCAATATTGAACTGTATTGGTTGTGTGTAGATGGGATTATCTTGAAATAGGGGGGAAGCGATACAAAGACATGGACCGAGTTGTGGCCTTTGAGAAAGCATTAGATACATGGGCTAAATGGGTTGACACCAACATTGATCCCATCAACACTAAGCTTTTCTTTCAAGGGATATCTCCATCTCATTACAAGTAAGTGCATATATGTTTTATGACATTTTGAAGCTTTGAGATCTCATGACTACATCTCATTACTTCTCTCTCTCTCTCTCTATATATTATAGTGGGAGTTCATGGAACGAGCCGAGAGCAAAATCGTGTGTGGGAGAGAAAGAGCCCGTGCCAGGATGGACGTATCCAGGAGGATTGCCCCCGGCCCTAGCAGTGTTGAAGAGAGTGTTGAGCAAAATGAAGAATCCCGTGCAGTTGTTGGACATAACTAATCTTTCATTGCTGCGGAAAGATGGGCATCCTTCCATTTATGGACTTCCCGGAATGGATTGCAGTCATTGGTGCTTACCAGGAGTGCCCGATACTTGGAATCGCATTCTATATAGCCTCATTCTTTGAACATTATTTGGTATACATTACACGATGCCAAACTAAACAAGAAATTACAAGATACAAAAGATAGAATTGATGAAACAATAGAAAATTTGTTTGAGTATTAATGCATGGAACTCTTAATTGTCAACGCAATAAAACATTTTTTCCAGAATTCCAATACCCAACTCAAGGGACTTGGCATAGTTGATTGAGCTAAATTTATTTTAAATATCGTATTAATTATGGTGATTGTAGAAATGTATAAGATGTTGTTTTTAAATAACTTAAAATTGCTAAAGTATTTAATTAATAAAATTTTCATAATTTATATTTAAAGTTTTAGAATGAAATATAATTTTTTGTGTTGAGATAGAAGCAGGTGAGAGTAGACTTATGGGATTGCAACAAAAATTTAGATTAAAATAAGAAAAAAATAGTGATTTAAATTGCAATGAAATCTATTTAAAATTATGCTTTGAAGTTACTCAAAATGTTGTTGGAAACATTTTGGTGGCCCTTTTCTTTCACCAAGAGAGGAGGCATTGAGTATTTGATGTTGGGCTAAAACAGAGTGTGTCGTCCCTACTCTTTTATAACTAAAATCAACTTTGATTGAACTAGGAAAATCATATGAAAAGCAATGTAGAGAGAGACCTATAGTAATTTGTTAAGACTATCCAATTTTTCTGGTAAAAGTAACATACAATACTCTAAGGACAAAAAATCCAACAATGCACAATTAATTCTTGCATAAAAGAAAGTGTTGAACAAAACAGTCTTCTGGACACAAGGCAAGACACTGCATTGAAGCTCTTCAGTTGGGTAGTCGATGGAATTTTACTAGACAAGTTGTTGCTCAGAAGCCGCAAATTCTTCAAAGTTATAGGAAATGGAGCAAATAGATGAAATCGTGAAGAAACCAAGAACTAGCTAGGGTGAAAAAATGGGATACAACCGGAAAGCTCGATTAACGGTTCGTTTGGTTGGGAATAATGAGAGTGGAGAATGAGAATAATTAGTAAAAAAGGAATAGTCATTATCATTCTCATTTTAAATTTATACTAATTGCCTCTTAAGATCTATTATCCTGATCCATTTTGCTGAGAAATCAGCAAGAGTGCCAAGGATCAAGTTTTGGACTACATTTAGTAACTTGGTCTGATATTCGGCCATTATAAAGATGAAGCCAATTAGTAGGAAAATCAGGGCCATTAATTGTTGCTTATAAGCTTAATTATAGTATAATCCAACTGAAATATTCCAAATTCCAATGCAGTTAATCCTGCTGGCTTCAATATTGTAGGCACAATTCTCCACTCAATTTATACATGCATGGGAAATCCAATAAGCCTTAACGAATTGGATGATGCATGAGAGATCACCTACAATTACTTAGCAGATTCCTAAGGAAGATTCTTTGAGATTCAAGTGTTTGATGGAATTCTGGAATCAGTGTTTGTACTTAGATTGGTTGTTAGTGAATGGAGTGGTGGGGGAGAGAGGGTGGTGATGGAGAGAATAGCTGCGAAGAAAGGAGATGTGGATGCTATGGAGGCCGCGTCAGTGACTGAAATAACTAAATAGTGAGCATGTGGAGGAGCAGTGATAAAATAAGTCAAAATTAATTTTGAATTATACACCTGAATGCACATAAAAATTACTCTTTTTTATGTAAGTTGATGAGAGACGTAGAGTGTGGAGGAGTAGTTCTTATTTTAGATATTTTCTCTTGTTATATAGAACTGCAATAATCAGAGAAATAAACGAATTGAAACCGAGTTAAGAAAATATTCCAAGGAAACTTATGAGTAAATGGATTTCTCGAAGAATTCCCTACAAAAGGGTTTCCTGGAAAGTTCACAGCAAATGGATTTCCAAATGAATTCCCAGCAAACGAATTTCCACCGGTATTTCTAACAAGCGCCTCAAGGGAAGCCAAGAATTAGGCTGTTGACCAGCAGAAGTAGCAGGGGGAACCTGAATACCATTTCTATTATTAGTACTGTCATCAACACCAACATTAACCGGTGTCATGGACACATCGACATCATTCCCTGAATTATTCAACATTGCAGTAAGGTTTAGTGAAGCATTTCGTCTTGTGGGGTTTTCAACACTTGACATCATGTTGTCAGGAATGGTCATTATTTTCAAGTGTTTTGTCACCAACATCAAAACTTTAGTTGTCCAATTGAACCAAGTTCCTATGATCTCCATTCATCAAGGTTGGGTTACCACTGTTTCAATTTTAAATTTGTGGATTTTAGACTCATTCCTTCTATCAACCTATTCATTTGATCTCGATTTATTTCTTTTGTGAGCGGATCCGCTATATTATCTTTTGACCATACATAGTCAATGGCAATTGTTCCAGTCGAGATCAAATGTCTAACGATGTTGTATTGACGACGTATATGTCTCGACTTTCCGTTATACATGCTGTTTAGAGCTCTACCAATGATAGCTTGACAGTCACAATGTATCATTATTGATGGTACTCGTTTATTCCAACAAGAATGTCTTCCAGAAAATTACGAAGTCATTCAGCTTCTTCACCTGCTAGGTCCAAAGCGATGAATTCTGATTCCATTATGGAACGGGCTATGCACGTTCATTTTTTGGATTTCCACGACTCCGCTCCTCCTCCAATATTAAACACATATACACTTGTGGAAAAGGAATCTTTGGTGTCAGATATCTAATTTGCATCACTATAACCTTCAAGTACAGCTGGATGTCTTGTACAGTGAAGCCCGAAATCAAGGGTAAACTTTAAGTATCTCAAAGCCCTATTGAGTGCTTTCCAATGCTCGTGGCTTGGATTACTTGTGATTTTACTCAATTTATTCACCAAGCATGCAAGATAAGGACAATTACAATTCATACTGTACATCAAGCTTCCAATAATTCTTGCATATTCCAACTGAGCCACTGATTCTCCTTTATTCTTCTTCAATTGAACATTAAGTTTTAGAGGTGTTTTAGTAGGTGGATCATTGAATACATTGAATTTTTTCAACACCTTCTCCACAAAGTGAGATTGTGTTAAAGAAATTCCATCTGAAGTTCTTTCAAGCTTGATTCCTAAAATCATATCTGCTAAACTCATATCCTTCATGTCAAAGTTTCTTTTCAACATGTTTTTCATATCAACAATGAGGTTATGATTGTTAGCAATAATTAACATGTCATCGACATATAAATATACGATAACAAATTTTTTTCGTGCATTTCTTATGTACACACATTTATCAAATTCATTAATATGAAAATCATTCTACAACATGGCGTTGTCAAATTTTAAATGTCACTGTTTAGGAGCTTGGTTAATTCTATATAGTGACCGAACGAGTTTACAAATTTTTGTCTTGTTCCCGGGTGCAACAAAACCTTATGGTTGATCCATGTAAATTTCAGTATCTATCTCACCATTGAGAAATATTGTCTTTACATCCATTTGGTGTATCTCAAGATTGTGCAAAGCAACAATTGCAACAAGCACACGAATGGAGGTAATCCTTGTAACTGGTGAGTATGTATTAAAGAAATCATGCACTTTCTTTTAGTTAAAGCCTTTCACAACCAGACGTGCTTTATATTTTTCTACTGATCCATCCGATTTATATTTTCATTTAAGGATCCACTTGCATCATAAGGTCTTACAACCTTTGGGGAGGTCAACTAGCTCCCATGTATTGTTTCATAGAATTAAATCATATTCGTTATTTATAGCTTCCTTCCAAAGAGGTGCATCCGGTCTGGACATAGTTTCTTTGATAGAAAATGGTTCATCTTCAATCACATAGGTGACGAAGTCTGGACCATATGCTTGATCAATTCTAGCTCTCTTACTGCTCATTGGTTCTCCATCTACATTTTTAGAAGGACCTGAAGTATCAATTGATTCTTTGTGGGTTCTTTTGTTAGAACTCGCTTCCTCTTTATTCTGGCACAGGAAAATATTTTCAAAGAATGTAGCATTCCTTGATTCAATAGTAGTGCCTTTAGTCATACTAGGTATTTCTGATTTATAAATCAAAAATCCGTAGGGACTGCTCTTTAAGGCGTATCCTAAAAAGATACAATCCCCAGTTTTTCGGCCGATTCTTACTTGTTTAGGAATTGACACATCAACCATTGCCAAACGCCCCCACACTTTGAGCTATTTGTAAGCTGGTTTTCACTTTTCCCATATTTCATAAGGAGTCTAATCCACAGTTTTAAGTGTTATTTTATTTAGTATGTGGTTAGCTGACAGAATAGCTTCACCCCACATATTTTGAGGTAACCCTAAGCTGATCAACATCATATTCATCATCTCTTTTAGTGTTCAATTCTTTCTTTCTGCAACACCATTTGACAGAAGTGAATATGGAGCTGTCGTTTGATGTATTATATGTGAATCAGTACATAATTGTTCAAATGGAACAACATACTTCCTCCTCTATCACTATAAATCGAATTAATTCAAGTGTCCAATTGATTCTCTACTTTATTTTTGTAGTTTTAAATGCTTCTATGGTTTCATCTTTGCTTCACAAGTACTCCCTCTGTCCCGTAGGAATTTGCACCCTACGGGGACGGCATATTTTTTAAGAAAAAATAGTTTTATATATAAAGTAGTGGCATATGGGTAAATATGTGTAAATGTTTGTGAGTGTGAATGCTTCCTTTTTTAGTAGTGTGCAAATTTGTGTGGGACGTCCAAATAAAGAAAGTGTGCAAATTCCTGCGGGACAGAGGGAGTAATAAACATAGCAAAATCATGTGTAATCATCAATAAACGTGATAAAAATATTTTCCACCTCTAGTTTGCAAACTTCAAATCACACACATCTGTATGAATTAATTCTAGAGGGATATTAGTTTGTTCAACTGTTTTAAAAGGTAATTTTGTCATTTTTGCTTCTACACATATTTCACTTTTTCTGGATGTGTCAACATTGTTCGATATTAAGTAAATCTAAATTTACTAACCGCTTTATAGCTTAAATGAACATGCACTAATCTAAAATGACATAAAGAGGAGCACTCAACAGAGTAAATAGAAGTAGAAGTAGTTTTATTGATAACCTACTCGCCTTTACAGCTTACAATCATAACAGACATTTAGAAAAGTCTGTTTTCAAGATAACCTTTATATAAAAATATACCAAACTTACTAAGTAAAACTTTATCAGAATCAAACACTAGTTTAAACTTATGCATAATTAGTAGTGATACGAAGATCAGGTTCTTTCGGATGTCTGGGACATGCAGCACATCCTTCAAAGTAAGCTCCTTTCCTAACATGAGTTTTAGCACGATCGTTCCCATACCAGCAACTTCAGAATATGACTGATTTTCCATGAACAATTTCTCCCATCAGCAGAAAAATAAGTGGAAAAGACAGATTTCTCCGAGCAAGCGTGGCAGGTGGCACCAATATCCACAAACGACTCCTTCTTGTTATCCACAAAGTTGGATTCAATTACCACAGCAGACATATCCAGTTCCGTGATCTTTTGTTTAGCAACATTCACGGTGTCCTTCCCTTTCGGTTTCACATTTCCTTTGTCATCTTATCAAGGTAGACGACATTCACTAGCTCTATGGTATGGTTTGCCACAGTTGTAGCAATTCCCATTGAATTTCTTCCTTGCAGCAGAATTTTTCCCTGTAATAGCTTTCTCGTTAGGTCGTTTCCTTTTGTTTTCTATATCAGATTGGCCTTGGCCTCGACTGAAGTTGTTGAGAGTTTCTCCTCTATCTTCTGGCTATCTTTCTCCATCCGGAGTTTGACAATCACATCTTCCAAGCTCATCTCATTTCGCTTGTGTTTGAGATAAGTTTTGAAGTCTTTCCAAGATGGGGCTAGTTTTTCGAACATAAGTGCTACCCGAAAAAGCTCTGGAAGTTCCATTCCCTAAAAAACAATGTTGTGGAAAATAACTTGCAGTTTTTGAACATGTTCAACAACCGACTTATTGTCTTCCATCTTGAAATCAAACACTGAAGCAACAACAAATTTCTTCATTCTAGCATCTTTAGTCTTGTTCTTTTTCTCCAAAGTATTCCATAGTGCCTTAGATGTTGGTTGTTCACAGTACACATTGTACAAGGCATCAGCAAATCCACCCGAAACATAATTCCTGCACAAGTAATCTCCATTGATCTAGGTATCGCGGTCTTGTTGCTTGATCCACGGCTTCATCAGGCACTGGCGGACAGTCCTCCTTAAGGTATTTTACTAGACATACACGATGGAGAATTAGTTCAAGGCATTGCGTCCACTAAGCCGCCAGTGTGTTCGATAGTGTCTGACTATGGAAAGTTTAAAGTCACAAACTACTTTCTAAATGCTTTGGAGCTTCAATTGAGTTGAGAGATGGTACTGCATCTATTTAGACGCATTTCTCACTCATGTGGGGGATTGTAGGAAATTGGTTTTAAAATCTCATGTTTGGCCAAGGTATTAAAATATTAAATGTTCTTATTTTGGAAATTAACCATGATAAATTTGTTCTACTCACGGAGTAGATAATCATGATATATTTGAAATCTCAAAATCGAATTTTGGTGAATGGAAAATTATATTATGAAAAATGGAGAGAAAAAAAACTTTAAGAGTGGGAGTTGGAACAAGCAAGACCCACTTGCTTGTCTCACATTGAAAAATACCAAGGATTCCATAAGAAATATGTGTTGGAACAAGCAAGACCCACTTGCTTGTCTCACATTGAAAAATACCAAGGATTCCATAAGAAATATGTGTAGCTACTTGATATTGTCTTTCAAATAAAGTGTTGGGGACTCACTCCTATGTACCACATAAACACGCACCGCTGCCGCCAGGCCTTGCTCGGGCTTGGGATCGGGTTTGGGGTTTATGGTTCTTGGCAATTGGGCTCAGGGTGGGCTATGGTGGTCCATCTGTCTTTTTTGGAGACCTAAAATTCTAAAATTGGGCCATTTATTTTTTGGGCCCAATTGATTAAATAAATTAACTGAGGCCCAAATGTTAATAATTATTTGAGCCCATCCGAAATGAGTCCGTATGATGGGTCTTGGTTGTCAAGTTAAGTAAGATATGATCAAGTCTGATCCGATTTTAAAAGATAATATTTTGGATATTCTCTCCATGATTTCCTCAACCTACAGATGTGATAAGTGCTTATAAATAGATCATTCTCGTCCATTATTCAAATACTGATACACGAAAATATTTCAGCCTTCAGAATTCTCTCCCTCTCTGCCCTTCTATATTCACTCTTCTTTACTTTGATATTCATTCGTTGATACGTATATATCGGTGGTGCTAATGATATTTACGTCGAGAACCGTTTTACCCTTGGGGAAAATACGCAATCCTGTGAGCACCAGGCAGCGTGTATTTAGTCGTGCGATTATTTGATTATTTGCAGTTCTATATAACATCTCTCACATCAATTTGTATGCTTATTTTATTTGAACAACTTATATAAAATTGCACACTCTAAAATAAAATTTTACTCACTATGTTTACCCTAATATATATATATATATATATATATATATATATATATATATACAAGTTATTTAAATGCTATTATTTTATTTAAGAAATTTCTTTTTAAAAACGAATGTAATATTTAATATTCAAATTTATTTGGAATGAAGGGAGTATCATTTCATAAAATAAAGTTTCAAACTCAACTATATATGTATAGCTATTTAACATAACAAAATAAAATTTTTTGCTCTCCATATGAAAATTTAAAAAACTTGTGTGCACGGTATACGTTAGAATTATAGACACATAATTAAGATATGATGTAAATTACTAAAGATATTTATATCTACTCACTCGCAATCTATCCACTCATAAATTCACCAAGTGGCAATATTCTTTTTCATTTGAAATGTTATAGGTCAGTCCACAAAAATTAATTTTGTAGGTTTTGCATATGAGTTTTAAGAGATATAAATATTATGTGTACAAATTAAGAATAATACTATCAAATTAAATATAAAACAAATTATTTTAAAAATGAAGTCAACTTTCGGTATGGGCCTGACCCATTACCGAATTAATTGGGCTAGACCCACAAAACTTTTGTATTCTAAAAAATTAGATGGACACCAAAGTCCAAGGCTCAAGTACACCCAAAGTCCAATTGCCAGGATCCAAGATCCAAGTCCATAGCCTCGGGCACGGGCTCGGCTTGGTGCACGCGCGCGTGTGGCCATTTTGATTGTCAATCAATCAACTATAGTTTGATTAGCTTCATTGACTTTTTACTAATATTATGTATATTAGTTTTCTTATTTTCCAATGTGTGATGAGGATTAATTACATAATTAATGCTCTCCCTAATTTAAGGTTTTAACCTTTGATTTGTTGACTCAATTTCTCACTCACCATTAATTGGTTTTGTGAGTATTAATACATTAAATTCATCTACTCTGAGAGTATAACACACTCGTATCAATCAATTTCCAAGAATTAGTTTTATTCTCTTTATTTTATTGGTCAAACAATTCCAATTAATTTATTTAATATGTAATTAAATATTTCCAACAATCCCCCACATGAGTGGAAATCTCACCCATAAACATGCAGATACACAGCCCAATCCAAGTGAGATGATATTGTGTTTGGACAAGTAGTTTGGAGCTTTGAACCTTCCATAGTCCAGCTAACCGGATACACTAGTGGCCTAGTTAACATAATACCTTGAACTATTCCACCTTCGTGTGTACCGAGACAGTGAGCAGTGATACAATACAGTCTCTACGTCCTTTCTTGTTCTCACATTTTTGTCCATTTCGGCCATGGACACCCTTTGGATTCATATGTGTTTAATATCTAATGATATTTGAAGCGACCTCTCACTTCACACTTACATAGGTGAAACCCCCTTGTGTATCCCGTAATACTCTATCCTCACTAGGACTCTTAGGATTCATTAAAAGTTTTCAGACTTATCCTACACCACCTACGGGTTCTATACTTGGTGTACTGTCCTCTAAGGAATGATCGGATTACCAAGCATTTCGTCTAACTTCCACAACTTAGTTTTCCCATTGAACCAAGATCTTGGGATCTCCAGTCAACTTGGTTAGGTTACCATTGCTTTAGTTTGTTCGGTGGATTTAAGACTCATTCCTTCTGACAGTTTAAACATTTAATCTCGATTTATACTCTTTGTTAGAGAATCCGCTAAATTATCCTTAGACCTAATATAGTCTATGGATATTACACTACTCGAGATCAATTGTCTAACGGTGTTATGTCATCGATGGATGTGTCTAGACTTTCTGTTATATATATCGTTTTGAGCCCTACCAATTGTGGCTTGACAGTCACAATGTACCATTATAGTGGGTACTGGTTTATTCCAATATGGAATATCTTCAACGAAGTTTCGAAGCCACTCTGCTTCTTCACCAGCTTTATCTAAAGCTATGAACTCAGATTCCATGGTGGATCGGGCTATACACGTTTATTTTGTAGATCTCCAAGACACAATAGTTTCTTCTATAGTGAAGACATATCCACTAGTTGAGAACGACTCTTTACTGTCTGAGATCCAGTTGGCATCACTATACCCTTCGAGTACAACTGGATACCTGGTGTACTGTAGTCCAAAATTTAGAGTGTACTTTAAGTACCTCAATACACTTCTCAGAGCTATCCAATGCTCGTGACTTGGGTTGCTCGTGAATCTACTAAGTTTATTCACGTCACATGCTATATCAGGACGCGTACAATTTGAAATGTACATAATGCTTCCAATGATTCTAGCATATTCTTGTTAAGCTACAGTTTCACCATTGTTTTTCTTCAAATGAACATTCACTTCCAAAGGTGTTTTAGCTGGTGGATCATCAAAGGCGTTGAATTTTTTTAACACTTTCTCCACATAATGAGCCTATGTTAAGGATATTCCATTTGATGTCCTACTAATCTTGATTCTTAAAATCACATCAGCTACACCCATGTCTTTCATGTCAATGTTTCGACCTAACATGTTCTTTGTTTTGCAAAGAAGATCATGATCATTGCTCATGATTAGCATGTCATCAACATAAAGACACAATATGACAAAGCCTTTTTGTGTATTCTGCACATACACACATTTGTCACACTCATTGATACGAAAGCCATTTGACAACATTGTATTATCAAATTTCAAATGCCACTGTTTCGGAGCTTGTTTAAGTTCATACAATGACTTCACAAGTTTGCACATTTTTTTCTCATTTTCAGGTACTATTAAGCCTTCGGGTTGATCAATGTAAATTTCTGCATCCATCTCACCATTGAGAAATACAGTCTTCACATCCATTTTGTGAATCTCGAGATTGTACAAGGAAGCAACCACGATTAACACCCGATTAGATATAATTCTAGTTACTGGTGAATAGGTATCAAAGAAATCATACCATTCGATTTGTTTGAACCCTTTTGCGACTAAACGTGCTTTATATTTATCAATCAACCCATATGCTTTATACTTCCTTTTAAGGATCCATTTGCATCCTAAGGTCTTACAACCTTGTGGGAGATCAACCAATTCCCATGTATGGTTTTGCAGAATGGAGTCGATTTCACTATTTATTGCCTCTTGCAAGAGTGGAGCGTCTGGTCTTGTAAGAACATTATTATTCTTCGGTTCATCCTCCAACATAAATGTAATGATGTCAGGACCAAAGGTTTTATCTATCTTTGCTCTTTTTCTACGTCTCATCTCCTCATTTTCTTGAGTAGATGGACCAACTTCATCATCATCACCCTCCTCTTGACGGTGTCTGTTAGTTGAGATCTTATCTTTCTTAGTTTTATGAGGAAAGATGTTCTAAAAAATACTGTGTTTCTCAATTCCATAAATGTTCCTTCAGTCATATCAGAAACTTCTGATTTGTGAACTAGGAATCTATATGCACTACTGTTTAATGCATAACCTACAAAGATACAGTCCACTGTTTTAGGTCCAATTTTAACTTGCTTGGGTAGTGGCACTTCTACCTTTGCTAAACACCCCTACACTTTGAGGTATTTATATGATGGTTTTCGCCCTGTCCACAATTCATAAGGAGTAGTGTCCTTACTTTTGTCTGGAATTTTGTTTAATATGTGATTAGCCGATAGAACGGCTTCGTCCCACATATTTTGCGGCAAACCGGAGCTGATCAATATTGCATTCATCATCTCCTTTAGTGTTCGGTTCTTGCATTTAGCAATACCGTTTGATTGATGTAAATAGGGGGCAGTTGTTTGATGTATGATACCACAATCGACACATAGTTTCTCAAACGATGCTACATATTCCCCACCGCTATCACGATGAACCATTTTGATTTGTTTGCTTAACTGGTTTTCCACTTCATTTTTGTATCGTTTAAAAGCATTCAATGTTTCATTCTTACTACGCAAAAGATAACGTGACAAAATATAGTACAATCATCTATGAATGTGATGAAGTACTTGTTTCCACCTCTAGTTTGAATTTTTTTTTTAAATCTCACACATCGGTGTGTATTAAGTCTAGAGGTTCACTGTTTCTTTCTATTGATGGAAAGGGTAGTTTCGTCATTTTAGCTTCTACACATATTTCACATATTTAGTTTGTTTCAACATTTTTAATGTCAAGTAAATTTAAATTTACTACGTTTTATGAACTTTAGATTTACATGTCCCAGTCTACAATGCCGTAAGTTAGAGCACTCAACAATATAAGAGGAAGTAGAAGCTTCTTTATTCTTATCATTATTTTTCCCCTTAGGGAGTACAACCATGGTGTTCAGCTTAAACAAACCATCGTGGAGATAGCCACGTCCTAAATACACAGAGTACTTGCTAAGAACAATCCTATTCGACTCGAATACAAGTTTAAAATTATTCTTTAAAAGCACAGATTCAGAAATCAAATTTTGGCGGATGTCAGGGACATGCTGGACCTCTCCGAGAGTGAGGTTCTTGTTAGTGGTCAGCTTCAGAACGATGTTGCCAACCCTAGCCACCTCAGTCGTGGCTTGATTTCCCATGTGCAGCTTTCTCCCACCAGCAGGCTCATAGGTCGAGAAAATATTCCAGTCAGAACAGACATGACATGTTTCTCCAGTGTCAATGAACCATTCCTCCGGGTTGTCCACCAGGTCCACTTTAGTGATCACAACAGCAAGTTCATCTTTAGTGATGTCCATTTGGGCCACATTTTCATTTGATTGTTTCGCTTTATTGTTTTCTTTCTTTGGGGCTCTACAATCTTTGGCCATATGGTTTGGTTTTCCACAGTTGTAACAATCACCGATAAATTTGGATTTTGTTGCAACTGGTTTCTTCCCCTTGTCATTTGTTGGTCTTTTTCTTTTCTTTGATTGCATTAAGTTGGCTTTGGTCTCATCAGTATTTTTAGTTCTCACCAAGCCGCCTTCATGGATTTGAAGCTTTCCAATGGCTTCTTGTAAAGTCATGCTATTCTTTTTGAGCTTCAACTTTTCTATAACTGCAGCTGCTTGAAAGACATCTGGCAGTGTCATTCCTTCTGTAGCAATGTCATGCAGAATTAATTGAAAGTCTTGAAATTGTTCAACAACAAACTTAGAGTCTACCATTTGAAGTTCAGAAACTTTCCAGCAAGGTACTTCTTAGTACCAGCATCATCAGCCACATATTTGGCTTCTAGGGAATTTCATAATTCCTTAGTCGTGGTGATATTCTGATAGACGTTATATAAACCATCTATCAGACCGCCCAGAATATAATTCCGACACAGAAAGTTATAGTGCCACCGTTGGCTTCTGACAGTTTCATTTTGCGGATGGTTTTCAATGACCGCAGGCGGATCCTCAGTGAGAAATCTCGCAAAGTTTAAAGTAGTGAGGTAAAACAACATCTTTTGCTGCCACCTTTAAAAGTTTTTGCCCGAAAACTTGTCTGGTCTTTCGCTGTGGACCATAATTGGTCTAGCATCTGGAAAAGGAAAGGGGGCCACCACTGAGTGAGTAGAGGGTTGTCCAATTTGGACAGTTACAAGGGGAACAGAGGCAGTGATGGCAGGGGGATTTGAAGAACTGCCAACAGGAGATTCAACTTGGGGAATAGAAGTATTATCACTAGTCGACATTTTTTAGAAAAATATTCGATTTGCGATTGTTGGAGAAAAAGAGTTTTTTGTTGATTATATAATACAAACTGTAAACAAAAAATAAGAATACAACGAGGGAAGAAAATACACAGAAAATAAAAGATTACAAAAATATTAAAACAGCCGTCGAGTCTAGGAGTTCTCTTCCCGCAAAGCGAATAATCCCGGGTAGTGCTCTTCGGTAAGGAATAGCGCTCCCAAAGGTAAAATGACGTATGCCTTCAAGTGTGCAGCACCGCAGGACTTGAAGTTCCGGCGAACAGATGACGTTATGAACTGGATTGCACCTAAAAGCTATATGCAGAGTTTGGACAAGGGAGAGAAGTGTATGTGAGGACACCTATTTATAGGTGAACCACCACTCGTAAAGGGGAAAAATGTGTTAGCATTAATGCTGACGGATATGATTGAAGATTGTCAACTGTTACGAGTTTGATTCAATCAATCAGTGTTGACCTGCCATAAATGAAATTCGCACGTTTTTTGTGCTGATACGAGAATGTCAGAGCTGAGTCAGACTCTAGGTCCATTAAACTTGGTCAGTGTTGAATTAACATAGTGTCAGCTTCAGATTCATCGAATATGTACAATGAAGTCAACTTTCGGTATTAGTCTGACCCATTACTGAATTAATTGGGCTGGACCAACAAAACTTTTGTGTTCTAAAAATTAGATGGCCACCAGGTCCAAGACCCAAGTACACCCAAAGTCCAATTGCCAAGATCCAAGGCCTCGAGCTCGGTGCGCTTGAATGCGTGTGACCATTTTAATTGTCAATCAATCAACTATAGTTTTATTAGTTTCATTGACTACTTACTAATATTATGTATGTTAGTCTTCTTATTTTCCAATGTGGGATGAGAATTAATTACATAATTAATTCTCTCTCTAATTCATGATTTTAACCTTTGATTTTATTGACTCAATTTCTGTCTCACCATTAATTGATTTTGTGAGTATTAATACATTAAATTCATATGTTTCGAGAGTAGAACGCCCTCGTATAAAAAATTTCAAGAATTAGTTTTATTCTCTTTATTTTATTGGTCAAATAATATCAATTAATTTATTTAATATTTAATTAAATATTAAATATTTCCAACACAAATAAAATAGTATAAATAAATGTATGTTATAGCATAAATAAAGAATTACACCGTAAGAAAATAGAAAATTGCTTACGAAATTAAATTTGCTTATAAAAGTTTCCAACAAAAAAATTTCATAGTGGTATTGCCAACAAAAATTTCTAATCGTGCATGTAGACATCTCCATTCCTTAACTTATAACCAATTTGCCTACAAAATAAAATTGGTTGTAGCCTTTAATTTGTTCGGAAAGGGAATTGAGCTTAGACCATCCACTCAAATAAAAAATACAGTAACTAAGTGAGCTAGCTCTCCTAAATTATAAATATGAAATATTTAATTTTAAGATAGGTATATTATCTCGTGTATGTACTACATGTAGAGGTGAGTGTATATAAATTGTTCCTTTTATTAATTTCCCTACAAACCCAATTAAAATACCACATTTATTAGTATAGTACCCGCATATTTTGTAGTTCATTAGAAAAGTATATATGAACAGTATAATATATAGTTAATAATTATAAATACGAATATGTATTTTATAAGAAAAAATATATGAATCAATAGTTATTATATATCCCTCCATCCCGTAGGGTGATGACACATTTTTTAAGAAAAAAATATTTTATATATAATGTAGTGACATGTGAGTAAATATGTGTATATATTTGTGAGTGTGCACACAAAATCAATGTTTCCTTTTTTTATAGTGTGTAAATTTGTGTGAGACGTTCAAATAAAGAAAGTGTGCAAATTCTTATAGGATAGGTATTAGTGAAAATACATGTGCATTAATATAATGTGATCTCCAAATAATAAAATTATAAAAATAATAAATATTTTTATTTATTAGAATAATTCAACGGAAATATAAAACAATATGAAACGTACATTCGCCTATAAATTGTTTTGAAACATGGATGATAATCAAACTATAAAAAATATAGAAGAAAGAAGCTGGGTTAATATCAAATGAACAACGTTAGATAAAGATAATACCATGTTAAAGAGTTTTTCATTGATTATAAGGTCTTCGAAGATCACTTTAACCTAAAAATGCACGAAACTCATTAACGAACCAAATAAAAATCAAATTGGAATCCATAAGGTGGGCGGAGTGTTTCTCGAACAAGGCTGAAAAATATAGTTAAAGGAAAAATGAGTTTCAGAAAATTCTATTATTAGATTTGAGTAAGTTTTTTGTGCACCAGTTACACGGTGCAACTCAAATTCATTTTTTAAAAGTTACATAATTTATTACTGAAAAGTTGCACAAATTATTACTGAAAAGTTACACTATGAAAGATACATTTTTCAGTAATAACATGTGTAACTTTTCAGTAGTATTTTGTGTAACATTTAAAAAATGAATTTGATTTGGACCGTGCATATAACTGGTGCATACAAGACTAGTCTATTAGATTTAGATGATTCTCAATATTTAGAAAGAAAAAAAAAATCAATTGAACACTACATACGACTGTACTAAATTTGGAGGGAAAAAAAATGGATTTGGTCATAAATGTATCTGGTGGCGCAATCTTTGTTTCTTCTTTTTTTTCTCTTAAATGAATTAACCACTTTAAATAACTTATTTTAAGAGAGAAAATAAATTAGTCAAATCCTCCTTTTTTAAACATTTTTCCATTATATAGTTTGGTTTTTTAAATATAAATTAATACTATTAAATCTCATACGATTAATATATCTTTAACTCATCATTCGAATTATTTAAAATAAATATAATATTATTGTGAAATAAGGACACTTGATCAATAGTACGTAATTTCTAACCAAAATGAAGGGAGAGATATATATTAATTAATTCTACCTTAAATTTTAATTAGAAAGCTAGCGTCCAATTTCCAAATTAACATATATAATGATGAATCAACCAAAGAGGCAATGATGATCGAGTATAGATAGGTGTAGATATGGTCCAGGGAAAATTGTCTTTCCCTCTAAGGCAATTCATTGCTCTAACCAACACATCTTAATTTCCTATCTTGTGTATAAATTAACAATAATAATATTTGCCTTTCAAAAAAAAAAAAAAACAATAATAATATTTGCATTTCTTCGTGACTCACTTTTTAATTTTATTTTTGCAGAAAAATGGAACATGTTGCATACAAATTTCTGATAATTAGAATAATAATATTAATTATGTCATTTGGAGTATCATGCAGCTGGGGCATAGATGTGGGATGTGATTATTTCCAAGGAAGTTGGATATACGATGCTGCTGAGGCTGCCCCTCTATACAATGTCTCAATGTGTTCCAGCTTCATTGAAAAACAATTTGACTGTATAGGAAATGGAAGGCCTGATAATCTCTACCTCAACTATCGATGGAAGCCCACTGGATGTCAACTCCCCAGGTACTTTCGACCCGGTTTTAAGTATTTTTCGTCCCATAATTTATTTTTCTGGTAAAAGTAATTCTCAAGATAATTAAAAATTCAATAGCCCATATATATTTTTTGGCATATACGTCTAATTTTGGTCTGAAATTTTAAAGTTGGCACATGTGAGCTTTGAATTTGGAAGAAATTTCGAATTTTTGGCCAAAATTAGACTAGAACGCAAAGATAAAATATGGGACCAAATTGAATTTCTTAACCATTTTGCAACCTTTTGTGGAAAAAATAAAAAATAAAAAATTATACATCGTGTTCACCAGCTTAGTTGTATATAATGAATACAATATTTGCAGGTTTAATGGGCAGGATTTCCTAAGGAGATATAAAGGGAAGAGAATAATGTTCGTTGGGGATTCTCTTAGCCTTAACCAGTGGCAATCACTCACGTGCATGTTGCATGCTTCTGTCCCACAATCAAAATTCACCTTGACAAAGGTTGGAAACCTCTCAACATTTTATTTGCAGGTAATTAATTTAATTAATTTTCTTATATATATATACAGGATGTTCAATCCTAAATTAATTAATTAATGGCATGCAGGATTATAACATGTCAGTGATGTTATCTCGAAATGCATTTCTTGTTGATCTGGTGATTGGGAATAAGGGCAGAATTCTGAAGTTGGATTCAATCGAAAATGGCAACTCATGGACAGGTTTTGACATGCTTATATTCAACACCTGGCATTGGTGGCTTCACAAGGGAAGTCAAAAACCGTAAGACTCTCTCTCTCTCTCCTCCAATTAACTCCTTTGATATATATGATGTTTTTACAACTTTTTGTAATTCTTAAATTTTAAAAATATTACAAAAATTTGTAAAAATATTGTGTCTAATGTACGAGACTTTCTCACATAAATTTTTTTGGAATAAAAAAAATCTCATGTCGATGAATGTTAATAAATTCAGGTGGGACTACATACAAGAGGGTGAAAAACTTTATCGAGATATGGATCGGTTGAGTGCCTTTACCCAGGGCCTAACAACTTGGTCCAAGTGGGTGGATTCTAACATTAATCCCTCCAAAACTATGGTTTTCTTTCAGGGCATCTCTCCTACTCATTACAAGTACTTTCTTTTCTCTCTCACAACTTCCATTTTTTTTTTTTTTCAATTGATTGTATTAGCTATTGTGCGAAATTTAATTATGATTTAAGCATGTTGGGTTAAAAAGTTTTTTTTTTTTTTTTTTTTGTCTAATGAATGTCTATTGTCTAAATTTGGTTAGAAAAATTAACATCTTTGGTTTAGTCTCAATATTCAAAAGTTTGTCTAATATTGGCCGAAAATTATTGTCAGAAGAGTTATATCATGAAAACAATTTCGTTTTACTTCATGAAATGTCCGATTTCCCATAATTTGTCAATGTTTGCTCGAAATTAAATCTTCAAGTGACCTACGCATAAATGTAAAATGATAATTTTTTTAATTTTCATTTACTTTTGGATCAAAATCGAACAATAGACGAGTTGTAAGAAAAAACCTTTGGCACTTAATTCAGCGTATGTTGAATGGAGATTCATCTTAAATAATTCCTTACGTAACATAACAAAAAATTGATAAAAATACCTAGTAAATGGAAACAATCAACCCATCTAAATGAATTAACAAGCAAGAAAATGTATTGATGCAGTGGTGCAGAGTGGATTAATGCATCAAAAGGAGCAACATGCAAAGGAGAAACTCAGCCAATCAGCGGATCGGTGTACCCAGGAGGAGTGCTGCCGGCAGTAGCAGCAGTGAAGAGCGTGCTGAACAACATGACGGTGGCGGTGAAGTTGTTGGACGTGACTACGCTTTCACAATTGAGGAAAGATGGACATCCATCTATTTATGGGATTGGTGGACAGACCGGGAACGACTGTAGTCATTGGTGCCTTGCAGGAGTGCCCGATACATGGAATCAAGCACTATATGGGATTTTGTTTACTGATTCTAAGTCAAGGATTTAATATATTCTAAATCTGGAGAATGCCAATTATATTGAATTCAAGGCGCGATTCTTTTCTCTAAAGAAAATGTGTAATTTTGTTTTTAAAACAACTGGTTATACATCTCAAGAAAGGCTATAAGATTCATAAGAAATATGTTGCTGGTTTTCTTTCTATATGTTACTTTTAATAAAAATATGTGTTATTTATAGAAGATGTGTAAATATAAACCAATTTTACCATCTCAGACTACATAAATCAATGATATTCAGGAGCAACAATATCAAAGTTGTTCAACTTTTTCGTTGTATCATCAACTGCACCTTTTAAGATGAATACTTTTGAGTACAAATCTTTGTGCAATGTTAACTCCTGCATGAGGTCGTATCGAACCTTACATCATTCTTCCTCTCCAAATTCCATTTATTTAGCAACAACACGGAATCCACAATGTCCGTCCCCAACAATATCATGGGTATCCAAGGTATAACCGCGAATCCACGTTGGTAGATTTACAAATTTAACTGTATATATGAAGAGGAATAACTTTTCAACAAACCTAATAAAATTAAACATTAAAAAGGGGAAAAATTAATAAATAATATGAATATAATACCTTTGCTTTAGTCCTTCTAAATTACTGAACATAGGTGTAGCGTGCATTGGTCTACCGAATTCAATGGTAGCTTGAGAACAACTATCTATGATGGAGCCAACATACTCAAATGCACCATTGTCACGTTTAGTTGATTTATCTTGTCCTTTCTATTTTTCTTTTGGCCTACCATAACTCTTTTTTAGAGGATGCGGCTCAAGTAATGATGTTATTATAGGATTTACGACTTCTCTCAATCTCTTTAACATCAATAGTTGTTATGTCTCACCTTTAGTTTAGAAAGCTTTATCAATAATTGACCGTGTGTCAACCCAACGACTTCTAATATCATTCCCAACCTCAAGATTTGATCCCTGGTTTGGCCCTTGACTCGTCTAAATGGCCCTCATATCTAGCTTCTTCCAAAACCTATCAATTTTGTATAATAGAATAGAAGTGTCAGCGACTTTGAATTCTTTGATCTCATGCGAGCAAGGCAACCCACAAGTCTTTCTTAGAAACATCCACATAATAAAGGATCGTCACAAGACCTGGATTTCATTTCCCTTAATATCATCTCTAATGCATTGATCGAAATCTCTCCTCTCAATATCCTGAATATAGAATGTTTAAATTTTTGTTGAACCACATGAATGCTCTTCTCAAGTGAAGCCTTTATCGCAATGTGCTAGATCTCAAGAAGAGAATGAATTTTGGACCAACAAGTCTCGAAATTACACTGACTTGTTTTTAGACACCTATTCAATTTTGCATGATTACTATCGATATTATAATAATATAGTTAGAAATTAGCAAGCGTAGTCAAAATCTTATAATAATTTAAAGTGCATAATATTTACATGTGTTTACCTATTCATCATGACATTGTCATAGTGCATGACCTTAGTTGTATAAGTTGATACAAATTTTACTTGTAAGGTGTAATCGATCGATTTATACTATATACAATAATTTTTTAGGACTTCGGGTTCTTCAAGTTGTTGGTCTGAAACCTTCTCAGCAAATCAACAAATTCGCCTTCACTTTCAGCATCAATCACATCATCAAATGAACGACTAAAGGACTTCCACTCTTCATTGGTGAGAAATTATTCTTTTTACTTGCATTTAGCCAACATTTTTTTTCGAATGTGCCACTTACATAGCAAATCGTGGCGGAGGAGAATGTGGACTCTACTGCATTGACCAATGACAACTCTCTATCAGTGACAATTCAGGTGGGCAAACTATAGTTGTGCATCAAATCTTATAGGATGAGCACGCCCACCTATAGTTGTACTCCCGCATAGATTCTATATAAGCAAATGCAACACAGAATGTTATTCCTGTTGAAGTCACTCGAACTATCTCCAATAGGGGCAATCTGTATATGTTGGTCTTGTATGTACAATTCATGAACAAGATAAAAGGAAAAGCATGCGTTAGTTACACACTTATATGATGAGCGAAAAATATGTCCTTAACCACGTTGGTCTTCTCGCATCGCCTATGATGAAAAGAATATCTTTCTTCTTTCAATTTTGTCATAAGGTATTGCATTTGCGACTGATCCTTACCCTCCACAACTCCATACTTCAGTCGAGCATTGTAAAAGTGTGGGCTTTGTATCTGGCCATTATTTTTCAATGCCTTCAAGATTTCTAACGGTTAACTATTGGCTTTTGACAAGTTCAGAATAAATGCATCTTGGGTAGGTGCTAAGCAACCAACAACAGTGAGACCTTCAAAAATTTGACCAATCGGAGAGTTTAGTGTGCCACACACAACCTTCAACTCCCAGTAACCATTTGAATCAAATTGATTCTCTTGCAACATAAATTGACAACCACATTTTTTGTCCTAGTATTTCTTCTATCATATATTTTATTATATTTTTTTCTCCTTTTTACCAATATCAAAATTTTTTTAACTCAACGAAGGTACCACTTCTTTCACAAGTCAATGTCACACACGGACGTCTTCTACTTTCAACATTATCAGATCTCTTAATTATAATAACCATGTCATTCGAATTAGCTGTTTGATGAATCCAACTAATTAGTTCTTACATAGATTCAAAGAAATCCATTGACGTAAATAAATAACTTTAGTCTACCACCGTTTGATTTTTCATTTGATTCTTGTATACAATAACGAATTCAAAAATTAAATTCTACAGTGTGCAACAAATATATTATGCATAGCCTTCAATGTTATCATGTTTGGCCAATAATTGTTTACGTATGCAGTTCTTTTCGATTACAACTTTATGAACAGAACACACACTGTTCGGCCCTATCATTGTGAACATCTTTTATTATGTTTGGTCGAAATGACTGAATACAACTTAGAGAATTCATCAAAATTCTTGTTCGACTATGCGACCGAATAATTTTTTCAACGTTTAGCGACGATTTGGGCCAAACAAAGGTGCGATTTTGCTTAATTAAACTTTAATTAAACATTATTTTTACTTGAAAAATTGTGATCAAAAGAATAAAAAACTATGCTATATTTACATTAATATTCTCTATTGAATTTTCTTGTTGCATGACAATGATGGCTGAAATATTAATCAATAGTTAAAAAGGGTTTATGAGAATCTTGAAAGAAAATAAATATTCTTGGGATTAGAAGAGGGTTTATGAAATTTAACTTACATAAATTTTACTTTTATATTTATTTATATAAGAGTATTTTAGGGTATGTTTGTTTTGGGACTCGCTCGGATGGACGTAGGATTTTGCGATCACGCTCCACACGAGTTTGAGATTTAACATTCGAATTTCACATCCCAAGTTCAATCCACTCCTAAAAATACATATTATACCTATTATTATTTTTTTCCAATACAAACATACTTTACTATTTAAAAAACCATCCACCCATTAATTTTATTAACTATCCCAATTTATTTATTTCCAACCACTCGGACAAGATGTAAAGTTTTTTTGAAAGGCAGACAAGGTGTAAAGTTAATATCTCATCATTTCTTTCTTTCTCCATTCAATGTATTAAGTCATTTCTTTCTTTCTCCATTCAATGTATCACTACCAGAGAAGTAATTTCTTCTCTCTACAAGACATATTTCTCCTCACTCATATTAACACCAAAGTGAACAGGTAATCGTCTTCTTGAAATCTAATGCAAAGTTGTATTTTTCTAAATCAATGGCTACTCCCTATGAACACTATGCTCTCTATATGTTAAAGCAAATTATTATTTCATCTCAACGACCAACGCTCATCAATCTTTTATTTTTAGATTTGGTGGTTGAATTAGTATTAATGATATATGTACTCTTTAATAATCCGGCTCTATAAATTAGAGGTGTTATGTTTATTCAAACTCTTGAAAACGATATACATAAGCAAACGGTGCAAAAATGGATTTGTTTTAAATTCAAGGCCAGTGAAGAAGCGAGGCTCACAAAAGAAAATGAGATCAATTTCGATCTCTTCAAGAGTTAAGAGCTGAATCGGTTAGGAGCAACGTGGAACCTTCTCCAAAATTGCTAAGAACGGTACATATGTATTTATAGAAAAAAATTTATCCCCAGAAATTTGATATATATTTATGTATAATTATTTACTTTGTTCTTGTTAGGTTTTTTCTTTTTTAAATAAGGAACACTCACGTGAAACGGGTAAATTTTAAAAAATTCGCGGATCCTACCGGGTCGGGTCGGATTTGGTCTTTTTTTAAAAAAAAATTGCAACTATGATTCCAGATTTTTTCGCTCCCAGGTATGTTACTATTTAACCAAATGCATGTTGCTAATAAGCAAAATGTGTGTTACAATTAGATTAAATGTTGTTTTTTTTACATATATTCATTTATTTGATGATATATATCTCATCAGTTGTATGATTACAAACATGTGTATAGATCAATCGATTTCTAGTAAGTGGCTGAGTATATAACAAGTAGAAGATTGTCACAATGAATAACTTCCTTTAGTTAACTCCTTAAGCTCTGCAACCAGTAACAAAATTGTTGTCTCATGAATGGAGATGATTATTACAGGAAAAGTTATCCTAGAATCTGTAATTCTAACCGCGACGGTGGTAGTAAGTCTGACTTTATATACATTCTGGGCTGCAAGGAGAGGATATGATTTCTTAATTTGTGTTATTCAATGTATAAATTTATGTTACTAAATAAAAATATCTATGTTACTATAATGAACATATACATGTTACAGTTAAAATATGTTACTTTATTAACATATGTATGTTACTATATAAAAGA
>JAPKLY010000157.1:133708-144175 GCA_026898435.1 Prunella vulgaris | reverse complement strand
CATATGTATGTTACTATATAAAAGACTTGGTGTTACTTTTTAAAAATTGATAAAATTATGTTACAGAATTCAATATATATGCATAATTAAAAGAACAACACATTGAAAAAACCTTACAAAAAATTATGTTACTAAATGAAGAAGTATATGTTACTAAATGAACATATCTATGTTACTATTCAAAATGTGTTACTAAATTAACACATGTTACTATTAAAATATGTTACTTTATTAACATATGTATGTTACTATATAAAAGACTTGGTGTTACTTTTTAAAAATAGTTAAAAATATGTTACTAAATGAAAATGTAATGTTTTTTTTCTTATAATAACACACATTTTGCTCTTACATTGAATGAAAAAAATGTTATTTTTACAAAAACAAGTGATATATATGTAAAAAAATAACATTTGGTCGAATTGTAACACACATTTTACCTTTAAAGTAACACGCATTTGCCTAAAAAGTAACATACATGGGAGCGAAAAAATCTGCAATCATAGTTGCGAATTTTTTATTAAAAAAAAGACCAAATCCGACCCGACCCGGTAGGATCCGCAAATTTTTTTAAATTTACCCGTTTCACATCGTGAAACGTTTCATATAAGTTTTTGTCTTTTTAAATAGATGTCTGGTGTTAGAGGTGAAATGGTAAATTGGCTACGTGAGAATGAAGCTCAGTTTGTTGTGTTGTGCCATCAAGAATTCTCGATTGGACAATTGCTCACTACATGCTTCACTAGGCCTACCTTGAGCCAAATTTTTGATCACTTGAACACTCTAGTTGTCGGTAATATGAAGTAAGGAATAGCCCATGTCAGGACTAAATGGAAGAATATCAAGAAAGCATGGAAGTTGTTGTACGGGTTGAGATTCAAACGAGGGTTTGGACTTGGTTTGGATCCTGAGAAGGAGACAATTCTTGCGACAACTGAGCAATTGGAAGCCATATATGTGGTATAATTCCAAAATTTTGATTGTATATATTTAGTTTGTGCATATAAAATTATAAGAAATATTATTATTTTCATAGGAGCATCGAGATAACAAATCCATCATCAAACATAGGCTGCCACACTTTGATCTGTGTTCTGAGATGTTTACAAAGAAGGTTGCAACTGGTACATACTCTCGCTCATTTGTGCAGCCACCAAGTGAAAATGAACTTCCTGAAGACGAAACTCTTGATACATTTGCCGCCTCACAGTCCGAGTATAATTTTACTTTTACTATCTCATTACATGATGCACTTGAGCCAAGTAGCCGAAGACGTAAGCGTAGCTCAAATGTAAGTGAGCGAGATGTTTTGCTTATTCAAACTCTCACAAACTTTGATAGATATCTCATCGAGAAAAGGGCGCAACCAACTCGTGAAAGGGAGGAGTACAATACTTGTCTTGGCATCTTGCATGCTATGGAGGACATTCCATCATGCATCCAAGCTAAGGTGGGGGAACGCCTCAGTGGAGCTCCTACTCGTCATATGTTCCTCCTATACGATGAGTATGAGAGGCGTAATTGATTGTTGTCCTTGAGTGAGATTTGATGAATGGTTATTTCCTCTAAATTTGTTTGTCATGAACCCGACTAGTTATTATGTTTTAGTATCCTGTTAGTCTCTAATATTTAGTACCTTGTCTGATTCATCACTCTGGCGAAGCTCTCCATGATCTATTCCATCATAAGAACATTTTGTTCTTCAGCTGTGAACAAATCAAACAGTTGTCTTGTGAAAGTGACAACAGCTGATGTATCTACCGGGATCTTCTAACTAAATCATTCAACTCTTGATTATAAATTAATCAGAATTTGAATGGGGGCATGAGAATAAATGGTGATGACTAAAGAGCAGTTAGCAGATTGTTTGACTCAAGCAGACAACTCAATACTCAAGCAAGTAGCTCAAGACTCACCTATACGTGTGCAGATTTTTGATACCCCTATACTACACTGGGGGCAAGCCTTTGTAGATAAAATCATCAAGAAGCGAAACGCTCAAAGTTATAGTGATGACCGCAAATGACAATTTAAAATAGACAAAAGCAAAATCCATTGCGACAACAATCCATTGTGATCAATAATATCATTATTTAGTTTTGATAGAAACCCAAATCTGATAAATTAGGAGCTTCAATAAAAGTGTTAAATTATAAAAAAAATCCTCAATTTTTTTTTTAATAAAGTAAAAGTGCTGAGTTGCCGGTCCAACCAGTGACTGGTTTGACCCACTTTCTCCGCTTTTTTGGCGCTTTAAGGAAAGAGTGATCCAATATTTTTGCACCATTCAGCATGTAGTCTGAGTAGCGACCGGTTCAGTTGAACCAATCGGTCCAACCCATTTTTTAAAATATAACCTTGAACTAAAGAAGTGTGTAATATAGGCATAGGGTTATTAGTTATAAGATCAGACTCGATTATCTTCGGTTCTTTTTTCTAAACTATAAAATTAATCCTTAAAATGTTAACTTTTGAAGATTACTAATTGGGTAATTATTGTCCGAATATGCTGGTGTAGGGTACTTTCTATGTATTTTTTGTTCACTTCATGGTGTGATATCTTAATTAACATAGATGTATTTGGACGTAAACTTTATATTTTTTTAATTCATTCTATTCGTATTGGTTTATTTAATTAATCACTAAATGTCTCGTATAATTAAGCAATCACATTTTCAACTATGTTAATTAGTGTTTCTCTACAAGCGTGATAATGAGAATTTTGCTATTGAATTTGTCATAAATATAGTTTATCAATTTCGTATTGTATATTCTTTCCTTTTTTTTTTCCAAGTTTTCTTCACTTAGTTCGCGTAATTTATTTGTTTTATGAAATCTTATAAGTGTGGACAGTAGGATAATTAATATGAGATTATTATATGCATTGTTTATATTTTTTTTTTATCGATAGATGTTAGTAGTTAGTATTTAGAAGTTAGTACACCAAGTCTTCATACACTCATATCTCCAAATCAACCTTATATCACACTCCTATTCGTTCCCAAAGAGAATCGAATCCGGATTGGGTCACTCACTCAAGTGAGGAGTCCAGGAACCCGATGGCCAGGTGAGCTAACTCACGTGGTTCATTGTTTATATTAATTCTCTTCCTATATATATTTGACGTATCTAATACACTTTTATTAGTCGTGTTTGTCTAGGAATTAACTTATACAATGATCTTTATTGTTAATTGTGGGGAAAAGTATAACATCATTTGCAAGGTGGTATTATACACGCTATTTAAACTAAATTTTGGTTCATAAGTGGTGATTTGTGTAGTTAAGATTTGTCAAAAGTAAAAAAGCATGGGATAATTTGGTTATCCTTTTGGTGGTTGGCTCTACTAGGTTTTTCTAGTCAGTGCCCTAGCTAATGTAAATATTGATACCAAATAAATAATTCAATAGTTAGTATGTCTAATATTGGTCCTCCAATTTTTTTAGTCCTTTCAAAAGTTATAGGATTAATGAATGTATAATATTATTAACATGGACGAAAGTTCGAACAAGAATATGAAAGATTAAAGTCAAACATACCATTAATGCTTTGTATACACATTTTTTAATTGCTAATTGTTTGTTCATAATTGGTGATTAGTGTAATTAAGGTGATGTCTGTATCAATTTATATGTTGAATGGTGGGTATGTCGTGATCATTTCAACTAATTTATTGTCATTTAATGTGTTGTTGGGTTAAAATATTTTTAAGGATGAGAATGGGGCGGGTCTTAGACGGGTTCGGTCTATCCCAAGACCTGCTCCGCTAAAATTTGTTTGGCCCCAAGATATGTCTTGCCCTCAAGGCCGTTCTTTAACATGTACATCCAGTGACATGTCACAGGGCCCCCAAAATTCAGGGGCCCAATTTTGAAAAATATTTATTTTAATATAGATAAGGCCCAGGTTATATGCACACACATCTGTTTGTAGTACACACACTTTAAAATATTTTTATTTTTTATCACATATGAAATGACACAAATATTCTCACCACTCACACCCAATAATACGGAATTATGGATGCACCCATCTCATAATATTTTGGAGAAAACTTTCGATACACCTCAATTTTTTTATTGTTTTCCAAAACTTCCACCATTCAACCATTAATCACTCTCATGTTATTTTTTCCCTAAAAATTCCCCTACATTTTGGCAAAGTTAACAAAATTATTTGAAGATTTCAACTTTTACAAAAGTCAAAGTTAACTGAAAATAATCCATGAATTTGAAAATTATTAATGTAAATGTAAACCCCAAATAATGATTGAATTTGAATCATTACATTTGAGGCCTTATTTTAAAAAGTAGCACAGTGCCTCTATATTCTTTGGGACGGGTCTGCCTGCCCTGCCTATCGCATATTTTATTTTTAAAATTTTTATTACACATATCAAATAATAAATACGCAAAATAGTCTATTATAATTTTCAGCATATTAAATATAAATATTTAAAATTATATATATATTGTTCATTAAAAATTAAAATGATAGAATTTAACATAAAAAAAATATATCTTCTTCAAGATATTTAATAAACTCAAAGAGACATCAATTTTTGGAGGGTAATTTAATAAACTGAAAACACTAGTTACATCCTTTATTCGTGCTTATCTAATGGACATTCTAATATCCATATATTTAATTATATATAATCTTAATTTAATTAATATATATATATATATACTACATAAAATATACATGATGTGCCCGTCTATTATCAGGACTCATCTCAAATTCAACTGGTCTTTGATCAAACGGGCCCATACCCTTTTGGAAGCCCATTTGACCGGGTTTTTACTTGGGTTGTAGGGGCGGATTTGTGGTGAATCTGGATTTAAACTCGTCTCATTGCTATCCCTTCATTTTTATTTTTTGTGGTAATTATTTTTAAGAGTATAGTGTTAGTATTGAATTGATGTAAACAATTTTTTTTATTACACGGTGCACATGAAATTAATGCCTACTATTAGAAAAATAGAAGAGTAAAATTGAACTAGGATAATACTTCAAAATTCGTATAAAATGATAATTATTTGTAATAAAAATTGTTCTCTAGAAAGACAAATAAAATGAATTGGATGAAGTAATTTGTAAGAGCAAGTCTCTTGTAATTATACAGTAAAAATAATTAATATTATTTAAAAATACAATTCAAAATATCCATTTTCAACTTCAAAATTTTTATTTTACCCATTTTAAATATAAATAACTTTTTCTATCCATTTTCAATTTTAAACAATCATTTTTATCCATATGGCCCACAAATATAACAATCTAGTTATTCCACCCTATTCTATCCTACCCCACCCCACCCCACCCCATTTAATATTTATATTATTTAATATTATTAAATAGTATAAAATAATAAATAATATAATAAAGTTATAAAACATATAATTTTAATAAATTAACTAATTGTAATATCTTATCATATTAACTAATTATAATATTTTTATCATATATATGTAATTATTTGAATTTTTTATTTAGACTATTTTAATGTATAGTGCATATTAATGAATATTATAATATAAAAGTTAAATTTTAATGCAAATTAATGAATACTATAGTTTTTAAAAGTATATAAAAATATTTAATTTGTGATCATGTGTAAATATATATGTGCTAAAATTTAATTAACACGAGAGCATTACCCACATCAAAATTTAAAATTTTCTACCGAATTGTCTTCATAAAAATTTAATTATAAACTTTAATTTTTATCAACCGTGTATCGAATCAGTGATTAATTAATAAATTTTTTATACAAATATACTAATTAAAAAATATAAAATATTCGAAATAGATTAAAACAACATATGAATGATGGAGTAAAAAACAAGATGATTAACTGATTCCATATTGGTTCTTCTACTTATTCACTTGCACAAATTAATTAAATATTAATTGATAAAATTATAGAATTATAAATAAAGTTCAATTATATATTAAATAACATGTACTCTAATATCTATAATACAAAGTCAAACCTACCACCTATAGGGTAGTGTAGTTACGAGGATAAAGTGAGATCAATTTAAAGTTATTAATTTTTTAATACCCATTTTATAAAAGTATATAGGTTTATATTGTGAAGTGGGTATAAAAAAAATTTCAAGTTAAATACAGGTAAAATAAATTTTTAGAAGTTCAAAATAGATATTTTATGGTATTCTTCACATTAAAATTATACAATGCGCTTTGACGCATAATAGAGCAACTCTATTTCTGATGCAGGTGCCTCAATCGTCTCAATTGCTAATAAATAACCCCTAGCTAAGTCTACAGAGAAAATGGAAAAAAAAAATCATGTGGATTTAGAAAGTAATCCTACCTATATACTTCAAGGCTTAGTTTTGTATGCACCAGTTACACAGTGCAATTCAAACTTATTTTTAAAAAATTACACAAAATACTATTGAAAAATTACACATGTTATTACTGAAAAATATATTTTTAATGGTGTAACTTTTCAGTAATAATTTGTGCAACTTTTAAAAAATGAACTTGAGTTACACGGTGTAATTGATGCACAAGAGACTTAGTCGTACTTCAAAATCATGCAATTATATTTTAGCAGTTGAGCTATGTAAGCTATAGTGTTAATAAATGGGGATGCAGTACTCTCCATCAGCCGTCATTAGGTTAGGTAAACACTCCTAATTCAACTAATTACTACAGTAGCATTGCCTAATGGGACCATTCAATCTTATTGCATAATAATAAGCAATCCGGAATAATTCCATTTTTGTACCCCAATTTACTCCAATTTTCATTTTTGGTACCTCATTTTCGGGACCGCCATCCTAGTCCCCCAAACTAAAAGATTACAAGTGTGCAGGCTTCATTTGGTAGTGTGTAGAAAATTAGTACGTAGTGATGAGATTTCAATTATTAAGTAAGAGATTTGTATTAAATTTAGTGTTTGGTAGTAAATACATAAAAGTAGATTATTTTTGTATTCTTGGTATAGTGTAGTTGATATAATTTAATATTTATTTTTAATGATCTAATTATTTTATTGATTTTTGGTGGAAAATATATGTGTTAATATTTAGCAAAATTTGTTTTCAATGATAACACTTCTTCCCACATGTATATCCACATATTCTTCTCAAGCATATCATCGAACACCTTTAGCGCATCTTTAAAGGTAAAATGCAGTTAATACTCAGCTTCTGATGATAAAATCAAAACCATCCACAAATCATTGATTCCCTCAATTTCATGGTAAATTAATTGATTCCCCAAATTTCATGGAAATTTAATTGATTTTCCCAATTTCAAAATTAGTACTGAAAGACATATCATTCGAAACATGCCATGGCAATAAATTGATTCCCCCAATTCCAAATTGATTCTCTCAAAGAAAATTAACCACTGAAAGACATATCATTCAAAACAAATTCAAGTTTCTCAATCACTGAAAGTCGCCGGAAATTACAAAGCTCTTACCTGAAGCACTCGCTGGAAATAAGGATTGAGCCCAACTAATTCATCCCCAATTACCGGCCGGCAAGTGGCAGATGCAGTTTGAGTTGGAATTTTTGGCAAATTGGAAATGGATTTGACGACGGTGCTCTTTGGAGGCAAGTAATGAGCGGTTGTGAGGCGTCTTGAGGTTCGGGCAATACTGGTAGACGGTTATCGGTGAAGCGTTTGACTTCCGACAACGATGGTTGCAGGTGTTGGGCATAGGAAAATAGATGCATTTTTCGGCGTCGGTTGCAGAGGAGGATATGGCGGATTTCAGCAGCGTGGTTGGAGAATCCCAGCGAAGATGAGTTGTGCGACGCGGTGGTTGTAGAGATGAGAGCTTGTAGGCGACGGTTGCTGCAATTTGCAGCAGTTTGGTACAGCAGTTGTGCTTGCTTTTTCCGTTGGCCACAATCTCATGGCCTCCTTAATCTCAATCACTATTTGAAAATTATTAGAAATCTCACCCCCAACCCATGTTACAGACTCCACATTCAACTGTGAAAATTAGTAGAAGAAGTTCCGACCCGTTACTGTTCACGGGTCGAAGACTTCTTTTACAACCTACTAAACTACTTACAAACCATGTGTAAAAGCCCTAATCTCACCCAATTAACTGCTACCAAATGCAGCCTAAGAATAGAAATGAGTTGGATTGATTAGTTTGGACTTGTTAAATATTTTGAATAACATCCTTGCTATGTTTTAAAAAGCGGAAGCAGACATGATGTCATAATTATATAAAATATATAAATTATAGATATTGTATAATTTTTTCATTTGTAACTAATATATAATGAAGACGCTGGATAGAGACGTTGCACCCCTTGAAGATATCGCACCGCTCATTGCACCGTCGAAGATGGATGTCGACGTCAAACCGGCTGCTGCATTTTGAGATTAAAGTTTATTTTTCCAGAATGAGATTAGAAATTTGGATTAAGGTTTATTTTTCCACAATGAGATTAGGAATTTAGGCATCAAACTCTTGTCTTTTTAGTTTTATTTTTAAATAAATATCTTATGGCGTCAACAAATTTCTTAAATTGCAAAATAATTCATAAATATATTTTTTAAATTCTCCCAGTCACCGGTTCGACCGGTTTGACCCGAACCGGTTCAATCTGACTAATACCACTTTTGACCAGTTCTCAAGCACGTTAGTAAATGGCCGATCGAATGCTTTTGAACCGTACGCTAGTATGTCCAGTTAGTGGTTCGACCGGTCCGACCAATTTTTTAAAAATATAGGATCCTTGAGATGATCTTATGTGAGATCACCCAAAATTTAATTACATGCGTATTTAATGAATGAGTCTCGTATGAGACCGTTATGAAACCAATATAAAATGTGTCACTTATTAATTAAAAGATTGTCACTTTTTAAAAGTGATAAAATATTAATAAAAAATAATAATATATTCATTAAAAGTGATCATCACTTTTATTAAAAATATTATCAAATTTTATTATAATCATATCACGATTTTTCTTTTGCCGTTCTCATGCTAAGAAACAATTTCACACAAGTTTTTTTCATATTTGATTAGGGATATACCCAAACAAGATGTTTGGAAACTGTACAGGATTGTGCTTAAAATATGTATTTGAACTCGTTTAATAAGATTTGTTAATATATAAACCCACACATTCTTACTCATTGAAAAGTGTGTTAGTCTAATAACACAATATGTGTTATAAAATGGAGAAAAATGTGTTAAAGCAAACGTATAAAAATACTTTTCCTAAGTTTTGTTATTATAAAGACAAAATGCGTTACTGTAACAGAAAATATGTAAAGATATATAACACGTGTAAGATATTAAAATATGTGTTATTAAACAAATTGTGTTGCTCTATGGAGAAATATATGCTACTATAAAGGTAAATATATATTGCGTACAATTATTTATTTGCGCTTAAAGAGATATATTTTTGTTCTTATAGTTTCATGTACAGTACTTTAAATTGTATTATTATATGAATAAAAACATATTATTATATAGAGTATTATTGAATATAATAGTATCACCATGAAACAAAACTTAAATATAAAGAGATGAAAAATGGATTAAGAAATAAATATATTTATTCTTATAAAAATATAAAATTTCCCTCGTATTTAATATATACAAATATTTGTTGTACAAGGACTTAGTACACTTAAGTGCAAATTTTTTCTGATTCCACTTAAGTGCAAATTTTTCAAAATAAAAATACACTTGATATGGTGCGAACCGTTTAGAATCAGTCGACCCATACTCCATAATTGTCCATGTTAAACATATTGTACGGTAAAATATTATAGAAGAGCCGTTCTCAAATTTTTTCCTCTCAAATGTTTAAAGGATCATTAGTAAAATATTAAAAAAAATTCATAAAACAAGAAAAGTAAAATGTGGTATTTTTTAATTAACTCAAAACATAAACCACTTTATACATAGACATTACATATTATATAGCTTATACAGCCATGAGTCTGATAAACTTTAGGTTTAGATAAGTTTATATATTCTCTCTATATATATGATATTATACTCTGAAAATTGTAAGCATAATTTCATACACAGTATTATCAGTATAATATCTCCTGACTTGGTAAGCCCACAAATGTAGTTTTTTTAGTGACGAAATGAGTTATCAAATCTTGTGTTATTCTGTTTATTTATTACTTTGATGAATTACAACAAACGCATTTACATATTGGTTCAAAAATTAACTATATTTACAAATTAATTTAAAATATTTACAAAGAATTTCTTTTTTTTTTTTGCACAAGATATTTTTTTTCACCTAACTAATTTGTAATAGTATTATTTTTTGAACCATTTTCTAATTTTTCTCAACACTATAATAATTTATATTTATATAATATTACATTTTAGGCCTAATTCCACTTAACTTATCGAATTATCAGTGTTTTGCACTTAAGTCACCAAACTTTTTTTTCGCAATAATATATATATATATATATATATATATATA
>JAPKLY010000157.1:121338-133153 GCA_026898435.1 Prunella vulgaris | reverse complement strand
AATATTCCTCCGGATCCAATACTCAGGATTAGGATTCCTGACTAATTTTCAGTACTCAAACTCAGCTTATCTTTACACTTAACATCAACCTTGGTGCGCGTCTCCTTCTCTATGTCGATGCATCCATATTCTTGTATTATTTGGTGTTACTTGATGATTTTTTTTTAAAAAAAAATACACATGTTAACATCGAGAAAAAAATTAGTTAAAAACTAACTTTTGGTTTATGTGTCACAATTTGATAGTTTGTATTTATTGGTATAAAAATTTATAGTTCGTTAAATTATATGCAAAAAATTTGTTGTTTGACAGTTTACATGCAAAATTGTTGATAATTTGTTGACTTTAGTGCAATAAGACCCTGACTTACTGTTTTTTTTATAATCTTAAATTATGCTCATTTTTCAACTTTTATAATTTGTATGTTCTTCCTTCTATAAAATTTATGTGAAATAGAAAAAATATCATTCAATACAAATAACAACTAATAATATTAAAATAAATTAAAATTTTAAATTTGTTGATACAATACTTTATCGTCTCATTTTTACATCATATTCATTCTTTATTAATAAGCACCCTCCAAAACTAACAAAAATCTCATTTAATTTTGTTAATAATCAAATTAATTCAATAAATAGTTAAATACAGATAAATTAAGGGTCCGTTTGGAAAAAAACTTAAAATAAGTCATTTCCAAAGTTTTCTCTTTTTTATCGGTAAATATTAGTTGTTTGTAGTTACCCCACCTAGTTTAGCCATTTCCAAAAGTTTTAATCATGTTTGGTAGACTTAGTGCATGTTTGCAATCTCTAAGTAGAATTAAAAAAGTGATATTAAGTAATTTTAGTAGCAAAATAAAAAATAAGGAGTGTTTTAAACTTAAGTAATTTTGAAAAATGATTAAGAAAAATGTATTTGCAAAAAAAATGCTTATAAAAGGGGTATTGGGTATTATTTTATTGGGGAATGTGTAGAAGTGCTTAAGTAGAAGTTAAAAGTTAAAAATTGTTGTTTGACCAAAAATAATAATAAGTAATTAAAATAATTATTGAAAATATATTTTAAGTAAATTTATTTAAAAAATAAGTACTTTTATGCACTTAGTGAGAAAAAGAAGGGGTAAAGAAAAGTTATCAGTATCTTCACTGTTGCTCTTTGTATCTTCACTGTTGCTCTTTGGAATGGAATCTACATCCAATCCTTCAGGTGTAATTTCAGTGTTGAACAGACAAGGAGCAAAAAGTCTAAAATACCCCAATATTTTATCATTCCTAACCTCAAGTCAGTTTCCTCCTATTCCTCTCCCCATTTTTTGCCGATGTTCCTTCTCGCGCCGGCCGCCGCCACCGTTTTATTTCTACACTCCCTGTGTTTACTGACCAAGGATGAAAATATCGCGAAATATTGCGGATATATCGCAAATTTTGAGTATGCGATATGGATATTGGGGTACAATGTATTTTTTACAAAGTATCGTGGATATATCGCAAAAATCACAAAATATCGATATCGATATCGATATCGGTTCACTCGTAATATAAAATTAATTGAAAATCGGGAAATATCGCAGATATATCGCAAAATATCGCACTACATAAAATATCACAATTTTTTCTTTTTTTAAAATTTTATACAATTTTCAAATGATAATTTTTTTTAGTGATTGTATATTCTTTCATGATTTTATTTTTATACATATATTTTTTTTTATTGGGCATCAAATCAAACTTTAAATTTTGCAGAGCACCAGTAGACATCATTTTTGCAGGGAACTAGTAGACATTATTAACATTCACAATTATTACTTTATTTACCTTTTTTTAAAAAAAAAATTATATGCTAAATTTGTTTATAAAATGTCATGAAGACATCATAATAGAACATCCGCCATTTTCATTTCTTCTGAGGTATTGTATCTCTCTTACTCTCTGTATTTAATTATATTAATGATTTAATTTTTTAATTAACTTTATTTTTTATTTTCTTCAACAAATTACCACAGAGACATTGGAAAGGAAATATTCTACTAAATATATCAACCATTCTATGATATTCAAAGAGATAATCATAGGTATGTAAATTTAATATTTTTTGTCAATTCTTTTCATCCTTGTTAGTACATATGCTTCTATTAATCATGTGCACTTAAATTTTTTAATTTGTACGTATATTTTTTCAAATGTGAATTGATATGTGTGTATTTTTTAATATTTTAAATTATATATATGATAAACTTTAACAGAATCTTATGATCTTGCAGCTTATTACTTGAATTCGCGATTCCAATATCGGCAAGGAGTTGGGGATGACACTAAATTAATTCAAGTTGTTCATGAAGTTTTTAATAAGTTGAATCCAAACTCTAATGGTATTGCTCAATTTGGAAATGAGGTGATACAATTTTTTTATGTTTTTTAGAATAATATTTTATAGTTTCAAGATAAAAACTCATAAAATGGTAATAAATGTGAAGCTTACATATTTTCATGATGGGAGAAAAAGTTTTGCCGATCGTGCTGCAATTGCTTCTCGATCTACAATGATACCATGTAAGTTTTTTTTAGTTTATTTCTTTTAAAGAGAAGTTGAATTTATTACTCAATGATACAATGATAACATGTCTTTAATAAATTAATATGTATTATTAATGTTTTGCAGCTGAATGGTGGGTTATGTATGGTCATTCATCACCTACACTAAGAGATTTGACAATACGAATATTATCGCAGACGGCATCATCTTCTGCATGTGAGAGAAATTGGAGCACTTTTGCCTTGATACAGACCAAGCAAAGGAATCGTATTGCATATCCAAAACTTTAACAACTTGTCTTTTGTTATTATAACATGAAGTTAAGGATACGAGATATGGAAGCTGAAAATGATAAGGTTGCAGAACAAGAATATCTCGATCTAGTAGGTATAACTGCTGAAGTAAACGATGGGGAAGAAGATCCATTTTTTTCAATGGATTTGGCCTGCGCACTTAGATGACAGTGAGGGAAATCTTGATCCAAAAGTAGCGGTCATGGCTTGTGATTATGGTATTAATGTGGATCAAGTATTACAATAAGAAGTTGGTAGTACTGCTTGTGATTAAAAAACGAATAGCTCAACGGATGATGGAGGAAATAGTGGAAATAGTGGTGGTGGAAATGGTGAAAATGATGATGGTGATGGAAATAGTGGAAATAACGAGAATGATCATTTTTCAAACCAAATGAGTTCATTCACTTGTGAAGCTGATTTCACTCATGCAACACAAGATATGGACCATGGAAGTAGAGCAGGAAGTGCAGGGATATGTGCTATTGGAAAGGAATACATAAGACGACATGCTTGGAATCAAGAAGAAAGTTCAAGTGCAGATATTGAACCACTTTCAGTCGGTTTTGATTCAATGAATATTGGCACTGATCATAGTGATATGTCTCAAGATTCATATGCTTCTGACACACATTCGAGTTCACAATTTGGTTGGAATACTCAGAATGTGTTTCAGCATCCATTTTCATAATAACAAAATCATTGGGTTAGTGCACACTATCCAATCTATGGTGAAACAGTTGGAAGAGATAAAGAAACATATGAATGGCATGTGCATAACTATATGCAGGATTATTCTAATGCAATGAGTTGGTACCAATATTGTTTGGACAAAGATGGTATTCCATATTCTATATTTGAACCCCATAGGTCATCATTTTTGTATTAAATGTATTGTATCATGCAATTCAAATCATCTTTTATTTTATTATGCATTATATTATTAATTAATTAATTAATGTCAGACAATGATTATATAGTCCATTATCTATTTATTTGCTTTAAACATGTCAATTTTTTGTGATCTTAAATAAAAATATGCATAATAACATGCTATAATAATCCCTAAAATTTCATATTAAATTTCCAAAATTTTAATAAAATTTCCGTTATTTTTCTATTTTTTTTGCGATATTGATATGCGATATCGATATATCCATCGATATTTTCGTAAATTTAAAGTTGCGATATTATTTGGGAAAAATACACATTTTTGTCCTATAAGTTTCGTTGACTTTGGTTTTCGTCTTCTTAAGTTTTGAATTTTTGTTTTCGTCCTTTAACTTACCAAAAGTTATGATTTTCGTCCTCTTAAGTTTTGAATTTTTGTTTTCGTCCTTTAACTTACCAAAAATTATGGTTTTCGTCCTCCAACCGCCTATAACCAGTCATACAACCGGTAATACACATGTGGATCCATTTTTTCTTTATTTTTTTAAACAAAATACTAACGTGGGGGGTATTTGGAGGGAATTAGGTCTTGACAAAATACATTTTTAACCATAAATTCTCTCTCAAATACCGTCCAATACTTATATCCATAGAAACATCTGCCCGGATACATTTTTGAATATGATGTACAAACCGTGCAACGAAACCACAATGACACTTAATATTGCGCTCGAAACTTGTTGATTCATATAAATTTCTTGAAGACATCTCTCTTCCTTTACATACAGTGAGTATGCGTTCAAAAGAATTTAGGTTTTTGGATGTTTTTGTTTAGGGATCTTTGTTCCTTAATTCTTTCAAGCTCACATGCCTAGATTTGATCGACTAGGGTTTTGATTTGGGAGAGAATTTACGGTTAATCCTGTATTTTATCCATCAAAACCTAATTTCCTGTAAATACTCACACGTCAGTATTTCGCTTAAAAAAATAAAAAAATTATTCTACATGTTTATTACCGGTTGTGTGATTGGTTATAGGCGGTTGGAGGACGAAAATCATAATTTTTAGTAAGTTAAAGGACGAAAACAAAAATTCAAAATTTAAGAGGACGAAAACCATAATTTTGGTAAGTTAAAGGACGAAAACAAAAATTTAAAACTTAAAGGACGAAAACAAAAATTCAAAACTTAAAAGAACAAAACTAAAGTGAACGAAACTTATAGAACAAAAATGTATATTTTCCCTATTAGTTGCGACAGTGATATTTTCATCATTGTCTTTGACCACACCCCTCACCGCAGCAGCTCTCTCGCTTGCTTGTGTGTTTCAATGAGAAATAGAAGAATTGATTGTTGGCACCCACATCACTTGTCTCTCTCTCTCTCCACAATTCTAGATTTGTAATTTTCTTTTCCATCTCTATTTTCAATCTTGGATCTGTAATCTTCTTCAATTTTCAAAATTTTCCATATCCCTGTTTTTGGTTCTTCTTGCAGCAGCTCAATTTTTATTAGGTTTTTTTAATGATTTGATTAATTTTCAATTTTTTC
The DNA here is from genome assembly GCA_026898435.1 of Prunella vulgaris. Taxonomy (NCBI): domain Eukaryota; kingdom Viridiplantae; phylum Streptophyta; class Magnoliopsida; order Lamiales; family Lamiaceae; genus Prunella; species Prunella vulgaris. The sequence continues at coordinate 127,883 of JAPKLY010000157.1, read as the reverse complement.
CATATCCATGTTTTCGGTTCTTGCAGCAATCCAATTTTGAATCTGTAATTAGGTTTTTAATGGAAATGAATTAATTTTTGATTAATTTCAACATCTGGTAATGGAGAAAATCTGGGTATCAATTCTTGCTTAAGGAGTCAGGGCAAAATGGAGATTTCACAAAATTTAACTATGAATACCAAACAATTATTATCACATTGCCTTTTCTAGCTCCTATCAAACATCAACAATTAATTTTCACCCTTATAAATCACTATCTTTATCTCACCTCTTCTACTGTATTAAGATAGATAGATATTTTTCTCACCTCTTCTACTCTATTAAGATAGATAGATATTTTTATTTTACGAATCAAATGAGTCCTAATATGACAGAGAGAGTCCAGAGCGAAAAGATTTTCCTGTTTATTGAGACTATAAATAGTCTAATAGTCGATACCTTCTCGCCCGGTGCTTCCTTTCTCCCCATTGCAATCAGAAATGGCTGCTCTTCTCCCTTCTCCCACCATTTTCTCTTCAAAGCACCCACCTTTTCTCCCTAAAACCATACCCAAATCCCTCTTCTTCCCCTCCCCCAAAAGCCCAATTTTCCGCACAAGAGCGCCTTCTCAAATTCAGGCATCGATTAGTGATGTTGATTCAAGCTTCCTGCAACAAGCTATTCAGCTCGTCAAGTCATCTCCTCCGACCTGGGAATCCGCGCTTCTTACCAACGCCTTCATCTTTCTTTTGGGCTCTCCCATTCTTGTCTCTGGATTATCTCTCTCCGGCATCCTTTCAGCTTTCTTGCTCGGCACCCTTACATGGCGGGCCTTCTCCTATCCTGGATTCCTTTTAGTGGCCTCATACTTCATCATTGTGAGCTTCTTCTTTTTTTTTTTTTTTTTTCATTTCGTATATGTGCATTGCTTTCTGATTTAATTTGAGTTTTGAGCTAAATAGTGGTTTTGGGGGTACTTGAAATCAACTGGTGAAATTACCTTTTTGGTTGGTTCTTGAATTTGCTCTTAGTTTGGTACCCGAATGATGTCATTTTGGTATTGTTGGTATTCCACTTTGTATTTTATAGTCTGAGATGTAGACATGTGAAATGTAAAAAAATATCCAATGGAATTGAACTCTTTGGTACCTTGCACATCTAGATGAAAGGTCAACTATCCCTATTGTTTGAAAATAAATTAATCAATCATAATTCACAACATGTGCTCATTGTTTAGAGCATAAACCTGTCAGTCATGATTCCACTTTACTGCTCATGTGTTTCAGTTCTTTAACATGGACAGATATATTACAACTTAGTTGTTAGGTAATCAGGTGATGATTGCAGGGGACCGCTGTTACGAAAGTGAAAATGGATGAGAAGGAGGCTCAAGGGGTTGCTGAGAAAATGAAAGGAAGGAGAGGGCCGGGAAGTGTGGTTGGATCAAGTGCTGCTGGTTGTGTTTGTGCACTCCTCTCGATATATGGTATTGGTGGAGACGCATTTACTCGCCTATGGGTACTCGGGTTTGTTGCCAGTTTCTGTACTAAACTCAACGATACTGTGTCGAGTGAGATTGGAAAAGCATATGGTAGAACAACGTCAGTGCTACTCTTTTACTATAACTATCTCCTATTTGATTCCCTTTTCCTTATAAAACAACTGGTGATCAAGTCAATTTAGAACCTTTTGAGCTTACATATGGAAGCAGGCTGCTAAAAAAGCTGTCATATAGGATATATTTTCCATTCTTCCAGCCAATCTGACTTGTGAGCATCTAAGTTCGACAGTTTACCTTAAAATTTGACCTGCATATATAGAATAGGATGTAGTGCTTTCAGGATATTCTTTGAATTTATCTATTTTGTCTGATGGTTTTTTTTTTCTATATATAGTTGTATATCTTAGTTATTTAATGAGAAGAAGAATGATTTTCTCATCGTAGTTATTTAGTCACAACATTCAAGACAGTCCCGAGGGGAACAGAAGGGGCTGTTAGCATTGAGGGAACTTTTGCTGGAATTCTAGCTTCCGTTCTTCTTGCTTCTGTTGGTTGTCTTCTTGGTCAGGTAAAAGTATACTTTACATGTGCATGTGCGAAGATTGCTTGATGGTTTTACACTATAGTTGGTAATCTTTTTTTAGTTAAGATTATATCTCCCTCATATAGCAAGGTATTTGCAAATCTTGATTTAGATAAGATTATCCCATTGGGCTATTCCTCAAAAACTAGGGTTCAAGTGTGTATGTTGTTTCCCATGTGAAGTTCATATGTGCAATCACTTTAAAAGAAATAATTATGCAAAATTTATGTTTGTGATAGCTACTGAGCAAAACGTGGCAGTCAGAGAAAAACAAGCCTGCACTTGCGATGTTGTTAAACTAGCCATGCCGTGGGTTCAAATCTCTCCCTCGTTGGATTTGAAATTTTAAACTTAGAAGGGGCGAAAATGAAAAAGCCATTTCATATGCCCTGTTGTCATTGCTTTTTATTTTTTCCAATTATATATTTAATTGATCAAGAATATGTCTGAACAGATAGATGTACCTCAAGTTGTGGTATGTGTGATTGCTTCCCAGATTGCTAATCTTGGAGAGAGTATTATAGGTGCTGTATTTCAAGAAAAAGAAGGATTTCAATGGGTACGTTATCATCTTTACTTAGCTCAATTGCCCACACATATCCCGTCCTGTTCGATTTTAGAGATGGTTTTTTGTGAAGCTGTATCTTTTGATCTCATTCGACACAGTATCCTGACTTTATCTGTTTGTCTGCTGGACTGCCTCCTACTTTATTTTCCTGTCCAGCTGAGCAACGATGCTGTTAATGTCATCAATATATCAATGGGCAGCATTTTGGCAATCCTTATACAGCAGTTATTGCTCCAAAGCTGGCACGTGTAGGAATTTGTACTCAACACCTTGTTCGCATAATTAACAACACTGATCACCTAAGGATTCCCGTCATCTTGCCCTTGGATTTCAGCTTGTCGATGCTGGATAATGCGGAGAATTTATGCACTATTCTGAGGTTCTCCCCTTTGGCTCACTATACGATGGAGCAGCTTGAAACATCTACTTGTATCTCTTGTATGTATGCAAGAGAGAATAACAGTGAGGCAGGCAATCTTGCAGAGTAGGTTTTTCTATGTTTTTAAGCTGTGTTGGGATAATATAAATTCACCTTTCAATACTTTCTGGATTGAGTCAATCGTGCACATCTTCATATTATTGTGTAATTAAAGAAAATATTGTACCTATATAACAGAGGATGAAAGGCCAATCAAGAAAAGATCGAAATGCATCCCATTACACTGCTATTAAACTCTCAAAATCCCTCTCAAAAAAAAAAAAAAAAAAACTTAACAATCTCAAAATCTAAATCTATGCGATCGAGACTGGCTTATTCTTGCAAACACACGAAAACAGCACCAATTACAGCAGACATGCAGAGTGCAGTGACAACAAATTGATGCTCGATAACGAAGGCCACATTCAATGTTTGTCCGCATCATCCTTCAATGTTGAAGCAATGTCGATGACAAACCGATACTTAACATCAGCTTTCTCAAGGCGTTCCATGGCTTGATTTATATAGTCCATTGGTATCACCTCTACATCAGCTGTAATGTTGTGTTTGGCAGCAAAATTCATCATTTCTTGCGTCTCTTTCATCCCCCCTATTCCACTCCCAGCCACAGTCTTTCTTCCTGTTTCCAATTCCTCAAAATTAGGATGGATGATTGATTCATCAGATTTAAAATGAATATAATAAGATGATTAATGACCTGAAAGCAGAGGAAACACAGGTACTTCCAGAGGTTTAGGTATCACACCAAGAACTATCAGCTTCCCATTAGGCTTCAAGAGGTTAAGCAATGGCTGAACAGCATGGTGAGCTGAGACTGTGTCCAATATTCCGTCCATGGTGCCTGTCGCTGCCTATGATCACAACGTTCATTAGTACAACACACACGGAAATAATTCCATCTAATCTAAGGAACATACCATCATCTGATCTTGGTCGGAGCTGACCAAAAACGAATCAACGCCAAGATTCTTGAGAGCTTCTTCTTTCTTGGTGGGAGCTGTGCTTATGACAGTGACCTTAGCCCCAAAAGCCTTTGCAAACTTGACAGCTACATGGCCGAGGCCGCCCAGGCCAACCACACCGACCTGTGTACCGGGCTTGTCGAGGCCGTAGTATTTGAGAGGGCTGTAGGTGGTGATGCCGGCACAGAGGAGAGGGCAACCAGCATCAAGAGGCATGTTTTCAGGCCAAGAGACGACAAAATGCTCGTCGCAGACCATGATATCGGAGTAGCCTCCGTAGGTGGGGGTTCCATCAAAGTATGTGCTCCGGTAGGTGAGGATCATTTTGGAGCACTGATTCTCGAGATCGTTGGAGCAACTGTCGCACTGGCGGCACGAACCGGCCATGCATCCGACGCCCACTTTGTCACCTACTTTCACCTTTCTCACCTTGCTTCCCACCTCTGTCACAACTCCGGCGATCTCATGCCTACATCAATCAAGTTAAAACATTAACTGATCAGTGTTTGGTAATATGCTGAAAAGTAGAATGGAAGGAAGAAATCGAGTTAAATAGTAATCACAAGATATAAGTAATATCTTCAAAAATAAAGGGTATTTTGTTTTTTTTTACTAACTCGGATGGACGAAGAACTTTACGATCATACTCCACGCGAATTTGGATTTAACATCCGAATTTCACATTCCAAACTCAATTCACCCTAAAAATACCTATTAAATCTGTTATTACTCTTTCCAACATAATACTCATAAAATACTTATTATACCTATAAAATCAATCATTATCACATATTTAATATAAAATAACATCTTACCCCACGACTCGGGATTTTAAAATCATGATGACCCCTTGGATCCCAAAACAAACATACCTAAAAGGATTTCATCTTTGTACGACGAACTATAGAAATTTTAGAGTACCGATACTAAGATGAATACAGAGAAAATTAAAAAACTAATTAGGGTTTGACTTGGGAGGGAAATCGTATACTGATCTTGCAATATTTTCGTTAAAGATACGATTGAGAGAGAGAGAGATAGAGAGACAGACCCAGGAAGGACAGGGTAGGTAACTTTTCCGGTCTCGTTCTTGACGCTGTGAAGGTCAGAGTGACAGACCCCACAATACAATATCTTCAATCTCACGTCTTTCTCCCCAGTAGCCCTAAGGAAATTAAGCAAATTAATTAATAAAAGGAGGTGGTGATTGAAAGTAAGGAAGAAGAAATGGATACCTTCTGGAGAAATGGAAGGGAGAAAGAACGCCGGAGTTATCAGTGGCAGCCCACCCAAAGGCCTTCACTGGATGCATTTCTTCTGGCGATTTCACCATTTTTTGTAATAAGCGACTGTTGACAAGTGAGAACAGAACAGAACAGAGCATAGCGTGAGAAATGTCAGCAGCATATATAAAGAGGAGAGAGGAGAGAGAAAAATGCAATGACGACATCACTGACGTGGGAAGGGGTACCGAGTGAGTGCTCATCTTTTCTTTTTTATTTTTCTCGCGAATTGCGTGCACCAATGCTCTCCTTTTTCACAATTTTGGATCTAATATTACTTGTCGTGGACCAAAATAATAATTTTTTATAAGTTAAAAAGATTAAAATTAAAATTTAAAAAGATAAAAAATAAAATTAATGAAATAACAAAAACAAATTCTAAATTTACAAACAACATCACATGTGATCAGAGATATTATATATATATTTCCAAAATCTATGTAAAAATTAATTTATTAATTCTTAAAAATTATTTTACAAATGTACGTATAAAGTATTTAACTAATAATAAATAATTATTTTAAAAATAATAATATTTATATGTGTAATATATATGTTAAATTAATATTATAGAATGTAGAAATAAATTTAAAATTAAATATTTAAAGAAAATTTAAAGTTTATATAAAATAAAAAATAATGGACAAATTTAAGTCGCTTTGTAAAAGAGTGAATCTACTATTACACCCACGTTGCTTTAGCCATATATAAAAAGACTAAATTATGGTGTTCTTTTTCTAAATATTGTAATTTTTTTATTTATTTATCAGTATATGGTGATTTTTTGTGTGATTACATTTATAAGCATGAGCACCGATGGAGACGACGCCTCTAAAAAGGAGCGTCATCTGAAACGGTGCACATTGATTGGCGAGGCGGGCCCACCGAAGGAATCCAACCCTACTAGCGCCTTCAGTATCATATACAAACCAAACACCCCCTCCACCCAAAAAAGAAAAAAATTAATTACTCCTTCCCTCCAAATTAATTGGGCAAATAAACACTTGCTTAATGTATAAAATTTGCACAATTATATTTATTTGACTTTTATTTATTATATTTGCATATGTTTTGTGTATGCGTAATATTAAGATATGGTGAATAAATTTTACATGTGAATTTTTCTAAAATAATATTTAATGTTTGCATATTATTTATCTTGTAATTGGTAAAAGGAAACAAAAATTAATTAACTTCTTATCTAATATGATCTATAATTATAGCAAAAAA
>JAPKLY010000157.1:77657-102840 GCA_026898435.1 Prunella vulgaris | reverse complement strand
AAAAAAAGGATTAATTACGACTAGAGCCTATATTAGTATTGAAAATACACTTAAGGCCTCTACTGTTCCCTAATTCCAACTAGAGCCATTTTACCTCATAAACACCCCAGCAGATACATATAATAATCATATTGCCCCGTCCTTTATCTCTCTTCTTCGAGAATTTCAGTGCTACATACATCACATCCGCCGAATTCCTATGTCATAGTTGTGAACGTCAAATCAAACCCTAGCTGAATTAGGGAATTCATTTCTCTGCATAGGATGTTAGTTTTGTTGTATCGGATGTATATTAGATGATTTGAATTTCAAATTTCTCTTATACATTGTTGTTACTGTAGTATGAAATTAAACCAGACACCGAAATTCATTTTTTAGGGTTTCTTTGATTTTGGTGATATTGGGGTTTCTATGAGTTGCGTTTCCAGGTGGTGCGATTCGGTGGAGAACTAGAGACGATTGAGTCGGCGTGGCTGTAAGTCGCGTTTCCAGGCGGTGTGATTCGATGGAGAACATGGGACAATTCTGTCTTCTTCCAGCGATATAGCTAACAGAGGCGGCACGACGGGATAGTGGTTGTGATGGTGTTGTGGCGATTGAAGACGCGGTAGGCGGGAGTTGATTCGGCTTTCGATAATGGGGGCGACAGCTTGGGGTTCCGACGGAGGAGGGAGGAGACGGCTCGAGCAAGGCTTCGCGATTTGGGGGTACTAGGTTTTTATCCGGAGCCTCTGTTTCACCGGAGCAGACTCCTCTGCCACCAAACCCTGCATCTGGCAGCCCATTGTACAAGAAGACAGTGCTCACTCAACCCGCACGAATGGAGCAATGAACGCAGAGATTCAAATAACCTACGGGTATCTGAAAGGATTGCACAGTACTCTTTTTTCCCTACGACCGGTTTATCCACAAGGGTGATTTACAACTAGGTTTTTAATGAGGCCTGTAGCATCCCTCTATGTATTCGTTATACTGTTATAGAATCATGTGAAGCCACGCTTGACGCATCTATACATGAACGCAAGGAAATATAAGCACAAAGAAGAGGACAGAGCGAAAGGCAGATCAATTCAAGCTCAATCTACTCCCTCTTATGGTAAAGCAGGAGATTGTTGGTGTAATCGAGGTTATTTCAGCACTCAAACCGCCACAATGAAGCTCGGTTGCAAGCTCGGCACCTTACTAAGAAATAGTTCGCCAACGCTCAAGCCTTCGTCCACAGAGACAAATCAGCTCGCCCACACGTTAGAAATATCATGATGTGAGCGAGCTGGGGGGCAAATGTTGATAGGCGAACTAAAGCAAACTACTGGTAAAGGATTACAAGAATAAATGATGGAGGAGCTCGCCAACATGGAGAAGCTAGCCAACATGGAGGAGCTCGCCAACATTGAGAAGCTCGCCAACATGGAGAAGCTAGCCAACATAGAGGAGCTCGCCAACATTGAGAAGCTAGCCAACATGGAGAAGCTAGCCAACATGGAGGAGCTCGCCAACAAGGGGAAGCTAGCCAACATGGATGAGCTCGCTAACAAGGGGAAGCTAGCCAACATGAAATGACCAAGGCTAAGAAGGTCGCCAACCTGCTTAGAAGATACGTCACCCAAATGTTGATAAGGCGAACTAACCAACGATAAGGCTTAGTAGGTCGCCAGCTAGCACGCAAGGGGGCCACGTCGCCAGCTGGGACCAGACCCAACATAAGGGAGCTCGGCGAGGTGAGGAAGGAGCTCGGCGAGGTGAGGAAGGAGCTCGCCCAAGCCCCGAGGGTCCAAGGCCAACTGACCCACCAAACAAGGAGAGAGGATCTCGCACGGGAGCTCGCCCTTTAGAGGGTAGCTCGCCTATGATCTAGGAGATAAGACCACAGTCCACCTCTACACAACACTCAAGAGCTCGCCTAGGGAGCTCGCCCGAGACCGAGGCGGAGCTCGTCCAACATGAGGGATGAGAGCCGTAAGTGTTTAGATTGAGTATACATGCATGTAGTAAGACAAACATTGTGAAGGGTGTACTGTGAGGGACCAAGGCGAGGGTCGAGAACCCTCGTCAACACCGGAAGCCAGATAGGCTCGTAAGGTGCCACCTCACATTTACACACCTATAAATAGGTCTCTCTTGTAATTCTCTCTCCAACTTAATCATAATACACTTTTATTTTCTCTCTAAACTCTCCACTTTATCTCTCTATATCATCCCCTCCAAAAACAAATTATAAGATTATTGTTTGGTAGAATTAAACGTTATTATAGAGATTATGTGGCTATAATAATTATAAGATTATTGTTCGCATACAAGGCTGTTCGCACATAACCGCAATTGCTTGTCCAGTTCACTCGTGTCTCAAATGTCAACGTGATTGCAATGAAAAATTATGATCTGCTTGCGATTATGAGGATTCATCCCAATTCCAGATTGCATTGCTGCGCAAATCCAATTTATTTGCCAAAAGATTCGATTCCAGTTACAAAGATTGACCAAGTCAGCAACTCCTAATTATATGCTGGGACCGGCTATAATAGAGGGAGCTGATGATACGCTTACGATTTAATTGCCAAACCCACCTTCACTGAGATTGATTTACTTATTCAACAATGAGCCAACTTATTGGGCTGAGATTAAGGGAATTAATAGGCCCAGTTATTCTTGCTGAAAAGCACCTACAGAAACATACCCTTTAAAAAAAAAAAAAAAAACCAAGCTGTTCCCAAACTCCATAGCTTGCTCGCCTATGAAAGTTGTTCCCTCGCGGGGCTCTTCGCGCGAAGTTGCTCGCTGCGATGGCTCTTCGCCGCGACAGAAGCTCGCCGCGATGGCTGTTTGCCGAAATAGCTGTTCGCGCCCCTGATAGCTGCTCGCCGTGATTTTTCATCGTTCGCCAGATATGGGTTGTTCGCTTCTATACCTGTTCGCTCAATAAAATTATTATGCAGAGGAGCTGTTCACCTCCAAAAATTAAAGAACCTGCTCGCCAATTGAAGCTGTTCGTCGCTGGAGGATTTCTTTGTGTACACGTGATGCTCACCGATTAAAATTATTTGCACACCACATAGTTGATTACGCACCACTTAGATGGTCGCTTATCACGGAGATGGTTGCGCAGATAATCCGAGAAATTCGCAAAGCTCTGCTCTTCGCCAATAAGAGCTGCTCGCCTACGGCGCTGCACGCTCCACAACGGGCTGCTCGCCTAGGAGCTGTTCACCTTACACTAATTGTTCACGGCACTGTGGTTTCTTGTCAACAATGCGAGCTGCTCGCTTGCTTAAGTTGTTCGCCTGGGAGCCTAGGTCCAATTGTTTGCACCCATAGAGTTGTTCGCTAAAAGCTCTCATACATATCAGCCTATGTACACAAGTTTAGTCGATCATGACCGATAGCTGTTCGTACAGAGGTGTCCTCACGAACAAAGACGTCCGCGCGTACGGAGGTGTTCGCGTTGTTCACCAGAAAAATCGGTTGCGAGCGTCACCAGCTGTTCGTGGCTGCTTGTTCAAAGAATTCCTCGCCAACGTGGTCACTCGCGTGTATGTTTCTCACACATGGAGACTTGTTCGTATATATGGGTTGGTCGCCAATCAGAAGAAATGGAATTCGTGGGACTGGCCGATTGAATAAGGAATGTTTGGAGTGGTTAATCACCAGATTGAGATCGTGGTCTTCGTGGTTTGAATTGTTGAACGGCAATTCACCACTTATAATGATTTCCTATGGAACGGCTTGCAAATATATCTTGACTAATTCAACTACTCATAGCAAATTGAGTAAGGAGTCGCCTAAAAAAAAGAGAAAAGAAAGTCCAGCCACAATTGTTGACCAAGTCAATAAATAAAGCTGCTGAGATATTTAAGCGAAGGAAACCATATTGGCAAAATGGAGTCAATTCTTTTTTATCAATTCAAATTTGGGCAGCCATGTTTAATTCGTTGCTGAAGAAGGGAAATAATCATTTTGGGCAGAATTAAGTAATTGGGCCTAAAATTTAATTGGGTCCAATTTCAATTTAAGTCTAATAATTTTAGCCTATCTCGAATAAATTAATTTTGAAGGTGTTCTTGAAGATTTGAGGGAGAATTCCCAGTTTCCAGCTCATTTCCCAAAAATTTGAACTAAAATAGGACAAAAAAAGGGACTCTAAACGCATGCGTGTTGGTAGATAAACCAGATTCTGGACAATCTACTTGCATGCAAGACTAGAAAGACCTTGATCAAACTTACCTTTGCTGGAAATTGACGAACTCGGCGAGCTACTACCCAACTCGGCGAGCCACCATCCCTGACGAACCCGACGAGCTACCACCCCCGATGAACTCGATGAGCTACTACCCACGACGAGCCCGACAAGCTACTACCCAGACTCAACGAGCTACCACCCACGATGAGCTCGACGAGCTACTACCCAGAGGTAGGCGATCAGTCGGAAGAGGCACAAATTGACCAAGTACCAAAACCTGCGCAAGTCGCACGACCGGTGCCCATGGAAGGAGTGGAGGAAATTCAAACTGGCCAAGTGCAAGAATCAGCGCAAGACTTACAACCTGCGCCCATGAAAGTGGTCACCAACACTCAAGGAGGGGAACCTGCTGGAGGTCAAGAACCAGTGCCGATGGAGGTCGATCAAGTCCCCCAGGCTGAGGAACCATCGCAAGTTAAAGGGCCATCAAATCCAGCTCCCCAAGAAGCAGGAAGAGTTCATGAACCTTCCAAAGATGATAAAGGTGGTGAAGACCTGGAACCTCGAATAGGTCATGAACAAGCAATGGAGGAGAACCTGGAGGAGTTCCTGGAAGACCAAAGATGGAAGAGCCAGAAAAGGAAGGTCACTCTCATGGGGGAACTAATAGCAATCCAGGTGGACCCGGAAAGGGACTTGGAACTTTTTATAGGTTCCGAGTTGCCAGAACCGTAACGGTCGAGGATGGAGATATTCCTCATGTCCAACTTGGACGTATTTGTCTGGTCCCACGAAGATATAAAGGGAATCCCATTGGAGCACGCATGTCACCGACTCAACATAGACCCAACGAGGAGACCTACCCGCCAAAAACTAAGGAAGTACGGGCCAGACAAGTACGAAGCTTGAACCATGTGTTGGAGTGTGGAGTCTAAATTGACTGAATCACGTGTTGGGGCCCATTTTTTTGCATCGGCCCAGTTGATCCTAATGGGCTTAGGGTTAGGGCGAATGCTGTTTATATATTGATATCCTCTTATTGTAATCCGTACCAGAAAATTATATAGTAAAAAACCTGGCTTGGCATCGCCCCCAGACGTAGTCGCAAGACGAACTGGGTAAACAAATCTCATGTTATTCTTTTCGTTATCGTGTGCGTGCGTATAAATTCCTAACAACTGGTATCGAGAGCTGTGTGTTCGAAGGGAGCAGCCACAATGAACGATCATAAGATTTCAATCAAACAGTTTGATGGATCAAATTTCAGGTTCTGGAAGATCCAGATCGAGGATTATCTCTATGGTAAAGATCTGTACGTGCCCTTAGAAGAGGAGGTGAAACCCGAAAATATGGAACAGAAGGAGTAGAATCTGTTGAACAGAAAGGCGATGAGTGCGATACGCTTATCGTTGTCCATGAACGTAGCCTACCACATAACTAAAGCCAAGACCGCAAGGGAGATGCTGGAGATCTTGGAGGAGATGTATCAGAAGCCCACAACCGCAAACTAGGTTCATCTGATCAGACGGTTGTTCAACCTCAGAATGTCGGAGAGCACACCCGTGCAGCAACATTTGAACGAGTTCAATATAATCATTGGACAGTTGTCTTCAGTCGAGATCGAATTCAGTGATGAGGTACTTGCCTTAGTTTTGTTATCTTCTTTGCCAGATAGTTGGGCCACCACAGTAACGACAGTTAGCGCTTCATCTGCTAAAGATAAACTGAAGCTTGACGAAGTGAGGGATCTGATGATCAGTGAGGAGGTTCGCAGGAAAGAGTCTAGATCTACTCCAGGGTCAGCGCTGAACACGGAGGATAGGGGCAGATCGAAGAGTAGGAAAAGTCATGGCAGATCAAAGTCCAGAGGAAAGAGTCAATCTAAGAAAGACAAAGACTCAATTCAGTGTTGGAATTGTGACGAGTTTGGTCACTACAGGAACCAGTGTGCAGCACCCAAGAAAAACAAGAAGGGGCAGAACGAGAAGGGACAGAAGGAGACAGCAAACTCAGCCACATATGATGTTGAAGATGCGTTGGTCATAAGTGTCAGTAGTCCGCTGGAATCGTGGGTGTTGGATTCTGGAGCATCATTCCATTCTTGCAGTGATGCTGAAATAATGGAGAATTATGTGTCTGGGGAATTCGGACAAGTCTACCTTGCTGATGATGAGCCCTTGAAGATCGTGGGAAAAGGAGATGTTCGGATATCCACACCAAACGGAACAACATTAAAGCTGAATGGTGTGAGGCACATCCTAGGATTGAAAAGAAATTTGCTTTCAATCGGGCAGCTCGATGTAGAGGGATACTCAGTGACTTTCGGCAACAACAGTTGGAAGATTAGTAAAGGTGCTATGATAATAGCGCGGGGAAAGAAGGAGGGTACATTGTATACTACAATTAACTCCAAGGACTGCATTGATCTCGCAGGAGCTACGACTAATGTTGATTTGTGGCACTGTCGGCTGGGTCACATGAGCGAGAAAGGAATGAAGGTAATGTGTTCGAAAGGGAGACTTCCTGGGCTAAAATCTGTTGAAGTTGGTATATGTGAGGACTGTGTTTTTGGGAAACAGAGAAGGGTCAGTTTCTCGAGAGGTGGCAGAACCTTGAAGGCAGAAAACCTGGAGTTGGTGCATAGCGATTTATGGGGACCAACGCCTGTGAAGTCTCTTGGTGGTTCGGAGTATTACATGACCTTTATCGATGACTCCACTCGGAAGGTATGGATTTATTTTCTAAAAAATAAAACTGATGCATTTGATACTTTCAGGAAGTGGAAAACCCTTGTAGAGAATGATACGGGGCTGAAAGTAAAGTGTCTTCGTTCTGACAATGGAGGTGAATATGAACTCCGTGAGTTCAAGGAATATTGTGCTAAGAATGGGATTCGAATGGAGAAGACTGTGAGAGGAACTCCCCAGCAGAATGGAGTTGCAGAACGAATGAATAGAAGTTTGAATGAGCGAGCTAGATGCATGAGGCTAAAGAGTGGGCTGCCTAAGATGTTTTGGGCAAATGCAGTAAACACAGCAGCATTTCTAATTAATAGAGGTCCATCAGTTCCATTGGAGAACAAAATACCCGAGGAAGTATGGACGGGAAATCTGTCTCACTTGCGTGTCTTTGGTTATGTTGCTTATGCTCATATTAGTTCTGTTGCTAGAAGTAAGTTAGATGCTAAATCTGTTAAGTGTACATTTATTGGTTATGGTGGCGATGAGTTCGGTTATAGACTCTGGGATGAGAATAACCGAAAGATCATTCGCAATACAGATGTGGTTTTCAATGAACAGGTTATGTACAAAGACAGTTTGGAGGCATCAAATTCTGACAAGACCAATACCCAAGAAATCGAGTTAGATGTCTCAAACTCGAGTGGGAGTAAGAAGAGTCAGAATGAAGAAGAGGAGGTTCTTATTGAAGAACCGATGACCCCACCACCACTGGAAAATCCGTTGCAGAGACCAGTTAGAGAGCGACGTGCGACTGAAAGGTATTCGCCCTCTAACTACTACTTGTTACTTACTGATGGTGGTGAACCTGAGTGTTATACAGAGGCAGAGCAGAATGTAGACGGACGGAAATGGAGAGTTGCAATGGATGACGAGTTAGCTTCTCTTATGCTGAATGGCACTTGGGAACTCGTTGAACTCCCAAAAGGCAAGAAGGCTTTGCACTGCAAGTGGGTCTATAGAATTAAGAATGAAGCTGATGGTAGCAAACGCTACAAAGCCCGGCTGGTTGTCAAGGGGTTTGAACAGCGACATGGTATTGACTATACTGATGTCTTTACTCCTGTTGTGAAACTAACCACTATTCGAATGGCGTTGAGTATGGTAGCTGCAGAAAACTTGATGTTGCATCAGATGGATGTGAAGACGGCATTCCTCCACGGTGACTTGGAGGAGGAGTTATACATGACACAGCCTGAGGGGTATGTAAAGAAGGGAAAGGAGCAACTTGTGTGCAAGTTGAAGAAGAGCTTGTATGGTCTAAAACAAGCTCCAAAGCAGTGGTACAAGAAGTTCGACAACTTTATGATGGATATTGATTACTAAAGATGCCACGCTGATCATTGTTGCTACTACAAGAGGTTTGACAATAGCTTTCTTATTCTCTTGCTATATGTTGATGATATGTTGATCGTAGGAGCTTATGCAAGAGAAGTACATAAGTTGAAAAGACAGTTGTCAGAACGGTTCTCCATGAAGGATCTTGGAGAGGCAAAGCAGATTTTGGGCATGAGGATTGAAAGTGATGAGGCGACGGGAAATATGTATCTTTCACAAGCTAGTTACATTCAGAAGGTCTTGGAAAGATTCAGCATATCAGAGTCAAAGCCTGTGAGTGTTCCACTGGGCAGTCAGTTCAAACTTTCAAGGAAGGAGTCACCAAGGAACAAGGAGGAACGTGCTCAAATGATGGGGGTACCATATACCTCAACAATTTGTAGCATCATGTATGCCATGGTGTGTACAAGACCAGATATTGCTCATGTAGTGGGAGTTGTAAGCCGGTTCATGGGTGATCCGGGCAAGCAACATTGGGAAGCAGTGAAGTAGATCCTGCGATACTTGAGAGGTACCACAGACAAGGCTCTATGTT
Organism: Prunella vulgaris; assembly: GCA_026898435.1. NCBI lineage: Eukaryota > Viridiplantae > Streptophyta > Magnoliopsida > Lamiales > Lamiaceae > Prunella > Prunella vulgaris. The sequence continues at coordinate 94,055 of JAPKLY010000157.1, read as the reverse complement.
TCAAAGGCAAGAATTTGGCGCTGGTGGGTTATTTGGATGCAGACTTGGCATCAAATGACCTCGATGGGAGAAGACAACCGGGTATGTTTTTACTTATGGCGGTACTGCTATATCTTGGACTTCTAAGTTGCAGAAGGTTGTTGCATTGTCCACTACGGAGGCAGAGTATGTAGCTGTGACAGAGGCAAGTAAAGAGATGGTGTGGTTGTAGACACTCTTGGGGGAACTTGGGAAGGAGCATGAAAATAGCACTCTTTTCAGTGATAGTCAAAGTGCTATATTTCTTGCAAAGAATCCGGCGTTTCACTCAAGGACAAAGCATGTTGAGTTGAAGTATCACTACATCCGTCATCTTTTGGAAAGGAAGATCTTGCAGCTTATGAAGATACTTGGAGATGAGAATCCAGCGGACATGTTTACTAAGGTGGTGACCTTAGAGAAGTTGAAGCGATGCATAGCTTCAATTGGCCTTGGAACTTGAAGATAAGGCTAGGCGATGCCAGGTGGATAAGGGAGGAGAAACAAGAAGATATGGTTACATGGATGATTTAGTCTCCAAGTGGGAGATTGTTGAAGTGTGGAGTCTAAATTGACTGAATCACGAGCCCTATAACGGCGATTTTTTGGGCCCATTTTTTTGCTTCGGCCCAGTTGATCCTAATGGGCTTAGGGTTAGGGCGAATGGTGTTTATATATTGATATCCTCTTATTGTAATTCGTATCAGAAAATCATATAGTGAAAAACCTGGCTTGGCATCGCCCCCAGACCTAGTCGCAAGACGAACTGGGTAAACAAATCTCGTGTTATTCTTTTCATTATGGTGTGCGTGCGTATAAATTCCTAACACCACGGAGGTAAAGAAGCTGTTTGACAACAAGTTGATCGACACAAACAAGAACATGTATTGCTGGGAGAGGACGCCATTTGGATTAAATAAAGTCGGTACCAGGCGAGAAGTTGTACATGTACCTAGCTGCGTCGGAGGTAGCCATTAGTTCTGTCCTGGTTCGAGAGGAGGGCAAAACACACCTACCAGTATACTGCGTATGCCAAGTCTTACACGAAGCTGAGTTGCGGTATACCCCAACGGAGAAGCTAGCCTACGCACTGGTGATGAGTGTTAGAAAATTGAGGCCCTATTTCTTCGACCATCCGGTGGAGGTGTTGACAACATTCCCGCTACGGCAAATACTACAACGGCCGGACACTGCGGGACACTTGTTGAAATGGTCACTAGAAGTTAGCCAATACGGTATAACCTACGCACCCCGAACAGTGATCAAGAGACAAGCACTAGCCGACTTCATTGTCAAGCTAACTTTCCCGCAAGATCCGACGAGGGGGCGTATAGCTCCGTGGCACCTCTACATAGACGGATCATCAACTAGCACAGCAACAGGAGCCAGTGTAGTCCTAATCAGCCCAGACAGACAATTCTTCACCTCCGCAATCCGGTTCGACTTCAGAGCGACCAACAATGAGGCGAAGTACGAAGCTTTGATAGTCGGACTTAGGTTATCATTAGCTGTGGGGGCAACCAATCTTCAAATTTTCAGAGATTCCCAGCTAATAATATCCCAAGTCCGGGGGGAGTACGAGGCAAAAGATCAGTAAATGATAGCGTACCAAAAGATAGCGGCACATCTGATCTCGATGTTTACGCAGATTTACATCAACCAGATACCACGGCTAGAGAACACACAAGCAGACGCACTAGCCCGATTAGCTACCAGTAACGGCGAAGCCGACTTGACGGAGGTTGTCATCACCAACTTGAAGAACCCCTCAACATCTGATTACAAAGTAAATCAGACATCGAGTGGGGGGCAGAAGGATAGTGAAGATTGACGTATTCCGATCCAAAAATACTTGAAGGACGGAACCATCCCAGAAGATGCGTGGGAAGCTAGTCGGCTAGTGAAGCAAGCAACCCAATACACGTTGGTAGATGACCAACTCTACAAATGTGGATTCTCTTTACCCCTACTCAAATGCTTATCTCAAAAGCACGGGTTCGAGGTGTTAGAAGAAATCCACCAAGGAATTTGCGAAAGTCACGCTAGGGGGCAAGCCTTGGCATATAAGACGATCAGGCAGGGATACTATTGGCCCACTTTTCGCAAAGATGTCGTGAGCTTCGCTCGAAGGTGCCGAAAGTGCCAACTTTTCGCACCTAACATACACTCCCCAGCTACTCAACTTAAATCAGTCTTCAGCCCAAGACCTTTTGCGAAATGGGGTATCGACTTGATCGGCCCATTTCCACCTGGCAGAGGCGGTGTGAAGTTCGTCGTAGTTGCGGTAGACGACTACACTAAGTGGGCTGAAGCTGAAGCACTTACAACGGTAACGCAAGAAAAGATGATTGGAAAAAGAAAGCTTATATGCCCCTAAGGGGAGAAGCTGCTACATTTCCTTAAGGAGTCCGTCCAAGACCATGTATGTGCCACCAAATTAGACTTCTGAGACCAAGATGATAGATTCATTATAAAAATGTGTGCCTACACTGGTTCAAAAAGTTGGAAGAAAACGGAGTATACCCAGCTGTTAGAATTTTTCAGGAAATATCAACTATTCGAAGCTTCGTAATACACAAGGACCAAGGTCCCAAATGTTGTTATCTAAAGCTCAAGGCAAAGGCCAAAGTGCCCAGGTTAACGAAGGTGTCCTTCTTAAAGGATCACTAAGCACCCACTGCCCAAAGATAAGAAAAAGTTCACAACAGATGATTTAAAACGTCTAAGGTAAGGTTTTTAAAACCCAATCGCCCAAGTGAACAACCAAGCACAACTCGCTACCCTAAGCGGTGTAAGACGAGCAATTCGCGGTCCCAAGCGGCGTAAGACGAACAAATAAGTGCCAAATAAATAAGTACGATTCGCCACCCGAAGCGGCGTAAGACGAATTATTCGCTTCCCAAAGTGGTATAAGATGAACAATGCGTACCCATAATAAAAAAAACAATACGAGCTACTTAAAGATAATAACGTGCGAAAAATATAAACAGTTGAGGGCACATTCACCAACGGTAGGAATAATCTATCCTTCAACCAGAGTGAATAGTGACATCTCAGCTGGCTCAATCTCATCCATTAGTATGAAAGAAGTAGGGCCCGATACTACAACAGAAGTCACAAAGCAACCAAGCAGAAGTGCTCGCCGAGAAACCATACATTGAATATTCTAGGTATAAAGAAATATTGGATGCAAACTATTTTTCAAATGTATCTACTTGCAGGTGTAAAGAAACACAAGAAGTCAGTGCTCACTCAACTCGCACGAATGGAGCAATGAACGCAGAGATTCAAATAACCTACGGGTATCTGAAAGGATTGCACGGTACTCTTTTTTCCCTACGACCGGTTTATCCACAAGGCTGTTTTACGGCTAGGTTTTTAATGAGGCATGTAGCGTCCTTCTATGTATTCGTTACACGATTATAAAATCCTACGAAGCCACGCTTGACGCATCTATACATGAACGCAAGGAAATATAAGCACAAACAAGATGACAGAGCGAAAGGCAGATCAATTCAAGCTCAATCTACTCCCTCTTATGGTAAAGCAGGAGATTGTTGGTGTAATCGAGGTTATTTCAGCACTCAAACCGCCATAATGAAGCTCGGTTGCAAGCTCGGCACCTTACCAAGAAATAGTTCGCCAACGCTCAAGCCTTCGTCCACAGAGACAAATCAGCTCGCCCACACATTAGAAATATCATGATGTGAGCGAGCTGGGGGGCAAATGTTGATAGGCGAACTAAAGCAAACTACTGGTAAAGGATTACAAGAATAAATTATGGATGAGGTCGCCAACATGGAGAAGCTAGCCAACATGGAGGAGCTCGCCAACATTGAGAAGCTCGCCAACATGGAGAAGCTAGCCAACATGGAGGAGCTCGCCAACAAGGGGAAGCTAGCCAACATGAAATGACCAAGGCTAAGAAGGTCGCCAACCTACTTAGAAGATACGTCACCCAAATGTTGATAAGGCGAACTAACCAACGATAAGGCTTAGTAGGTCGCCAGCTTGCACGCAGGGGGACCACATTTCGCCAGCTGGGACCAGACCCAACATAAGGGAGCTCGGCGAGGTGAGGAAGGAGATCGCCCAAGCCCCGAGGGTCCAAGGCCAACTGACCCACCAAACAAGGAGAGAGGATCTCGCACGGGAGCTCGCCCTTTAGAGGGTAGCTCGCCTATGATCAAGGAGATAAGACCACAGTCCACCTCTACACAACACTCAAGAGCTCGCCTAGGGAGCTCGCCCGAGACCGAGGCGGAGCTCGTCCAACATGAGGGATGAGAGCCGTAAGTGTTTAGATAGAGTATACATGTATGTAGCAGGACAAACATTGTAAAGGGTGTACTGTGAGGGACCAAGGCGAGGGTCGAGAACCCTCGTCAACACCAGAAGCCAGATAGGCTCGTAAGGTGCCACCTCACATTTACACACCTATAAATAGGTCTCTCTTGTAATTCTCTCTCCAACTTAATCATAATACACTTTTACTTTCTCTCTCTAAACTCTCCACTTTCTCTCTCTATATCATCCTCTCCAAAAACAAATTCTAAGATTATTGTTTGGTAGAATTAAACGTTATTATAGCCACATAAAACATCTGATTAGTAAATTCTATCAACAACTATAACACTCCCCCTTATGGATATAAGTTTTTCTGAAGTACAATTATATGTACCATAGTACACTCATATAGGTAACAGTACACACATATGTTTAATAGTACATATTTCTTAAGTACAGACGCAAATTCAATAGTACATTAAATAATTCAATAGTATACATGTGATTTGCCAGGAAAAAGATTGGACGGAAATTTGGTCGTCCAAAAAATTCCAAAATATCACAATAATAACTATGGTACAATAATTAGTTCAATGGTACATACACATATTGTATTATCGGTCACCGGAAATAGATAATTATGAGATGTGACAGCTACAGTACACGATTTGACATGAATAGTGTATGATATGTGAACAGTGTATGATTTGACATAACATCACATCACTTATACACATTCATCATTCGCAGTACACATATATGTACTATAGTACAATACCATACTCAATAGTACACACATTTTTTCAACCCATGCATTAAATGATGTGGCTGAGTTGGTTGTAATCTTTAGACATATGAGGCCTTATTTGTGATTTTACTAATATAATTGGCCCTATTAGTAAGTTCCCCATAAAAAAATAACTCCTAGAAATAATAATCATTTAGAATTGAAATATATTGTTTAATAAAAAACTTTTAATTTATTCTGCTTATAGAATTGAAATGAGAATCAAAATTTTAAAAAAACTATAAGATTTAGTTTGTCATATTTGAAGAAAATAAAAAAAAATTAAAGACTTATTTTGTTATATTTAAAAATAATCAAGAAATATTTGAATTATTAATTTTTAATTATATGAGTATGTTAAAAGAAAATTAAGAACATAATATTTAATAAGATTATTTCATTATTATTAAAAAATAAAAAATATTATAAAATCTAACCACTCTTATAATGATAATAACAAAAGAGAATTAGATAAATATTTCATAAGATTTATTTTATTTTTTATTTAGAAAAATAGAATAAGATTTAGTCACTCATGATAATAACAAAAGATGATTAAATTTGGAAATAATTTATGAAAAATAATCATTCCGTATTATTATAATTTATTTATATCACGATATTCATGTATTCCAAAAACTAACTTTTTTTATATATAACAAATGTTGATGAAATAAATTGATCCGAGTGCTTAAGGAAGTAATTAACAAAATCCCAGATTACGTGTCCCAAAAGAGTTCATCGAAAATGAAGAAAATACAAGAAAGAAGCATGAATGCAATCAAATCAAGGAAATATAATCAAAGAAGAAGGAGAACCACCTGAAGAACAAGAGATAGGAGAGCAGCAATGTAAGATCAAAAAGGGGGTTGCTCGCCCAACTAGCTGGTCGCCTCCTTAGAGTGCAAACAACAAGCTAGTCGCCTCTTATTGAACCAGCTGATCGCCTCTTATGGTGATTTATAACCAGCTGGTCACCTCCAAGAAGAGTTTATAACCAGCTGCTCGCCACTTTTGAAGATGATCGCCAGAATCATATTTTTCTTATTTTTGGTCAATACTTCTTTGTAATTATCTAATTAGACACGTAAGGGACACGTGTAAGTCATATGTAAAGCGTGGCAGAGCCCTTGCTTATACTGAGTAATCACCAAATTGGTGTCCATCAGGAATTGGCCAACTACCGGATGCAAGGGAAGGGCAAATCCTGCTTCGAGAATGTCCAGATTAATTGCAGTACAACCAGGTAGGGGCCTGTCAGCTAGTTCTCTATCCCGCGGGATGTACATATGGATGTCGAGGGGAATTTTGTACTCATCCCGGATGGTTGGTAAGTCTTCCTCCAATAAAAGACTACGATGGCGGGAAGCCTCGTATCAGGTATCTACATATGGAACCAGAGAGATACGAGGCCGAATAAACTGGTCCTGATATCGCTCCATGTAAGCCGACTAGTCTTCTTCATGAGCAACCCCCACCGGGATAGTCTCTTCTAGCAATTGGGATGGAGATTGGTATATATGGGTTAAGTCTTCCCAAATACTTTCTTGACCAAGCTCGAAGCCCTCTCCAAGGTCACAGTTCGTCTTGCCCTTAGGAAGAACCCTTGTTTCGGGGACATCGGTTGTCTGATCACGAACCATATGAACTTCCCGAACAGTTTTAGCATTTTCAGCCTCAATTTCAGAGCTCGTCCAAAAAATATCCCGACAGACGGAGTTGACATCGGATTCAGTTTCTTCATTGTCGGTTTCTTCATTAATTACGAGAAGCCTCCTTTTGGATGGTGGGGAGCGAGCAGCTCGGCCGTGGCGAGCAGCTCGCAAATCCCTTGCAGAAGGTGAGGGGTGAGCAGCTCTCGTACTTTCACTAGAGAGGCGAGCAGCACCTCTGCCAACTGGGCAAGCAACTCTTTGTTTTGAGTGGCGAACAGCTCCACGAGATGGGGAACGAGCAGCTCCTTGAGGAGATTCAACAAGGCGGCGAGCAGCTCATTGTATTTGTCCGTGGGAGCAAGCAGCTCCTTCATTTAAGCGGTGAGCAGCTCCCTTTCCTGAGCGGCGAGCAGTCCCTTCAGTGGAGAGGTGAGCAACCTCTTGATCCTCATCCCGGAGGCGAGCAGCTGCTTCAGTTTCCATTTCTCTTGCTCACCTCCGTTCACGAATAGTTTGATCCAACGTCCGGGATTCAGCTTCGATTATTATACCCCTTGTTTCCACAATACCGGAGTAATCCCAGAGGTCACGGAGGGGAGACTCAACCATCGGCCGTTTCTCCAGGTTGCGCAGTGGCAGGTCACCGGAGGAAGAGGAATCTGTCATTGTTTCCGGCGAGAAAAGCTGAAAAACGGTCAAGGCTATAAATGGGAATAAGGTTCACTAACGGAGACAGAATCCAATCTCAAGGAAATCCAAATCAATCTGAACTCCGCGATTTCAGGCGAAATCAGTAACCGCCAAACTGGACTTTTGAATGACTAACTTTCCCAACCAAGAAATAACAAAGGAAAGAAGAAATAACGATGAGAAAGAAAAACTAGAAACTACCTTCGGAAGTACACACTGAAAGCTCATCAAAAGTTCATTTGGGAGTCGCCGAAAATTGTTTGGAGGAAGTAGTGGGAGAAAAACAAAGAAATGAATGATTTCCAGTATTTATAAGGAAGTGGACGAGTCCTTATTTGCAATTTCTCAGGGACTTAATTGCAAATTTTTTAAAAAATCTAAAAAGTGGCGCGCGATTTAAGGAAAATGATTCGCCTCCCAAGCTCAAAAACTCGCTAAGGTGGCGAGCGGCTGCTCGCCATACTAGCTGCTCGCCTCCTCATAATTTTCGCAGCTGATCGTCAATTTCAGCTACTCGACCATATATTAACATTGTTTTGATATTTTACATTATTTGGAATATGGGTATTTGAAAGAGTACCATGGTATCTCTTTTTTCCTACGACTGGTTTATCCACAAGGGTGGTTTACGGCTAGGTTTTTAATGAGGCCAAGAGGATCTTTCAGTATGTCCATAATCCAATTCTTTGCAGGTTAAATCAAGTCCAAATTACTTCCCAGCAACGAAGAAATCTCATGAAAATTCAAATAGCCTGATGCTTGATATTCATCCAATGATTCAAACAAACATCAAGCTAGGGGGCAATTGTTGATGAAATAAATTGATCCAAGTGCTTAAGGAAGTAATTAACAAAATCTCGAATTACGTGTCCCAAAAGAGTTGATCGAACATGAAGAAAATACAAAAAAGAAGCATGAATGCAATCAAATCAAGAAAATATAATTAAAGAAGAAGGAGAACCACATGAAGAACAAAAGATAGACGAGCAGCAATGTAAAATCAAAAGGGGGCGAGCAGCTCATTGAAACAACAACAAGCTGCTCATTGAATGAGCTGCTCGCCCAACTAGCTAGTCGGCTCCCTGGAGTGCAAACAACAAGTTGATTGCCTCTTATTGAACCAGGTGGTCACCTCTTGTGGTGATTTATAACCAGCTAGTCGCCTCCAAGAAGAGTTTATAACCAGCTGCTCGCCACTTTTGAAGATGATCGCCAGAATCATATTTTTCCTATTTTTGGTCAATATTTCTAAGTAATTATCTAATTAGACACGTAAGGGACACGTGTAAGTTATATGTAAAGCGTGGCAAAGCCCTTGCCACCACCTGCTAAGTGTTTGCCTATAAATAGGCCTCAAATTTCAGAATAAAATCAAGTTATTTTCGCTGCCTTAACGAAGTTCTGCCCTTCCCAAAATTCATATATTGTAATTCCGGTAATTATAATTTAAGACATTGTTAGTGAATCGAGCTAGTAAATCACATGTAAACTTGATTTAGGATGATTTCATTAACAACAATATTATACCTTGGATCTATAATAAATAAATTAAGTAATTAAAAGACATAATATTTCATAAGATTTATTTTGTTATGATTAAAGAAAATTTTAAAAAAATAGTATAAAGATTTAGTCGATTTTGATAATAATAAAAGATGACTAGATGTGAAATATTATCTCGTGTTATTATAATTTACATAAATAAAATAAAATATTATAAAATTACTGAATAATATAAACACATTAGTAAGTGTAATAATATAAGATCATTTTGTTATGATTATATAGAATTTATTTTGTTATGATTAAAAAAATAATATCATAAGATTTAGCTACTCTTTCAATGACAATAAGAACAGAGGATTAGATAAATAAAATCAAGATATAATATATCTTAAGATTTATTTTATTTTTTATTTAAAAAAATAGAATAAGATTTAGTAACTCATGATAATAACAAAAGATGATCAAATCTGGAAATAATTTATAAAAATAATTATTCTATATTATTATAATTTGTTTATATCATGATATTCATGTATTCTAAAAACTAATTTTGTTCATATATAATAATATTATACATTTGATCTATAACAAATAAATTAAGTAATTAAAAAATATATACATGCACAACGCATACACAATATTATGACAAATAAATTAAATAATTAAAAAATATGTACACATACACAATGCATACATAATATAATGTTATAGAACATCTATTTTCTAGAATTATTGTGAATAACTTTTCATGTAAACTAAATTGCGGTGTATACGACGCGTACGAATGATCTTAATACGAACCTACAAATAAATTAAACTTAAAAAGATAAATAAACAATTTGAATATCAGAATATTAACAACATGAAAAAAAAAAAGAATACTAAAAAGACAAATAAACAATTCAAAAATCAAAATAAATCAAATAGATCTGCAATTGTAGCAATTAAGCATTACCTACAAAAGAAAATCATGAAAATTGTATAGCAATAGAAAAAAAGTAGTATCTCGTCAAATTAGTAGATCTAAAATATGAACCTACAAAAATAATATTAAAAAGACAAATAAACAATTCAAATATCAAAATTTTAAATCAAATAAAAAGACACAAAGAACATTACCTCCAAAAGAAAACCACGAAAATTGTGTAGCAATAGAAAAAAAATATTATTTCACCAACTTATTAGATGTAAAATATGAACCTGCCAAAAAAAAAAATCGACCATAAAAAAATAAATAGAAGAATTCAAATATTAGAATACGATAAATAAGAATATCATAAGAGAAATAAGAAGAAGCATGAGACGCACAAAGAAATAAGGTTAAAAGATTATAATAATAATAATATTTATAGAGTTGAAATTTATAGAAGTATAGAAATTAAGATGAACGGTGGAGTTAAAAAATTAGATATAGAATTTGATATTATAAATATATTTATAAAATTTATATAAAATATATATTTAAAACATATTAAAATGTATGGTAAAAATTAAAACACTTAAAATATAAAATCGAGATTAATTCTTTATGCCAGAATTAATGAGAATTGAAAGATTATAAAATCGAACATTCTTGTTGATTTCATAACTTCGTCTTTATATAATATAGAGATGAGATTGATATGAATATTTTTGTCAAATTATTAAATACTGTGACTCTTTATGAAATTTTTAAACAGCACTACTGAATTTTGTTTCAATTTCTATTTTAATTTAATGTGTTTTATGATGTTAATAGGGTGATGATATACTTATTTTATTAGGAAAAATTATAAAATAACACTATTTTTATGTAAAAAAATTATATTTCTATGCAAATATTATGAACCAATTTATAAATATAATCATTTTTAAGTCAATATGCGAACGCCCCTATTTTATTATAAATACACTATTTTACAAAAAATATATATATATAAATAGTTATCATAATCAAAATAACAGAACAGATCCGATTCGATTCTTGTCCAATTTGATTTTAATTTTAGAATTTAAAAATCTCAATTTTTGTTGATTTAATTTAAAAACAATCAATCTACAAAAATGTTCATCCTTAGTCTTGATTGCCATCAGGAGTCAAAAACTTTGCATTCGAGAGATACAATCAAGTTTCTCATTAATACTACTCTTATGCATAAATAGCTGCCTCTTCAATATTCATTCATAGTCGAATGTCGAACATGGGGAAATGTTGCAACCTCTTGTTCTTTTTCGATTTAAGAGGAGGAATTTTGACAAACTCGGGTAAACTAAAAAATGAATGGAGAAAATAAAATAAAATATAAATTTGTGTTAATTAAGAATGGATGAGTAAAAATGAATACAACTTTATATTATTTTTAATATATTATTTTATTTTTATTAATTAATAAATATTAAATTAATTTTTCATAAAAGTAAGCGGAATAGTGAGTGAGAGAGAAAGTATACGTAAAAGTAAAAAATAAAACAAAAATAGTACTCCCTCCGTCCCGGAGCAACTTGCAAGGGGTGGAGGGCACACAAAACAAGAAAAAAGTAGAATAAAGTAAAAAAAAGTAGTGTTTTGAGGGTTAATTTGGTAAAATTTTATGTAAAAAGTAAAAAAGTTAGTTGGATTGAGTGTAATGTGGGCCCAAAAAGTGAAAAAGTAATGGCATTTTGTGTAAATATGTAGATATTGTGAGGGTGAAGTTTATAAAAGGGTTTCCTTTTTTTGATCTGCAAGTTCCTCTGGGACGTCCCGAAAAGGAAAACTTGCAAGTTCCTCTGGGACAGGGGGAGTAATATTTACTCCCTCCGTCCCGGAGCAACTTGCAAGGGGTGGAGGGCACACAAATTAAGGAAAAAAAGGAATAAAGTAAAAAAAGTAGTGTTTTGAGGGTTAATTTGGTAAAATTTTATGTAAAAAGTAAAGAAGTTAGTTGGATTGAGTGTAATGTGGGCAAAAACAGTGAAAAAGTAGTGGCATTTTGTATAAATATGTAGATATTGTGAGGGTGAAATTTATAAAAGGGTTTCCATTTTTGGCCTTGCAAGTTCCTCTGGGACGTCCCGAAAAGGAAAACCTGCAAGTTCCTCTGGGACGGAGGGAGTATATAATTATTTTGAATATATATAAATATAATAGAAATGCATATGTACATGGATGGAAATTAAATTTATAAATTTCAAATTTTAATTAAAAAAAACCCCACATTCCAAATTCGAACTTTATAGGCTATAAAAAAACATGGTCTTCAGAACTACACGTTTGAAGTGAACAGAATGATTTAAAAATATAATTAACAACAATTCATTTTACATTAACCGAATTGAATCCCTTCAGTTCCATTTTCCACTACTTTTTTCCCAAAAAGATGTCACAAATTCGAGATTCATTCTAACTGTGGAAACTCGATCATTCCAAATATTTACATTATATTTCAAACCACTAATTGAACAGAGCTATAATGGAAAATGCACGTTAACAGAATACGTCAATTTTTCAAATGAGGTAAGAGTCAAGTGAAAGTCTACCAGCAACACCTTATGCCCACGGCCTTCTGACTCTCATCACTAACAAGAATTGTTCTTTTAGCACTGTTAACGCTATTACACAGGGTGGGGATCGCGATCTCGCCTCACCAGACTAAGTTGCGGGAGGTCTCAGCTCAGGAGAACCTCCCGAAAGAGAGTGAGGGAGCGAGGGAGGGAGAGACGTGGTCTGGGGAGCACAACCACTTCATGACTTCAACATACTTCTATTTACATATGAAGCAATAAAACCGAACATCTCAAACTACTACAAGATCAACGTGTTTTTTGTTTATCCAAACATAATCTTACACAATCATTCATCAGAAACGCCTTCGACGCTTGGAGCTATCATCGCGTAGCTGATGGTGGTCAAAGTAATTGAGGGGCAATGACATTATATCAGGCACAAAGACAGCAGAGTCGGATCGGTCTGCTGAAGCTTTAGGCCAGTAAAGCCCAGATGCTGTGGGGGGAGAAGGAATCTCTGGCACTGCCCAAAATGCATCCGGCGCCTGTCCCATACAGTCATCGCCCTCTAACTCCGCATCAGCAACTCGGAGAATAGGGGAGCATTCTGGGTCTCCAAATTCCCCGCAATCAGTCTGAATAGAGTTTTCAGACAAAACTAAGTTTCAACATAACTACTTCAAAGTATTTAATGAAAGCATAGCAACAAAAATGCATTGGTACGGCTTATCCATCACAAATACCTAGAGTGCAATAGTTCCAATAATCTCCCATTCCGAACTGTGATTTATTCCAGCTGATCAATATACATTTCATCATTTGTATTTCAATACATATATGTGCTAAACTTATAAATTAATATACTTCCAAGTTCCTGGTAAAATTAAAGACACTAGGAAATAGCTAAAACTTAAAACGTAATGAATACAAATGAGGTTACATTCATAATATTTATTTCATTCAGGTTGATATAGTAGCTACACTTACCTTGTCCCAGTTGCTCTAGAGGAAAACCAGGGATCTCCACCATGTTTGGAACAATTCCACATTCAACGCCAGTGTGGTAAACATACCAGTCATCAAACACACACACACACATTCTCCACACCCCAAAATAAAACCCCAAAACAGATTTACCACTTAAGTAATACGTCGTAAAACAGCTTCATGAATCACCTCTTCACCACGACTCAACCCAAATTTGACCTTCACAATTAGTTATGTTTTTAAAACATTATTACCTTCTCTCCCTCCACTACATTTAGGAAGATATCTGATTCTAGTGTACGGATGACCAAGTGAGTGCATTGCTTGGAGGATTGTAGTTAAAAGTGGTGGTGTTGTTGGTATCATTAGGTCCACCACAGTGAGGGTTTAGGAAGAGAAAAGGATGGGAGCTTGTCTTAGTGAAGAAGCGAGACCTGGGTATGAGGCAGGGTACTTGATGGGTAGTGTTGAAGGTGGACCATTCAACTAAATGGAGTAACAGTGAGGAGGGTGTGGTATGTTTGGGTTGGGATGGATGGGAGACCAAAGTGAGGAGGAATCACAAAAAAAAAGTAAAAGAAAACAGAACAATGAAATTAATACTATATAAGGACATTGACAGAACTACACTTCATTTTGGATTGCTCAATACCAGAGCTACTGTATGGACGATGCATTTCACATGACCCGGCTCTACTTCCTCAAACCTCAAGCTGGTGAAAAACAAATTCATGCTCCATTTTAGATGTACATAGTAACCAAATATAAGGCCAAACCTAATATGCATAAATACAGATTCTAGTCCATTACAGATGGAAAACCCAACACACACACAGATACACTTCCCATTAATCCTTGTTCCTCAAACAAAAGGCTGTTATGGAAATCAAATCCACGTTCCATTTACACATGCAAACACACAGATCTTCAACTCTAATAGAAGAATTAGATGCATGAGACTAGACCCTTATCCACATTATATATGTATACTACTATATATAGAGAGAGAGAGGGGAGACTATACTGCAACATTAGTGTACAAGCCAGTGATTCTCCGTGTCCAGATGTTCACAAGAATGACGGATTAAAGAGAACGAACAATCATCAGCACAAATAAACATTACTAGCTCCTACCTGTGCAATAAGGTATAAACATGAATAGACCGTACCTTAGACGAGCCCTGATCCATGAAATCATAATTCTGATTGTAATCACCAAGCCCAAGAAATTCATCCAACGGCCATTGCGTGATACTCCCAGTTGCAGCACCTCCAGTGAAAGGCAGCTTTTCTGATGAAAAACCCCCCTCACCACTACCTGGGAAAGGCAAACTTTCACTGGATTGACCAGTTGATGATACTTGGGTGGTCCTCTTAGGAAGAGCGCGAGATTCTTGTCCTGACCTTCTCTCATCTGAATGATGAGAATGTGCTTTCCCTGCAGATTTTGAAGGAGTAGCTTCAGCAGCCTCAAGGCCTACTTTAATTCCAGTAACCAAGAACCTCTGATGCCCAGAAACAAATGAATTTGTGGTGTGTATAGCAACATCACATCTTCTGCAAAGCAAAGCTCGGTCCTCTAGGCAAAAGAAATAGCCAACTGTTTCCTGCATGCCATGATATGCATATCAGAAATTACAATAATAAAAGGAAAATGTGCTCTACACATAAATTTGTAGCTTAAATCAACCTTAAATGCCTGGCTCCAATAACTGCAATTTTAGATGAAATACATACCCAGAATAAGAGAGTAAATACCATTCAAAAAAATATAAGATAAAATAGCAAGGTAACATTTTGATCTCATTCCCAGGATCATCTAAGATATGCCCCATCCTCTTCCCCCAAATCTTAAGTGGAGAATCCTTTCTCGGGACCTCCCACAAAGGCTACAGCACTTGAAGTAAGTCGCCTGATTAACAGCAATTACATTACAACAATGTCACAAAGACTCATGTAAGTTGACCTTTTTTGAATACTGTCCAAGCCCAAATTCTGTCCACCACTACACAGAGGATTAAAGTTCAAGGCATCCCAACAAATACATACGACATATTTGATTTCTCCACGAAGAAGGCAGAGGTGGATACAATGTGGTAAGTTGGGGAATTAAATTTGATTATAAATATATCACTTTTTTAATTTGATTGATTATGAGATTGATCTCCCACAAATTTTTGCGGAATTAAATTTATTTTAATAATAGTACCAATGAGCATGAGAAAAAGGACAAATATCAATATGCTCCGAGTAAGACATAAAAACAGCTAGGATACAACCATCACCAACAAGTATTAGAATATATAAACACACTAAACCATATCCACAAGAACAAATATCAGAGAATACATATATCCCTCACTCACCCCTAAGATATTTGTATCAAAAGAGTTGTTCAAAATTAGAACACGGCAATTCCCAATACCAAGAAACATACTGGATAAACCAATTAAACATATTTTTCAAAAAAAAAAAACAATTAAGTTTTTTAATATGAGTGGAAAAGATTATAAAACCTGGCAAATATCGCACTTGGGCATCTGCGAAGACGAGCGGGAGAGTGGAACCCTCTGGTGCTTACTCGCGAGCTTATTCGCGGCGTGAACTTTCTGATCGCAGGCCCAGCACAGCGCCGCCTCGTCGGCGCAGCAGAGGATTGTGGCCTCCGCCGCCTCACACACGTTGCACTGAATCTTCATCGCCGCCAAGGATTATAAGCTCAAACCAGCGAATACCTCCTCCCCTCGATGGAAACACAGTAAAATCTAGGTCCAGGTTGGAGAATACGAGGATCTTTCAGGAGGGAAGGGGGCTGCCTGCCGTGAATGAAAATGAAAGGACGAGAAGGGGGTTGCAGAGGGTTTAAGGCGGCGTACTGAGTCTAGTTGTTGCTAAAATGAGCAGGGAGGAGGGGGGGGGGGGGGGGGGGTGTTTTTTTTTTTTTTTTTTTTATTTTAAATATAATAATAAAAAAGAAACTTTAGGTGCGGGGGCAAACGGGGG
>JAPKLY010000157.1:0-72563 GCA_026898435.1 Prunella vulgaris | reverse complement strand
TCAAACTTGCTCGTTTCTCGCCGGTTTTGCTCGTTTTCACTACAAAATATAATTTTCTAGCAAAAAAGGGTTAAATGCACAAAATATATCATTTTAGGGTCAAATATGAACATAAGCACATCAAAACCATATAGAAATGGATACAAAAAGATGCAATTATGACCCTAATCAACTAATATATACCGATATCGAACCAAAATTTTGATACGATAATGTATAATATATATTACATACCGAAAATTTTGATATAGTATACAGTATGCAAAGATAATTGGTATACTGTTACAAGTCACCCTTACATGTATCTAATCTCAAAGTAAGAATAATAATATGTTAAATGTCAATTAATTTATACGCTAAGTGTATCATTCAATTCAAATACACTTTTAAATAATTACAACTATATTTAATGAACTATTCAATAGAAATAATTATTATTGTTCAAAAATGCATGTACATGACACACAAAACTAAGGATGACAATGGGGCAGAGCGGATATCTAAATATTCATGTCTGCCCCGCACCTCTACCCCGCGCTGCCCTATTCTATCCCATAATGTAATACTAAAATATACTACTTTTTTACATATATATGTAATTTAGATAAATAAAATTATATTATTATAAAAATGATACACAAAATATGTTAAATCATATTCAACAAAAATAATTTTTGATTTATTTTAGATTAGATTTACAATAAATAAATAATATAATTTAAAATTTATTTGATATATTATAAAATACTATATATTAAATTTATTTTATATATTATGAAATACAATATATAGAATGTATTTTATATATTATAAAATATTGTATTTTTATTAAATATATAATATGGGGCATGATGGGGGGAGGGGGGCGGGGGCAAACAGAGTTGGTTAGGACGGGGTAGCTATGAGGTAGGTTATTTTTTCATCCTGACAAAAAGTCATGTTAAAATTATTTTGTGCCCGTGAAATTTGAGTAACCGGTGCACAACAGTGATGTACTCCCTCCTCCTAAAATTATTTTCGTACTCTACATTTTCAAATGTCCCAACATTATTTTTACATAAAAAAAAATTCACACTAATAAAATATACTCCCTTCGTCCCGTAGAAATTTACACTATACGGGATGACACATTTTTTAAAAAAAATTGTGTTTTATATATAAAATAATGATATGTAAATAAATATGTGTATATATTTGTGAGTGCGCATGTAAATTAATTTTTTTAATAATATATAAATTTATGTGAAATATTCAATAAAAAAAATGTGCAAATTTTCGCAAGGTTGGGGGAGTTTTTTTTTTTTTTATTAATTCTTTTCACGCTAAATCTCATGTCATAGAAAAAATCTTTTTGGAAGGAGGCAATACTAATAAACACGACACCCCCACATATTTTCCCGCCATGATTGCCTTTTTAACATTCCAACAGCTCGCTAAATTTCTTGGCGAATGGATGTGTTCGCACTACATTTCGATCGATTTTGAAGTTTTCTCGAAGAATTGCGTCTAGACAGAAACCCTAGCTCTTTCGCACTTCGTTTGCATTTCTGAATTCACCGACTAATTCCGGAATTGCGCGATTGAATTTTACAACTAACTTTTCCACTGATTCCTGCTCATCCGACGACTGAAATTCCAAGTTTTTTTCCGGATAATTGCTGAATTTTAGGTACGGTGCTCATCAAATCTGAGATTTTATTCCAAAAATATCAAACGATTTAACGTCAGCAATCTGCGGAATATTTGTTAATCTATTTGCTTTTGTTGCTGATATTTTTCGAGGATAGAGGTTTCGATTGAGCGCTGTTCATGAGAAGTTTGAAATTTATATTTTCTATTTAGATTTTGTTTCAATATTTCCCAGCCACACGAACTATTAAGCTTTAGTTTTTTTTCCCTCTTAGTGTCCTTATATATAAATTGCGAGCTGAGAGTTTGATTTTAACACAACTCTGATTAGATCCACTCCTTTTGATATTCTGTGAGGTTGTTAATTTGGATCTTGACAGTACTGAGAAAATTGTGAAAGTTCATTATTATTTGGTATGGAATCATCACTGTTCTGTTCTCTTTAGTGGTACGGTATTAATTTGTGTCTTACACTGTCATTCCTCAAGAATGTGAAGCTCTGAGTAAATATGAACTTTTCGAGTTTTTGGATCAACCTCCAGGTTTTGATAGAATCTAAACCTGAATATAAAAGTTAATCTACACGCTAAAATGAGATGCAATGCCTGCTGGCGAGAATTGGAAGGGCGAGCCATTACCACCACCTGTGGTCACCTTCTTTGTATCCAATATGCATGAATAAATTCAGAACTCCTTCATATATTTGTCAAATTCTTCTTGTTTGGTGTATTTTGTTAGATTTCCTTAAATGACAGTTGAAGGCATGGAAGATGCTAGCAAGATTCTCGGTAATAATGGAGCATGCCCCATTTGTGATCAAGTACTTTCTAAGAGGTATGATTAACTGAAAGAAATGCAACTTGTTTGACTTTAAATAATTTCCGAAACTATCATAAACTCGAGTAGTAGAAAAAGAAGACTCCAATTCTTTAATAAAATTGTAGGCAATAGGCACTATGTGATAAAACAAGAGTTCTTACCAGAGCTGCAGAAAGAAATGCGATAAAATTTTAATAAAATTGTAGATCATAAGCATTATGATATTAACCCATCTGCTAAGATTAATTTAGAAGTCAACGTAATATTCTTTTTATTTGTGTGTGGCAATCTTGTTTAACGAAGTATAGTTTATCAGTTTCTGTGAATATATTCGGGCTCCATTTGTTTAAAATGGCATCCTTTTTCTCGACAGTCTTATGAAGCCTGTGGACATCAATCCAAATGATGAATGGGTAAATGTAAGGACCCAATGACTCTCAAGTAGTTTCTTTCTATTACCTGATCAATTCAATCTTTCTAATTGAAGATATAATGTTCTCTGCAATTTTAATCTATTACATAACCCCTCTTTTACATAATATTTGGCTCCCTGCAGATGGTCATGGCTGGAATATCTCCTCAGATATGTATCCTTAACTATTCTATTCACACACTCTGTTTTATTATCTATAGTTAGGTGCTTAGTTGTTGATTTAATTCTTCATAACTGAGTGTTTGGTAATCCCTAAACGGTGCTAGCGCTCAAGAGTTCCTATAAAAGTGTTATGTTTTATATTGGACAAAAAGAGTTGGAGATGCAAGCTAAGATGAATAAGGTAGTGGCGCAGTGCCGACAAAAATGTGAGGCAATGCAAGAGAAATTTACAGAGAAAATGGAGCAGGTATACACTGCATACCAGAAAACAGCTAAAAGGTGCCAGATATTGGCTGAACAGATTGAGAATTTGTCCAAAGATAAGCAGGAGCTTCAAGAAAAGTTTTCAGAAAAATGCAGGTTAGTGTTATTTAATAGTATTCTATAGTATTTCTTAGGTACCCATAGTAGTGGTCACTGAAGATCTTATTATCTTCAACAGGCAGAAGAGGAAACTTGATGAAATGTATGATGAAGTAATAAATGAAATTGAGTCATTGAAACGGTCAGCAATTCAACCAGCTAGCCATTTCTTATCGAGACCAGAAACTGATTTGTTCTCAAATCCAACAGGAAGGCTTGATAACAGAGATCAAATTAGAAAAGGTAAGCCTGTTTTGTTTCATAAATTTTCCAGTTAGAATATTTTATTATAATCAATGTGATACCTGATATTTTACGATTCTACCTACTCTAGTTTTTAGCTCTTTCGAGGTGCGGAAATCTATGTCCATATATCTATGTAAAACACAATAGTCTGCAAATAATAGGAAGTCACCATTTACCTGCCAAAATCATATCCTAAACTTTTGCTCTTTTCCACATAAAATTTAAACTATTTTAAGTTCATATTAGAAATACTTTTTTCAACAGGCTTTTAATATAGAAATTTTAATTTTTTTCATATTAACAAAAGCTTAGTACTTGTAGCATTATTCCAAAAAGTACTAGTCAACTTATTTCTTGCAGATTGGCATCGTCTCACTCCCGATACTCCAGGGCCAAGAGATGACACGTGGCCAGCAAGAAACAACAGTTCTAACTCTACATTCGACGTGTCTGGTAGCTCACCTGCAAAACAGTCTGATGTTCCTCTCGACATTAGGAATAGGGGGCAAAGTGGTTACCCGTCTTTTGGTGCAGGAGTTGGAGCTGGCTCAGGTAATCCTTCAATGACTCTCAGAAACCTCATCCTTTCACCAATAAGGAAGCCTCAACTTTCCCGTAATCGATCTCAATTGTTCATCTGAGGTAGTTACAATTTTACAACATCTGCAAAAGGCCTCATAGTCATGGGTTGTCAATTGGAGTGGTTGCATATTGTGTTCTAAAGTTGTTAGGTAATGGGCAAAGAAACTTGCATTTAAAGACACTTTATAGAATCTACTCTGGTGTAAGATATGTCGTCTAAAACGGAGCATAATAATATTGAAATGTTGACAATAAATTGTTTCATCAATAATTTGATTTAATGATTGATTGATTATACTTGTGCATGTTAGTATTACTGAGAAGTAGCTGCACTAAGGAGGCATTGTTATTTGGCT
Source organism: Prunella vulgaris (assembly GCA_026898435.1). Classification (NCBI taxonomy): domain Eukaryota; kingdom Viridiplantae; phylum Streptophyta; class Magnoliopsida; order Lamiales; family Lamiaceae; genus Prunella; species Prunella vulgaris. Next base: position 67,973 of record JAPKLY010000157.1, on the reverse strand, counting down.
GTGGATTATGCAGTCTATGATTCTTTTCTTCTCTATCATGTTCATTCTCCACATCTTTTGTGTAATTTTTGGAGAGAGAAAGACAATGAAAATATTATAGTGAAATTGAAATAAGTATAGCCTACACAATTTTTTGTTTGAACCACTTTAAAGTTTAAACCTACTGCTGTCACCTTTTCTCCATTTTCTCATTATTTCTCATCATAAATAGGAGTCACTTGTGAACCAAGAAAAAAAAAATCTCATGTCAATATGAAACTGGTAACACTATATGAAATTACTGATATTGTGAAAAGCATTTACTGATACTACAACATTGATATTATAAAATAATGTGCTATATAATAATATTAGTGAGTCCATGTAATGTGCTACAATATTGAATCATTTTGTACTTTTTTCTAGTTTGAATTTTATATTATGAGATTGATTCACCCCAGAGTATCGGAGCATGCACTTTAAGATTGATGGTAAGGAGAATCCAAAAAAATAATTTTAAGCACGAGTTGACAGTACAATTGTCCTAGTGCAAATTATCTCTCAATTATAGATAAGGGAGTTTTACTAGTTGAGTTATACCATTTTTTAACTGTCTTTTTTATGATCCGAGGAGGAAAAAAATAATGGTTGGTTTAGAAAATTGATCAAAATTGCATTTGTTTCATGTAATGATCCATTTCTCATAATACAAGTATACTTTAATAAATTACGGACATCATCTCATTGTATTTGTTTCAGTCAAGTATTAATTTTATTTAATGAGCCGACCTACAAACCCTATTTGACAAATTCTATGAATCCTGGAACATATCTAATGTAGATGAATTTTTATCGATTTATCAATTTACTCATTAATCCTTGTCTATTTTTCTTTCGTCTCACAAGGGGAATGCCTCAATCTTTTCTACTGTCCCATATAAATTTGCATACTTTCTTTATTTAAACGTCTCACACAAATTTACACACTACTAAAAAAAAACATTGATTTACGTGCACACTCACAAATTTATACATATATTTACTCATATACAACTATTTTATATATAAAATATACTTTTCTTAAAAAATGTATCGTCTCATATGGTGCAAATTCCTACTGAACGGAGGGAGTATATTTTATTTCCCTGAGGGCTTAAAAGGGAACATGTGCAGAAAACACAGGCAGGCGCCTATGTGCAAAACAATACAAGGAGCAACTCATACGATATTTGATCATCAGAAGTATACAACAAATTAAATTTTATCGATGGCCGACCAAAATAATCATATTTTTGTTTGTTCATTACGCGATAACAAGTCGGGTGACAAATACACTTTCAACAGCGGAGCCCTGGAAGACAGTTCAATTGTATCCCCAAGTTGAATAGAATGAACCACATGCGAACCATCAATGTATAGGACACCGTCCCTACAAAACCAAGACACCTCCATTGTCTCACTCGATTTCACTGTCCCATACATTAAGTCCGAAGCCGCCCCTGCAGAAATGGGCTCCCTTACCATGTACTGAAGTTCCTTGGAAAGAATGGGCATTGTGAATCCACCAGCTGAGTGAATCGCAGCCGTTGATCCAGCAGCTGTCGACACTCTGAGCCCGCTTGATCTACAATGAAGTAAAGAGGAGAAAGGCTCCCCATCTTTCTTTATCCTATATAAGCAAGAATATATATATCTCAAACTCTCTAGAGTAATACTTGGTTGCACCATGCAACTAATATTGTTCAGATAAAACAACTAATATTGACCAACTAATTTCATTTAAAAATGCAATTGAGTTGTATGGTGCAGCCAACTCTATGTAACAAATAACAGTCCTAACGAGCAATCTTCGTACCTTAATGAGAATCGGGAAACTGTGGCGGGGCATGGATGAGCCAATAGAATATCATTTAGAGCAGAAGTTGAGATGAGATTTGAGTTGACACTGACAGCCATCCTGGCCAATTCGGAAGGTTCGGACCGATTCTCAAGGATATCATCTAGTAACTATGGGACAGAAAACATTAAGTAACTTCTCCAGTAAGGCTAAATCATTTACTTACATGATAAATAAATAAATTACAGAGTGGCTACCAATTGCATAAACTATGAGAACGCGGAGCCGTCTTTATAAACAGAGTACCCAAGTTGATGTGGATAATTGATGGGTTCTTCTTTAAATGAATCAAGAGCTACTACAGTGACTAACTTCCAAAACAAAAGGGATAGAACAACTTTTTCATGTCACATGTTTCTTAGGAGTCCATAAAAGCATAATTTACAGTCAATACAAGAAGGCTTAAGCTCACATTTTATATTCTTAGAATTACTCGATAAATACATCTTGGGATTGAAACATCAATCCTGAAACCCCAAACTTACTTAGAAATAACATCTAACGAATTTAACAGATAAGTACTCGACATATCTTTGACACACTGGGGCGATCCCTATAATAAGTGAGGAGCCATTAACAGTAGGCAAACCCAATTCATTCCTTTTATTTTTCTCTCTTTTTTCAATAACCAAAAATCATATCGTTGATGTGTTCTTAGGGCACCCCACCCCAATTACATGTAGAATCCAAAACAATAAGATTGCAAGTTCATGACAGGAATATCATTCATCCTAGCCAATTAAAAGGCACTAATGCATGTTTGGGTCCTTGGGACGGGATTCCCCCCCAGTTGGATTTGAGATTTCAAAATCACAAATCCCAATTTGTTTGGGGATGTAAGAGTCGGGAGTTTAAAACCCAACGTATCTCATCCTAAAACTATACACCATTGAATCCTAATTCCTGAAAGAGATACCATTCATCCTAGCCAATTCAAAGGCACCAAGGCATGTTTGGAACTGGATTCCAACCAATTGCATTTGGGATTTCATCCACATTTGTTTCGGGATGTAAAGTTCGGGAGTTTAAAACCCAATGCATCTCACCCTAGACTATACTCTATTTAATCTATCTTTTCACCTACCAACCACATTACCATATTATTTTTCCCACCTTCTTAATACCCCACTCATTCAATCATCAAATCATCAGAAAACTTTTCCCAATATATTAATACAAATACACCCATTACTTCCATAACTGATGTGAGATCTCATAACCAACTCAATCCCAAAAAAAAAACCTACATTTCAACTTCTTCAATACTTCACATTCCTAGGCATCAAAGTTGGAACTTCCTCCATTCCACTTAAATCCATTCAAAACATACCCTAAAAGACGTCCACGTCTATTTTAGTTCAAACAAAGAAAAATTTAGTATAGCTCCCTTCCCTGAAAAAAGGGAAAAAGAAAAGAAGAAAACTTTAAACAGTAGAGTATAGCATGTCCATACAAACAAATACGGATATCCAATGTAAATTAATATATCTACATCAAGAATATACAGCAGATTTCATTCTCTAATCTGCATAATACTTATGCTACTCTTTTAAAAATTAAAGACTTGTTATTCGATCAAAAGCATGCTGTTGAATCTCCATTCTCCAACTACCTAGAATGCCAGCAAGAAGCCAAAGAATTTAAAAGATATAAAATGTTAAGCGTTTACCTGTTCAAAGTTGTCAGTAGTGGCGGCACAAAGATAGCCAGTGCTCCTTGTCGCGTCAAATTCTTCACTGAGTTCTGCCACCTAAATAAATAGCATAATTACATCGTTACACCACCAAGATTCAAGTTAAAAAGAGATTAACTATAAAATAATTAAAATAAGATGATAAATGAAGCTATAGAAATGAACTTCAACTAAATAATCTTGATGAAGTAAGCCAAATGAAGTTACTTCTTCGGGTCTAGTGGGATCAGAATTTAGGCCAAGAACTGGTATTTTATCATCCAGCAAATGGCTTGCTTGTAATAGTGTGCCATCACCTCCAACTGTAATGACCAGATCTAAATTACGAATAGGCTTTTGTAGACCACTCCGAAAAATAGCTTTCCAGTCGACAGCTTTCTTTTTCAAAATATTCTGGCAAAAGTTAATAGCATTTTTGTGAGCCAACGTCCTGTTATGGAGATATCTTAATACCTGCAGTGTCCTCGAGAGAAGAAAAGTAATGTTACTAAACAAATTTGCAATACATTTTGACTAGAAATGCAGTGACATCAAAAGGAATTTACTTTTGTTTTAGAAAAATAAACTCAAAAAATTATCTAGGTACAAATGTCAACTACTACCAACTATGTAAAATAGTTCTTCCCACCTATTTTCAAGTTTTCGACAATAACTCATAATATCAGCATTCATGTTGAAACTCTTGTCATGACAACTCCATATAGAAAAGAATTCTATTTAAATTGTAGTATGTATTTTTTGTACACAAAAAAGTTGGCAACAGAATGCCATGATTGTTCAAGTTCAGTAGAATTTAAAAAGAATCGTATGTAGAAGAAAAACTTAAGCAATTGGTAAGTGTGATTCTCCAAATGACAGAGGAGAAGCACTGAGCAGGGTTACTGCACTTAGAATTTAATAATCATCAAAATGGGAGAGGCTACCTACATATTAATTGAAACAGGTCATCAACACTAGAATAATATGTGATTATAAACATTACGTCAAATACGTAATTCCCCTAGTAGTTCTATTTCATGTTAAGTCTTCCAGCAACATTCTGTACTTAATCAGGTTTAGCAACAAGACCTAACCCTTTCTCAGCATCACTACTCACTCAAACTCAGCCAAAACGTATCCAAGGAACAGGGAAAATAAGTTCTACACATATTGCATATATGAACATACATATATATAGATTGCGTACATGAAACTTCTTCTTTCTTGTCATTCTCCAAATCCAACTTCCATAATACACTATCTTTCTTAATAACAAGATTCTATGGGAATCTTGGGTCATCATCCTTTAGGCTTATCCTATCAACTTTTATAAGGGTTGAGTACTAGTCTCCTTCACATATTGGCTGAATTTGTGTGATTGCACAGGGCGCACCCAATTAATTTCTACAAGTTCCATAAAAATTGCCTAACTGCAGCTTCTATCAAATGCTGCCAATGCAAATACCAAGACACGGCAACTGAATCTCAATAAATTTCAAATTACTCAAATAATGTTCTTAGCAGTATCGTAAATAAGATACCAATACAAATAAATCTCACCAATGACGCAATACAAATATTGAATAAACTGCCTTCATAGTAAGGGTACTAGCCCTTTTAGCGCACTACCAAACAGATTGGATATTTCAACTAAAAAAACGTCAGATACTTAGTTGAATAATAAGAAAGCAAAATATGTGAGATGCCTTTTCTGGTTTTTACCTTCTGGCGGTTGGCGGAGGAGGATGTGGGAGTCTGAACAGAGGTTTCAAGAGAAGGGTACACATCCAATGGCTTCAACAACAACAGCAATCTCCTCCGCACCATTCCCCCTCTCTCTCTCTCTCACACACACACTAGGCAGACGGTAATGGATCCGATGAGGGGGCTGTTCGTCGGTATGAGAGCGATTACAGTTTGGGTAACAACAATTTTGAATCAATTTATAAATATAGCTATTTTTTTTTTTATTGTGAACCTAAAAAAGTAGAGGAAATAAGACCTATATACATTTTCACCGTGTGAAAAGGACCTGCTTATTATTGATCATTACTCGCTTTTTTTTTATGAGTAATACTTGTATAGAAATTTCTACTATAAATTTTTTATTAAAAATAAAAAGAAAGATAATTTTAACCTTACATGCCATATTTGTCGCGCATTTGGTCTCAAGTTTTTTTTTTCTTTTGACCGCACTGCACTAAGCATAACTATATCCAAGAAAATAGTCATTTGCATATGTCGCTGGCTGCAATGTTGTTTTTTTTTAAAGTTTGTTTTTTATTTATTTATTTAAAATTGGTATATTGATTAAATAAAATTCAAATAATACTATATTAAAAATTTAAAAATTCTCTTTCAGATTATGTTACTATATAGACAAAAGAGTGTTACTAAAAAGTAAAATATGTGTTACCAATTCTTAAAAAATTAAATTTTTATACTTTTAAAGTAACTATAAATAGAATATGTAGTTTTGCAAAAATAAAATATGTGTTATTTAATTTTTTTATTCTTTTTATTGATTTATGTTATTAATATACTAATACATCTTTTAATACCTTATATATATTTTATAAGTAATGTTGATCTGATGAACTAACAATATTAGTATGTGGATAATTACCAAGGTTTGGCAGGTCGTCAGGGCTCACCCGGATCCGCGGAAGTGTGGAGCTCGCCCACTTGGGGGCAGCTCACCGGCGTAGCTCACCCCAGAGCTCGCCCCTTATCCCCATGAAGACCTCGCCGAGGTCCATCATCATACGGCGCCCCGTAAGCCACGCAAGGCATTGGAGCTCGCCCAGAGCTCGCCTAAACCACTGAAGCCCACATCCGAGCTCGCCTGTTAGTCGATAGAACCCCGATAGCGCGCTCTTTTTCCCTCCGTCCGGTTTATCCACAAGGGTGGTTTACGGCGAGGTTTTTATGAGGCCCATCTAGTCTAAGGCATAGTAGTACGACGGGGCACAACATAGGGAGCAGTGTAAGGGACCAGGACGAGGGTTGCGGACCCTCGTCAACACCGGAAGCCATATAGGCTCGTAAGGTGTCGTCTCACACTCGCACACCTATAAATAAGACCTCTCTTGTATTATTCTGACAATTCTAATATATTTCCTACATTACACTTTCTCTCTCTAAACTCTCTCTCTCTCTCTACATTATCTCCTCCAAGAACATAAATCATAAGATTATTGTTTTGTAGAATTAATCATTTATAAAGCCACATAACGAACAACGATTAAGAAATTCTAGGCGAGCTCCAGCTGCCGAAGCCCGGGAGCAGACCAGGCCCACCCAGGGCACCCAGACCAGGGGAGACTACAGCATACTCCCCACCGAGCAGGAGGCGAGCTCGGCACAAGCTCACCAGCGCAGGGAGAGGACCGGCAAGGCCAAGATGGTGGGGGAGGATCCCGCTCCTTACACCGGAAGGGAGTCGGCCTACACCGGGGCATCTGGCACCCACCAATCACAGAGGAGGGAAGTCATCCAAGGCCGCCTGGGCCCGAGATACGGGGAAAATGAGCGGACGGCAGCCCCAGCTGCGTCCCACGGGGACTCCGACCAGCAGCCACGCAGATCCACCCACGAAAGGCTGAGAAGGCCCGCCACTGACCGGCTAGGCCCCCATGGCGGACGTCAATTCCAGCACGTCACTGAGAGGTCACCCCAGAGTGAGGCACCTCGGGGGAGTGCGTCGGCGAGGCGCACGACCTTTGAGCAGCCTCCACTGGAGGTGACCCGCGATGACGAGATGGCCTAACTGAAAAGGGCCGTCGAAATGCTACAAGCACAAGTAGCAGTCAAATCTGGCGGACCTGACGCCACGACTCTCCCCACATCTTCATTAGCACCTGTCATCCTTCGCGCGCCGGTCCAGAAGAAAATCCAGTTCCCTGTGATGTCGGCATACGAGGGCGAATCTGACCCGAAAGTCCACTTGGCCAAGTACACGGACTTCATGATTTCGGTCGGCGCCACCGACTCCACCCAGTGCCGGAATTTCCCACTAACCCTAGGGGACCGAGCTCATCGATGGTTCTCCTCACTCGCCCCAGGGTCAATCTGCTCATTTGGCCAACTCTCGCGGGAGTTCCTGGCCCACTTCTCTGGGTTCGGATCCTACCTTACCCAAAAGCACCGACTCGCCAACATCCATCAAGGCGAGAACGAGACCGACTAGCAGTACCTGGAAAGGTTCGACAAAATCCTGCTAGAAGGCGAGCCGGTGAGCGAGGACACTAAGGTCATCGCAGCGATGGCCGGACTCAAGAGGGGTACCGACCTCTGGAAGAAGATGCACCTCGCATGTCCCAACACTTACACCGAATTCCGTCATAAGGCGGGGGTATTCGCGGCCATGCAGGAAGCACTGCTCAAAGAAGTTGGTGCCCACGAAGAAAGGAAACCCTACGGGAAGAAGTCTGGGGGCACCTACAAAGCCCCCCGAAACTTAAAGGTCTTTGGCGAGGGAGACGAGCTCAAAGAAAAGCTCAATCAGGTCCTCACTGTCTCCGTTGACCACGTCTTCACTGCCGTCAAGGGCAAGGCCATGCTGGAGGAGCCAAGGCGGATCAGCCAGGACCGCACGAAGCTCAACCCTAACAAATTCTGTGCCTACCATCAGGCCATCGGCCACTTCACCAGCGAATGCCGAGATCTCCTCAAACAACTCTGGAAATTTTACGAGGATGGGAAGCTGGCCGAATTCGTGAAGAAGGCCCCAGCTAAGAGGCCAAGGTTCGAGAGGAGGGCTACCTCCGATGATGAGGAAGAGGAAGTGGACCAACCTGGTCCCCATAACAGAGGGAGGGCACCTCCCCAACCTCAGCAAAACATGGAGCCCACCCGGGAACTCCTACTCCTCGAGGAGGAAATCAGAGCTGCCGGAGGTCTCCAGGACGGGGGGATCTCCATATCCAAGAGAAAGAGGAAGGCCGAAATTCGGGCCATAAACCAAGTCCAGGAAGGCAGCTCCGGCCCCAGGTCCGTCTCACAGCTTACTGATGAGCTAACATTTTCTTTTGCGGACCTGGAGGGGGTACTGATGCCCCACAACGACTCGTTGGTGATAACCGCCAACATCATGAACATTCGAGTTCACAGGCTACTTGTGGACACCGGTGCATTCACCAACATTCTCTTCAAATCCACCAAGGATGCCTTAGGTGATTTTGAGTCGTATCTGGAACCTAGCAATGCTAGGATAGTGGGGTTCGGAGAAGTTGTAACCGTCCCCCTAGTTAGTGTTAGGTTAAGCGTCCAGCTTGTATCGGCTGAGGATCCCGAAAGGAGACTGACTAGGCTCATAGATTTCCTAGTTGTCGACCAGCAGTCTTCCTACAACGGGTTCCTTGGCCGCCCGTTTATTAATGAATTCAAAGTGGCGTGTTCGACCTACTACTACTGCTTAAAATTTCCAACTCCAAAAGGTGCCGGAACTATAAAAGGTGACCAGAAAAAGGCCCGAGAGTGTTTACTCCAAATGAAAGATGGTCAGGTCAAAAAAAGCGGTGACACGAGTCCAAGTCCTTGAGGAGGACGTACAGATTCCTACAGACGAGCCAAACATCCTAGATGTCATCTCGGTCGAAACTGAGATGATGGAGGTAGGCGATTTATCAGAAATCGACCAAGGCACTGGACCTGTGCAAGACACACAACAGACACCAATGGAGGCCTTGGAAGAAACCCAAGTGTTGAGACCTGCGCAGGGGTCGGTACCTGCGCAGGAACAACAACCTACTCCCATGGAGGTGGTTGATGAAGTCCAAGATGGGGGACCTGCGGGAGGTCAAGAACCAACACCAATGGACGTTGACCCGACTCCCCAAGTCACCGCACCATCCCAAGTTGACAAACCACCGGAGGTCCTCACAGTTGATGAACCGACCCAAGCTGAAAGCCAACCCGATGACCTCGAACAACGCATAGGTCACGAGCCTGCGCAGATGTCACAAGGGGAGTGGGACGAGTTCATCAGCGACCCGAGGTGGAAAAATCAAAAGAGAAAGGCCACCCCCATGGAAGAATTGACGGCACTCCCGGTGGACCCGGAAAGAGACTTAGAACTTTTCATCGGTTCTGAGTTACCTGAACCGTACCGGTCGAGGATGGAGCTGTTCTTAATGACCAACCTGGACGTGTTTGCCTGGTCCCACGAAGATATGACGGGGATCCCATTGGAACATGCTTGCCACAGACTTAACATAAACCCAACGAGGAGACCCATACGCCAAAAGAGGAGGAAGTATGGGCCAGACAAATACGCAGCTCTAACTGTTGAGGTGGAGAAGTTGTTAGACAACAAGCTCATCAAGGAAGCATTGTGTCCGCAGTGGGTCGCGAACCCCATCCTGGTGAAGAAACACAATGGGACGTGGAGACTCTGCATTGACTTCACGGATCTGAACAAAGCATATCCGAAAGCCAACTTCTCGCTGCCTCACATCGACCAGCTGGTGGATAGCACCGCAGGCCATGAGATGATGACATTTATAGATGCTTTTGCGGGCTATCATCAGATAGCTCTACACCCAGATGACCAGGAACATACGGCGTTCTACACCAACAAGAACATGTATTGCTGGGAAAGGATGCCATTCGGACTCATCAACGCCGGGGCCACCTACCAAAGATTGGTGAACAAAATGTTTGACCAACACATTGGCGAATCCATGGAGGTGTACGTAGATGACATAGTTGTCAAGAGTCTGAGAAAGGAGGACCACCTCGACCACCTAAAGCAGACTTTCGACATATTACGCCACTACAACATGAAGTTAAACCCCAAGAAGACCAGCTTCGGTGTACACTCCGGAAAATTCCTGGGGCACCTAGTTAGCCAACGCGGAATTGAGGTCAACCCAACACAGGTCCAGTGCATAATCGAGATGGGTGTCCCCGATTCCGTGCAGAAAATTCAAAGACTGACTGGGTGCATGGCAGCCCTGAACAGATTCATCTCCAGGTCCGGTGACCAAAATCGTTCGTTCTTCGAAGCAATTAAGGCAAACACACGAAGGTACAAAGAGGCAGCCAAAGACAACAAGCTCCACCTCAAAAACCACTTCGTCTGGACAAGTGAATGCCAATGAGCCTTTGAAGACATCAAAACATACCTGGCGGATACGCAGGTCCTGTCAAAGCCGATACCTGGAGAAAAGCTGCATCTATACCTAGCCGCATCAGAGGTGGCCATCAGCTCCGTCCTGGTCCGAGAAGAGGCGAAAACACACCTACCAGTGTACTACGTGAGCCAAGTCTTACACGAAGCTGAGTTGCGATACACCCCAAGAGAGAAGCTGGCTTATGCACTGGTGATGAGTGTTAGAAAATTGAGGCCCTACTTCTTTGACCACCCGGTAGAGGTGCTGACAACGTTCCCGCTACGCCAAATACTGCAGCGCCCAGACACCATTGGACGCCTACTGAAATGGTCACTAGAGATCAGCCAATACGGTATAACCTGCGTACCCCGAACAGCGATCAAGGGACAAGCACTTGCCGACTTCATCGTCGAGCTAACTTTCCCACAAGATCCGACGAGGGGGCGTATAGCTCCGTGGCATCTCTACGTGGACGGATCATTAAACAGTGTAGCAGCAGGCACCGGCGTGGTCCTAATCAGCCCGGACAGACAAGTCTTCACCTCCACAATTCGGTTCGACTTTCGAGCAACCAACAATGAGGCGGAGTATGAAGCATTGATAGCAGGACTTAGGTTATCATTAGCTGTGGGGGCAACCAATCTTTAAGTTTTTGGAGATTCCCAGCTAATAATATCCCATGTCCGGGGGGAATATGAGGCAAAAGACCAGCAGATGATGACCTACCAGAAGATAGCCGCGCATCTGATCTCGATGTTTACGCAGGTTTACATCAATCAGATACCGCGGCTAGAAAACACAAAAGCAGATGCTCTAGCCCGGCTAGCTACTAGCAACGGCGAAGCCAAATTCATTGAGGTTGTGATCACCACGCTGAAAAACCCCTCGATGTCCGATTACAAGATAAATCAAACCTCGAGCGGGGGGCAGGGAGATAGCGAAGATGATGAAGATTGGTGCACCCCAATCCAAAGATATTTGACAGACGGAACAACCCCCGTGGACACCTGGGAAGCTAGCCGGCTAGTAAAGCAAGCCGCCAGATATACGCTGCTGGATGGCCAACTCTACAAACGTGGATTCTCTCTACCCTTACTCAAGTGCCTAACTAAGAAGCAGGGGTAAGTGTTAGAAGAAATTCACGAAGGGATTTGTGGGGGTCACACCGGGGGGCAAGCATTGGCATACAAGACGATCAGGCAGAGCTACTACTGGCCCACTCTTCGCAAAGATGCCATCAGCTTCGCTCGAAGGTGCCGAAAGTGCCAACTTTTTGCACCTAACATCCACTCCCCAGCCAACCAACTGAAATCAGTTTTCAGCCCATGGCCTTTCGCGAAATGGGGAATCGACTTGATCGGCCCATTTCCACCTGGTAGAGGCAGTGTAAAGTTTGCTGTTGTAGCAGTAGACTACTACACTAAGTGGGCTGAGGCCGAAGCTCTCACAACTATAACCCGGAAAGAATGATCGGCTTTGTTTGGAAAAACCTGGTCTGCAGGTTCGGACTTCCGCAGTCGATCATCACAGACAATGGAAGGCAATTCGACGGTCAAAAGCTGAGAGACTTCTGCAGTTCATGGAACATCAAGAAGCACTACTCAACTCCATATCATCCATAGTCGAACGGCCAGGTCGAGGCGGTGAACAAGATTCTGAAACACATATTGAAGCTCCGCCTCGAAGAAAAGAAAGGGAGCTGGGCAGACGAACTCCCGGAGGTCCTATGGTCTTATAGAACTTCCTATAGGGCCAGCATCGGGGAAACCCCATTTGCCCTAGCCTTCGGGACTGGAGTCGTGGTCCCGGTCGAAGTCCAGAACAAGTCTTGGAAGGTGGTGGGGTATGATGAAGAAAAGAATGACGAAGCCTTGGTAGTAGAGAAAGATCTGATCGAAGAGACCAGAGCTTCGTCAGAAATGAAGAACGCCACCTACAAGCGTAGAGCAGAAAAGTATTACAACTCTCAGGTCCGAGACCGAAAATTCAAGGTTGGAGACCTGGTGCTGAAAAAGAAGTTGATGGCCCCACCATGTGTATTCGGTTCAAACTGGGAAGGACCATTCCAGGTCACCGCAGCTTGGCCGAACGACACTTATGACGTTAAAGACGCAGAAGGAAACGCCTCGTCATACACCTGGAGTGCGGCCCACCTAAAAAAGTTCTACCAATAGACTAGGATCCTGTAATAGACTAGTCGAGGGTTTGCATCAGAAATGCCGATGGCAACCGATGTAAATTACGTTGCTATAAAAAGTCAGAGAAATTCAAAAAAATTCCCAAGTGTTTGGACCTGTGCAGCTCGCTAACCAGGCGAGCTGCACCAGGTCGTCCACTGCTCCAGGGAGCTCACCAAACCCAGCTCGCCCACGTACTCGAAAATCCGCAATGCGCAAGGACCAAGGTCCCAAGCGTTGTAATTAAATAGCTCGAAGGCAAAGGCCAAAGTGCCCAAGGTCGCAAAGGTGCCCTTCTCAAAGGGTTGCTAAGCACCTACTGCCATAAGTTAGAAAAATTCGCGAAAAAGACGAAAAAACGTCTAAGGCAAGGTTCATGAAACCCAATGACCCAACGTGAATCAATCGAAGTGCAGTTCGCCGCCCTAAGAGGTCTAAGACGAACGATTTGCGGCCCTAAGTGGCGTAAGACGAAGAATACGCACTCTCAAAACAGAGGTACAATTCATAGTCGTAAGTGACGTAAAACAAACGATTCGCTTCTCAAAGTAGAATAAGACGAACAATTATGTACCAGAAAAATAAACAAGAACGAGCTATTTTTTAAAAAAAAAAGTTATAATGTAAAAGCGCAAGGACGTAAGTGGAAAGAGTTGGACAAAAAATGCTCGACTTATATTCAAAAGATACTTAAGAGATTTTCAAGTCAAAAATATACTTGAAAAAATCCTAAGTATGAGTAGCAGTGCTGGCCACAAAGGCCGACCAGCTGGCCATCTTTGAACTACAAAAAGCTCCTTCTGGGCGAGCTGCACGTGCCCGGCGAGCTAAATCTACTTAAACGAAATAGCAAAAGCTACAAAAATGGAGCTCCTTCTGGGCGAGCTCCACAACCCTGCGACCTACTAAAAGAGCTAATCTAAGAAAACAAGAAAAAGCCTAAGTCTCAGGAGCAGCGGGGGCAGCGGGGGCATCAGCAGCGACCTCAGTAGGGGCAGGGGCGACCTGGGTAGCGGGAATGGCGAGCTCGGCCTCGGAAGTGATATTACCAGTTAGCCCGCTGGCATCGAACTCACCCAAGTTCAGCATGGCATCCCTACAAGCCTCCTGCAACTGCTCGACAGTGAGGGGGACCTGCTCCTCCTCGCCAATGTTCAGCTCCGGCACCTCGACTGTTTTGATAACTTGAAATCGTGCTAGCACAAAGTCGAGAGGTATGCCGAGTTCAGGGAGGTCGCCGATGTCTAGTTTGGTGTCATCGGGAAGGGAACCCGGTCCAGACAGGCCTTGAAGTCGCTCACAACTGCCTCCACCTCGTCGTCCTTGTGAGCTCGAGCCCACCAAAGAGTTCGCTGAACCTCGGCATAACATTGGAAGCATCCTTTGTCAGAGGCCTCAGCCTTCACAGCCGCCAGATCCGGAGAGGAAGAAGCGGCATTCCGCAGATCGGCAACTTCGTTGGCTTTCGCCTCCAGCTCACCCCTTAGCCTCTCGCATTCGGCATTGGCACTCTTCACCAGGCCCCACTGCAATGCGAGGTCCTTCTTAGTAATTCCGTGGCTGCCGACTTCCTGGGCGAGCTGGGCAACGAGCTCCTCTTCCTTAGCCTTTATCCTTGCCTCTGTCTCTTGCTCGAGCCTGGTGAGCCGGCGTTGGACACTCTCGAGCTGTTGAAGGGCACTTTGCTCGGCAGCCAACGATGCCTCAGCCCTCTCCTCGGCGAGCTGCGCTTGCCTCTTCGCCTTGTCAGCGGTGTCCGCCAGTGCCAATATCCTTCTATTTCTGTCGGAGCGACCTGCCTCCAACTCAGCGAGCTGCTCGAGGGCTTTCTGATTGGCGAGCACCAATCTACTAGCATGATGAGCCGAGAGGAGGAGGTTCTCCTTCAGATCCTGGCTATTGATGTTCGCCACTGATGGGGTCGTCCAATGCCTGGGCATCTCACTCACAGCATTCCGAGCTACGCCCGGAGGGAGGCCTCGCATCGACGTTAGGGAGCGAGACCGCTCGAAGGCATGCAGGGCCTCGTGGCGATTTGGGAAGGCGATTGGGGCATAACTGCGAGACCAAAAGCAAATAGAAAATGTTAGAAAAACTAGGGATAATAGGCAATGAAGGTCAACTGGGCGAGCTACTCACTGAGCTCGGTCGGGGTCCCAGCCTAGGAGCGTGTCATCGGTGGTTTGCACCCCGAATGGAGATGGCGAGGGGGGCGAGCTCCGGATGGGCGTGGCCGCCAGCGGGGCAGTGGATTGAGCGGAGCCCCCCTGCCCGGACCTCGCCGAAGTCCTCCCGAATCGGTCGGATTCCTCGTCGACCAGGCTCGTGTACCTCGTCCTCTTGCGAGCTGGGGGATCCTCCTCGCCAGCTCGGGACCCTTCGCCCCTTTGGGGCCCCTTCTTCCCTCGACCTCGCTCGGAAGGGGCGACAGCTCGCCCCCCACCTCGGCCGGTCCGAGCGACCTCTATAGCCTTGGACTTCTCGGGAGCCTTGGCTTTTTCCCTCTGGGTCCCCTACCCCCCTACCTCGCCCTTCTTGGAGGTGAGCTCTGCCTCCTTGCTCGCCTCCAGCGCGAGCACGGACGGCGGGGCAAGTCTGTTGGGGCGAGGTGGGCCCATTTCAAAACGCTCTTTGATGATTTGATAGGCCTCGGGGACCTCAGCGATCGGAATGGCGACGAAGCTACCACATGCACAAACACTGCAAATGTCAGCATGATGGGCGAACTACACCCCCCATAGGCGAGCTTCAAAGAGTTAAACCTGGGAGCTCGGGACCTTGGATATCGAGGTGGTGCGGCAGTGTAAGGAGCCCGACGAGCCGCAGGCAATGGTGCGCGCACAGGTGGGCGACCTGCCTATCCTTCTCACTTCTCAAGCAGCAGATGGCGAGCACCACGTCGAACTGGGCCGATACCTTAGGCCTGCCCCTGCTGGATTTGTGGCGCTTCGGAACTGCAAAAAGAAAGAAAATTAGAATTAGTATATCTAATTCAACTCACGCACACCGAAATAGGCGACCTACTGCTGGCTTCACCATATCCCTCCGGAGTGGGAATACGGTCACCCCGTCCATGATACGTGCTGGAGGCTCGCCAGTCTCCACCTATGAAGAAAAACAGCTTCTTCCAGTCACGGACTTTATTGGGCAAGTCCCCGAGAAATTTTTCCCCTGGGCGAGCTTTCAAATAATAATATCCTGCGCCGTCCTACGTCCGCTTGGTCACGGCGAAGAGCTCGCCCAGGTCCGCCGAGGTCGTCGCGTTCTCATAACCCTCCAATCCAAAGACATACAGGGCGGCGAGGAGGTTGCTCCATGCATTCGGGGTGAGCTGGGTGATGGCCAAGTTATTGTCGGTAAGGTATTGGCCGATGATCGGGTGTAATGGCAGTGTAAGCCCGGCCCTTAGAACATCAACGTTCAAAGCGGTCATCCCCTCAGGAGGCACGTCGGCCCGCTCATTCTTCATTGGAGCGTACATGAAAATGTCGAGCGGGATGCGAGGGGCAGGTCGCATTCATCGATGAGGCTCACCACCTCGCCAGCTTTGTATTCAGAAGGGACAACTTCCTCCAGGTCGGCGGGGTCAGCGGGGGGTATCCGGTTCGGGCAGGGGAAGCTCGCCGCATACTCGGCGACATACTCGTTCCAATCGAATGGGTGAACGACCTGGGTGGGAACCTGGTACTCAACCAGCTGGGGTTCCGGGAAACCGATACGACGGAACCATTCGAGCGTAACTTCCTCTAGGTCGCCACCCTCCTCGCCGACCTCGGCGATGCCCTCATCAACCTCCTCGGGTCCTTCGTTGCCACTGGCAACTCTTTCCTCTTGGGCGACCTCGCCGCCTTCCTCCCATACCTCGCGGTATACGGCGCTGGAGGCTTCTTCCTCCGGATCGGGATGCAATTCGCTACGCAGCTCGCCGGAGACCTGGCGAGCTGCCGAGATGGCCTCGGAGCTGGAACCGATCTCTACGTACGAAACCCGAGGTGGCTCATCCTCAATTATTGGCCGTTTATCAGGGTTCCGGTCCGAAAGGGTCCTACTCGAGGAGTGTGTCGACATGGTCTCAAAGGAGTCCAAAGGGTTCTTGGTAGGGTCCAATAATCCGAAGTCAAGGAAGTCCAAAGGGTTCCCGGTGCAACCCACAATCCAAAATCCAGTAATCCCAAAGAAACAAAAGAAAATTAAGCAAAAGGCAGAAGAAAAGGGAAGAAAGATCGAATCCTACCTTGAAGAGCCTTCGAAAATCCATCGAACACAAGAAAAATCGGTCGCCGGGAAAGCTCTAAGAATTCGAAATGCAGAAAGTGAGGAAATGAATCCACTTTCCCCTATTTATAGACGTCGGGGCGAGGTGCGATATTCAGGAAATGCGGGGACTTGTTTGCAAAAAATTTGAAAGATGACATGATTGTGGGCAGGAACCGAGGTCTCAAAAGGCGTGCATGACCCCTGGATTCCCGCACCACGTCGATCAGAAATAACCGCCTTGGCCGAGCTCGCCCTCTAGCTCGGCAATCGCCCAAAGGTAGTTCCCCGAGTTTCAGGTTCTCCAGCTCGCCTGCACATTTGACGAAGTCATGGCGCATGCGAGCTGGGGGGCAAATGTTGATCTGGCGAACTAACACTATTAGTATGTGGATAATTACCAAGGTTTGGCAGGTCGACAGGGCTCACCCGGATCTGCGGAAGTGTGGAGCTCGCCCACTTGGGGGCAGCTCACCGGCGTAGCTCGCCCCTTATCCCCATGAAGACCTCACCGAGGTCCATCATCATACGGCGTCCGTAAGTCACGCAAGGCATTGGAGCTCGCCCAGAGCTCGCCTGAACCACTGAAGCCCACATCCGAGCTCGCCTAGGAGCTCGCCTGTTAGTCGATAGAACCCCGATGGCGAGCTCTTTTTCCCTCCGTCCGGTTTATCCACAAGGGTGGTTTACGGCGAGGTTTTTAATGAGGCCCATCTAGTCTAAGGCATAGTAGTAGGACGGGACACAACATAGGGAGCAGTGTAAGGGACCAGGACGAGGGTTGCGGACCCTCGTCAACACCGGAAGCCATATAGGCTCGTAAGGTGTCGTCTCACACTCGCACACCTATAAATAAGACCTCTCTTGTACTATTCTGACAATTCTAATATATTTCCTACATTACACTTTCTCTCTCTAAACTCTCTCTCTCTCTCTACATTATCTCCTCCAAGAACATAAATCATAAGATTATTGTTTGGTAGAATTAATCCGATATAAAGCCACATAACGAACAACGATTAAGAAATTCTATCAACAAGTACAATATATTTTTTTTTAAGGACAAGTAAATATTTGTAAATATAGCAACACACATTTGCTCTAATTGTAACACAAATTTGCTCTCCAGTTTGTGTTACTATATGGGCAAACATGTGTTACTTTAAGGACAACATGAGTTTTTATAAGAATAAATATGTGTGTCTTATTTATTCATCATCCCCTTAAAATCTTGGTATATTTAATCATGTAATAATACACTTTTTACTATTTTATGTGTAATTATATGAAAAAATAATTATTTCTATAAAAATAAATAATATATCTGTTATAAACTAAAATTTATTCTTTATATTATATAAAAATAAATGAATATATGTAAAAAGAATAACATTTTATATGATAGTAACATACATTTACTCTAATTGTAACACACATTTTCTCTTCATTTTATGTTACTATATGGGCAAATATGTGTTACTTTAAGGACAAAATGAGTTTTTATAAGAATAAATATGTGTTTCTTATTTATTCATCATCTATAAGTTTATTGAATCATGTAATAATACACTTTTTACTATTTTATTAGTCTTATTATATGAAAAAATAAATATTTCTATAAAAATAATAATATATTTGTGAAAAACTAATATTTATTCTTATAATAACACACATTTTACTCTTTATATTATATAAAAATATTTATTTTATAAAAATAAATGAATATATATAAATAATAATATTTATATGATAGTAACATACATTTGTTCTAATTGTAACACATATTTGCTCATCATTTTGTGTTACTATATGAACAAATGTGTGTTACTATATACACAAATGCAAGTTAATATAAGGATAAAAATATGATTTTATAAAAATTAATAGATATATTTAAAATAAAATTTAATTTGGATAATAACACATATTTTATTTTATAATAACATGAATTTATTCATATAGTAATATATAATGAAGAGTAAATTTTATATCTTAAATAAAAAAATAAAAAGAAAAAGAAATTGAAAAAAGAAAAAGAAAACACATTATAACTAGGAAGAATACCTGGAACTTGGAAGGGAGTCGCTTCCAGTGGAATAGAGAAATAGGAAAGTATGCCGCATATCTGCTAGAAATAAGAAAGTCATGCTGCATATCCGCGAGAATAGCTGGAGGGCATGCCCGTCAATTCTTTTATTTTTTAGTTTATTTTTAGAAATTTCTACGGTAAAAATTTTTATATAAGTTTTTGTCCTGTTCATTGCAGTGTTTTTTGGGCACGCAATTTAAGAAAAATGTATAAAAATATATTTTTATGAATATTATATGTGTATTGTAAGAGTGGAGTTTAATAAATAGTTTCCACTCTTAAATATGCAAACTTTTTGTGGGACAGACTAAAATAGAAAGTATGTAATATCTTTTGGGATGGAGTGAGTATTATTTTAAAAAAATATTTATTTATTAATATATTGAGTGGTTTTTTTATGGAAAAAGAAATTTATCATTTCAAATAAATTCAAACTTATTTATGATATGGGTCACTTACATATTGGTTCAAAAAAATAGCTATATTTACAAATTGGTTCACAATTTCTGCACAAAAGTATAATTTTTTCTTGCACAGAAGCATATTTTTTTCTGCACAGAAACCTATTTGTAATTTGTGTCAATTTTGTAAACTATTTTGTAATTTTCCCATTTTTTTAACACTATAATATAATATTACATTATATTTATTTTAAATGAATTTTTTTATTATGCTATAATAATTTAAATTGAGTAAAAATTTTATACAAATTGAAATTGAAAATTTAATATAATATTACAACTGAAATTTAAATGACAATGGAAAATAAAATTACAATAAACATTAATTATTCTATACAAATAAATAATATATTAATATTTAATTACTTGTAAAATAAAATATACATATGCATAACTAATTATATAGTTTAAAAACGATGGTGCGGGGTGGGAAGGGAGTGGCGTTGTAACAAACAGCGTCACAAATGGCCCCCTCAACCCTCTAAATTGTCAAAACTTTATAATAGCACTGAGGAATAGCGCCTTGTTGGAATTGATTTTTTGTTGAAAGGCGTCATACCAGCAAACTGTTGAAGGTGCTCTAAATTTGAATCAATTCGTCTAGGTCCAAAACTTTTTAAAATGTTCAATCTAGGGGTGTTCAAAAAAATCGGAACCGACGGTTCGGCGGTTCAAAAAACCGGCGGTTCCGAACCGTAACCGCTATATAGAAGGGCCGGTTACGGTTCAAATATAAAAATACCGACGGTTCACGGTTAACTGGCGGTTCAACGGTTAACTGCCGGTTCACGGTTCAAACCGTCCGAACCGTCGGTTTTAGTGGTTTTTTTAAAAAAAAAAAATCAAAATCCCCCCCCCCCTCCATTTTTTTAATTTATAAATAGAATGTAATTTATAATTTTCTAATTAGTTTGTAATTTTTAACTTGTAAAATTGTAGTGTTAGTAACTTAGTATAGTGCTATTACTATAATTGTTAGTTGTTACTTGTTCATTGTAATTTATAAATTATATGTAAGTGCACAAATTTTATCAATAAAATTTAATTTCAATTCAATTTGTACTTATATAGTTGTGTTATTATGTAAATTTTATACTTTGTAAGTTTGTAAATTTTAAATTTAATCAAAAGATATGCAACTATTTTAAATTATAGATCAATAATCATATTTATCATATATTTTAAAATTTTAAAAAAAAAACCAAAAAACCGGTAAACCGGCGGTTCCGAACCGGAACCGGACCTTGTAACCGTCAGTTCAATTACGGTTCAAAATTTTGGCGAACCGTAACCGGCGATTCCTAACCGTTTGAACACCACTAGTTCAATCTCCAGTTAAGTTTCTTTACGAGTTTATCATCTTGCCATGTTATTTTAATTCTATGATTGTACTAATAAATTATAAAAGTATTTGTTACTATATAATTGTACTAACAAATATATAATTGTATTATTTATAATACTTTTTAATGGGTGTGCAAATACAAACAATGTGACCTCATGCGTTGTTCACGATTGAAATTTTAATGTAGCAATCATATCATAATTACCTCGACTATTTTCAACGATTGTACTATTGAATTTTTAGTACTATATGTTACGGTACACTTCTTTAAAAAAAATTATGGCGAGCAACTTTTCCAACAAAAAGTGAATGTACTATTGAATATGCGATTGTACTATTTGAATGTTTATGTATCATAGTTATTTTTTGTATCTCATTTTACTAACATTTCTATGATCTCCAGTTCTCTCTCAAACATTTAGGTCCTGTCAACTACTTCCTTGGTATTGAAGCCTCCATTACTCCTGATTCTATTAAACTCACTCAATCTAAATATGTCAAGGACCTTCTCTCCAAAGCCAATCTTTCCTCTTGCAAGCCTTGTCCAACACCAGCCTGTCCCAGCCTCAAACTTTCAAAGAATGACAGTCCTTTATTCTCAAATCTTTCATTGTTTCGAAGCATTGTCGGAGCTCTTCAGTAACTGACTTTAACAAGACCAGACATTTCCTACAGTGTTAATAAACTCAGTCAATTCTTGGTTCAACCGACTGCAAACCATTGGAGTGCTTGTAAACGAGTTCTTAGATATCTGCGAGGTACTATTCATTTTGGCATTTCCTTTACTCATGTTGCTAACTTTCAATTGCAGGCTTTCTCAGATGCAGACTTTGCATCTTGTATTGATGATAGAAGAATACCACAGGCTATTGCATCTTTCTTGGCACAAACTTGCTTTGCTGGAGTTCCAAGAAACAAAATGTTGTGGCTCGTAGCAGTACTGAATCTGAATATAGGGCCATTGCCACTACTTCTACTGACTTAACATGGATCTCTTCATTGTTTCATGAGCTACATCTCCCTCTTATTAGTCCTGCCTTGTTGTGGAGTGACAATCAAGGTGCCATTACCTTAGCTTTCAGTCCCACCTTCCACTCACGTACCAAACATATAGAGGTAGATGTTCATTATCTACGGGATAAAGTTCAAGCTAATCAACTTGATGTCCGTTTTGTACCATCTGAAGATCAGCCGGCCGATATTTTCACCAAACCGTTGTCACCTTCACGTTTCCGTGCCTTATGCTCCAAGCTTGGATTTCATCTCAACTGTTGTCCATAGCAAATCGGGGCATGTTACAGTTTTCCTCTCAGTTCCTCTCAGTCAATTGATGTACATACTTAATGACTACATACATCACTTTGCTACTCAATATACCTCACACACTGATACACTATAAGCCCGATTAAGGGTTCTCTTCTTCAGTTTGTTAGGTAGTTATCAATTTGTTAGGGTGGTTACATAGGAAGCTTCTAGGGCTCCTTCTTCTCTATTTATACATGTAACTCCACCATAACTCTGTGAGAAAATAATACACAAATCATTTGCCTGAATATATTTCAACACGTGCTATATTAAAATTAACCAGATACAAAATTCCAGAAATTTTTTACTAAGATACTTATTTTCATTAAAAAAAAAACAATTATAGATTTAATTAAGCAGTAAAATGTAGCTGGCTTACTGAGACAATCAAATGACTTTTTTAAACAAGACGTGATATTGTATGGAAAAAATTACAACACTAATTTATAATTAGTTCTGTGTAGCAAAAAAATATACTTCTGTACAGGAAACTGTGCAAAAATTGTGAATCAATTTGTAAATATAGCTATTTTTTATAACCAATATGTAAGTGATACTATTGTATGACATGAGATGGATATTTTTATCAAAATATACAATACTTTAATTTCCAGAGCATCGTGATTGAGAAGCTATAAAAATATCTTGTGTTTTTCGAAATACCTAAGTGCACGCCTATCCACATACATTCTACAGAAGGAAAAAGAAAAGGACACTGCCATAACAAAAACTTGTCATTACATTATAAATTTCCCCAAGCTCTACTCTAAGTTTCCCGTTGAAGTCATATTTTGCATACTGACTCTCATCCCGGTCTCTTCATCATTATTCGAGTAAAAATGAAACAAAACAAAATAATAATGAACAATCTGAGCTATATACTCGCCAGTTGTTTATCGCCCGTGATGGTGTGCCAGTCACTCTCTGTGCCGGAACTGAATAATAGGATCTGGCACGCCGAAGGACAATTTCATGCAAAGTCTCTCTCTCTCTCATGCAACTTCTCTTACATAAATCAACAAACAGAGATGGTGGGTTCCCCTTGAGTTGTCCTGACCCAGTCCAGGATACTGCTGCAATCCTCTTGCGATATGAAATGCCTAATTCACACATGCACGCACACCAACACTTTAGTTCCACAGCCTAAGATCAGTTGAATTTTCAATCCGGGTAATAACATTGTGAGAGAGTACCTGTTTCTAGTTCTATAAGCTTTTAGTAGGCGGACTTGCTTTGGGTTCGATACATCCTTGTCCATGCAAAGAAATCGAGGCACTTCCATTTCCCTGGGTCGTTCTTTATAGGCATCACATATGAAGCTCACCACAGTTTCCTACAATCCATGATAACCAGAGTTTCTATCTGTTGGAACAAAATTATGGATAGTAGACAACCTTTATACAGGCCCCCAACAGTCAATCTACATACGTAGATTTAGATGAACAGGCGGCTAGGTAATAATTGCCTAAATGATTCCAAAATAGTACCAATATATAGTGAAATGAGTTCTGTTGAAGAAATTCATTTTCTGTCAGTCACCCTCACCGAAATAGTTATTCCTATTAGGTGGTTAGATTAAGCTGTGCAGCTGCATTTAAGGGAACTATAACTCCTTCTAAAATTGTGTACAAGCTCAGGTAGAATACTACGTACAACAAATTGTATCTAAATGATTACTGCATTACATGAAAGCCATCTAAAACAAGACCAAGTGCAATTGTCTAAAAAGATAAATCACCATACTTCACTTAAAAGCCAAATATATTTTTGTTTTCCTTTGTTAAAACATAATATAATAAGAGTAACATACCAAGGGTCTTGAAGCATCTACCCATTTGTAGATGGGATCATTCCGGAACCATGTCAATTGTCTTTTTGCAAAATTCCTGCAAAATCATATCAAACAAGAACTTATCATTCAGGTCACTGCAGAATAATATGTTTAATAGAACATCAAGAAACATTTCAATATTCAATGACCTGAATGTGAGGTCAAAGTTGAACGGAAAAAATCCAACAAAAATTTCATTAAGATGCAGTAATATAATGGTAAGCATTATTAATTTTGTTTTGGGGGTATAACATATCACATTGCATACAAACATTGCAACAAAGCACTTCTAACATGTCTCATGCATCTTCAATACAATCTTAAATGACAGAGTCATTTGTACATAAAAGCCAAAATGTATAATAAGAACACGGTTCTATTTCTGTAAAAGCATCACTGATAAATTATTGACACTAGGATACAAAATACAGGGAACAGCACAAATGACAAGAAAGGGGGCACTTTGTTCAAAGATTTTCAATGGAATGGTAATGAGAATGAGCATAGGGTAATTAAGGTGGTTAATGAGAATAAACGACGATCAATCTACACTCTTATACTTATTACAGGGTAATGAGACTCAAATTAAGTCAACCATTACTCCATGTTGATAAATTACCTACTGCCTCTGCAATCATTATTCTACAATCACTCCATTATTTTTCAATCAACACCATATTTTGGTCACCACCTAATTCCAAGATTATAGTCAATTACTAACAATGTAATCATCATTTTCATTGTAGTTAACCAACCATTCAATGATTCTCGTTATCACTCTCATTGAAGAATTTTGACGAAGTGCCTTCTAAGTTGATAGTATATCAGTCAACATTTGTAATGACATGGCTATAAATGCACCCGTGATAATATAATAGCCAACATAAAGTACAAGAAGATCTCATAGCGTCCATATATATATATATGACCCAATGCTTATGCATAAATAATATAATGCAGCAAACTCTGACTACAATCTCCAACCAAGAAATGTCTATATTTAGTTACCATAAGTTGATGGGTTTTAATATCAGGTCAAGGAACAGAGTTTTGGAAAATAAAGTATGTAAACTTATAACCATTATATGAAGATGACAAATAACCTGGAAGATTTTTGAAACTCAGACAAAAAACGATAGAAATCTCTAGAAGAACTCCAGCCACCGTTTTGTCTTGCCACTAGTAGATACTCCATAGCCTGAGAATTTTGAGCAAAAGGAAAACATCTCAAATTTGGGCATACTAGGTCTGTCTATCATGTGAAACAGACGAAGATCTTGAAAGAACAAAACTTAAATATTTAATAAACTGTGAAAGAAAATGAAAGTATACTTGTCTATAACCAATGGCCCGAGTAGCAGAATTTGAATTAGGCATGAGTCCTAAATCAAGAAGCCACTTTGCCTCGGATAAAATTCCATCATCTGCCACAATGAAATATGATGACATATAGAAATATGTTATTTCATGCAAACTTATGTCCTCGGAAACAAAAAACGTGTATAGATAACAGAAATCAAAAGATACAATATCTTACCTAACAGCATATCTTCACAACGAAAATCAATTGATTTGTAAAGATCCAGCCTTTGAGTTGAGAGGAAAAAACAAATAAAATCATAGTCAAAATCCTTTGACTTTTCCTCTTGAAGTCCATCAGTTAAAGCATCTGCATCAGATTCATCTAATTTACTCGATACTAGTTTCTCCTTGAAAGAGTTATAGGGCACTTGAAAGGCCGATGAAGATGTACCACTTAACTGCATCATAAAAACAATTACTATGAGGTCGTGGCATTTAACCAAGTTGAACTAGTGGTGACCATCTTCCAAATGACCAAGAATGAAAATGTCCCCATATTTCCCCAATATATA
Source organism: Prunella vulgaris (assembly GCA_026898435.1). NCBI lineage: Eukaryota > Viridiplantae > Streptophyta > Magnoliopsida > Lamiales > Lamiaceae > Prunella > Prunella vulgaris. The sequence continues at coordinate 41,974 of JAPKLY010000157.1, read as the reverse complement.
TATATATATATTTGTGGTCATCGACATAGATATTGGATAGAAACGATTTCCATAATATCTATATGAAAATCGGAAATATCACTAATATTGACCTGCAATATTAATATCGATTATATTTTCTACAAATTAAACATAATATCGAGAAAATATTGAAAGATATTGAGAAAATATATAAAAATTTCATAAATCTAAAAAAAATTCCAAAAAAATGTATTTTATATAAATTTATCACAAATGTAATACTTAATCAAATTTATGTAATAAATGTTTGGTATTAAATTTTTATAATTTTAAAATTTACCGATATCGAATATACATCGACATTTTCATACATTTGAGGTCTCAATATTTCCACCGATACCTATATTTTCAACCTTGCAAACAACAACTTAATAGCATATTCCAATGTATCATAAATTTTTTATCAAATGGGAATGCTAAAAGAAACAAAGTATAAATAATGAGAATTAGAAGCTACATTTTGCCCCCATAAAAGAATTATAATAAAAATAAGAACACCAAGCAAGGCTGCATTTGGATTGAAGCATTGATTTGAAAGAGGATTCGGGAAAATGATTCCAAATTACTCCATATAATGTGAATTTCAAATCCACACTCGAAACATAGTTAAAAGTGAGAGTTGTGTTAAATCCATTACAGAACAAATTCACCCAAACAGCAATTAATTGACTGTTTATGGATTAAAAACCAACCTACAACAAATCATTCGGTCTAGAGGAACTTGGACTAAAATGTAAACAACTCTTATTTTTTAAAGTACGAAGAACTAGAGAAAATAACAATAAAATATAATAAAAAGGAAGCAAGACCAAAAGAGTTGCACTTGCTAGCACATTTCATCACATATGGTCCGCCCAATACAGAAAATTATTTGAAGGAGAGTCAGATAAACATGATCAAACCACAAGTATACTTAGCGATGTTCTCTCTGTATCTTCATGTTTGGCATTTTTGGGACATTACATCTGAAGTAATATAGAGATATATGTTTAAACCCTTTTTGCGACCGCATACTGATGTTGGTTGACTTTTTGCAATTTTTCCCTTTTTTATATCTTCTATCCTTGACAAATGGAAATTTTATTTGCTCATTACAAAAAAAAAAAAAAAGAGAACAAGTTAGGCACACAACCTTTAATATTTCAAACCTACGACGTAAACGATACCAATCATTTGTAGCTAAAGATTGGACACCTGGATCACCTGCTTTAACCACCATGTCTACAGCAGCTTTCCAATCACCATCCCTCTGCAAATCTGAAAGTTCTGAATGCACTTCAAAGGTGATTTCAGGGGAGGCTTTTGGAACATCTGGTTTCCCATATATGAACCTTCAACATCAGTAGTGAAAAATATCTCCAGTTATTGTAGTTTTGGTGGCATGCACACTTCTACAATGGACAAACAAGAAAAAGAATAATAACAGTAATAATATTCAATATGAGAAGCCAGTAAATACATACCACCGCAAGTACAACCCTGTGCCTCCTGTGACTATGGGGACACGGCCTCTACTTAGAATTTCTTCTGTTTTTTGTCTTGCATCCTCGTAAAATTGTCCAACAGAATAATCTGATTGTCAAAAACTGTCCTTAATAAGATATAGAAGAAGTCTGAATGAACAAAAATTATTATTCAAGTCCACTTATAGTATCTAGCAAGGACTTCCTAATTTTATTATATTCCAAGTGTATATAAATTATATGGCGTATAGAAATCATAAGCAATTTTTAGTTTCCAAGTTACAAGAACTTTCAACACAACTAAGGAAACCTGCAGTTAGTATTATGATAATTGGAACCACCAGATTTCCAAGAGCAAAATTTTAATCTTGACCCATTATTTATGAAGAGATAAAACCTAAATTGAGAAGAAGATGGTGAGTGCAGCAGACTGCTGAAACAAACCCAAGAATGAAGATGGAAGTTGTAAATTTCACAAGAGGAACATAGATGCAATTCAAAAGATAGTGAATGCTCTGTTTATCAAAGGTGGCTGCAAACTAGCACATGAAGGGTGTGCACAGAGCTTAAACATTCTCATATAACCGTGAACCAGGGAATAAACGATTTGGAAAAAAAATAAGGATAGTAAAACATGGATAAAATACCACAGACCAGGTCACAAGCTGAAACTTTCATCTCAAACTAACTACGATGAATCAGATTTGTTCTGATAATATTTTATTGTAATGACAGAATCTACATTTCCATAGCAGGGATATGTTAATATCCTCATACTAGTTTCCTTCATATATTAAGAAAAAATAGTCTTATATATTCACATTCCACACCTTAACATAATCATGTACTCCATTAAACATTCCACAGGCACCTAATGTATTGACTTGTGACTACTGATATACAAGCATGGAAGAAAAACTCCATAAAAAGCATACGTGGATTTTCTCCGTATACATCTCCACAAAAAAAGAATCTTGTAATTCCTACTTCTAGTGTCTAAAATATCATCAAGGTGGCGTAGTTTACCTCCAAAGAGAAACAGGATTACAGAAACAGAACTAGATATCCCAGCAGCAAAATTCCTAAACAAAATACTAAAGGTTCAATATATTCTAGGTGTTATTACCTTCCGACGGGTGCAATATGTCGACCAAATGATGGGGGACTTCCTGGAAAAAAAAAGTAAAAAAAATCATGAATTCTTTATTTTACCTATCCCAGCACACTCTTATGTACAAGATTGCTGTTCAAATGCATGAGAATGAGTAGTATAAACACATAAATGCATTCCTCCAACTTTAGCAACTTCCTCCAAATTCAGTCACCGAAACCAATTTCATTACAAAATGTAAAGACTCCGAAACACAATACAGTAAAGGACCCGTAAAGCATTAACTCGTTCCCATGTTCAAAAGCATAAGGTGATCCAAATGAACTGGAATTAATTTAGGAAAACCTGTCTTTCTTCAATCGAAGGCTTTGCCGACCCAATATCAAGACCTTTATAAACCTGCCAGACATAATCCAATAACCATAAATTAGGTAGGTAAAAACAAAATCAAACCAGAAACTCATACAATGTAAACGAATTTACAGGTGAAGAGGCATGCTGAAATGGTAAATAAGAAAAACCTGGACGGAGTCCGCGCTGATGATTTCCCCGTTAAGTCGTTTGGCGAGTTCCAAAGAGAGTCTGCTCTTTCCGGCGCCCGTGGGCCCAGATACTACAATTACTTTCTGCCTCTCTCTTTTATTTTCCGGCGGCACGGCGGAGCAGGCGGTGGCGAAGAGTCTAGTAGAGTAGCGGAAGCGGCAGGGTTGCAGTGAAGGGATTCGGAGACACTCAAGCCTTAATCCACTCAACATTTGTAGTTAGACACAAGGGTTGAAGATTGATTGATAGATTGTGCGAGAGCGCGTTTATCAGCTCTAACTTCACTTCGCTCTTTCAAATATCCATTTTGATAGGTTGGTTGCACGGTTGTGGGTTTGGGATGCAAAATTTTAAAAAATTTAATATTTATATTTTAGGATATTTATAAAATTTATAAATTAAATATATGTAACTCATATTTTCTCTCATCCTAAACTTAAGCATATAAAAGTTTAATATAATTATGTAGGAAAATTTAAATTTAAGTACCATTAATTCAATACATAAGTTATAAAAAAAGATGTAACTAGTGCATATTACACTCATTCAACAGTTGAAATTATTTATGCTAAAGAATAAAGAGATAATATCAACTAGATATCTTAAATCTACCCCTAATCACAACTAGGTGCTGAAATCTCCACTTATTAAACTGGGTGCAATCATCTTAACTAAAGGTCCTGCACTTCCTATTTATTGTGAAATCATCACTATGCAATATCTTACCAAATCTTCTAATCATATCTCTTTCTTCTCTCTCATATCTCCATCTTCTCTCTCATATCTATCTAGTATCTCTAAGAAATCACATCTTCCACTTCTCTCTCGTATCTCTCTCATGAATAGATTTAATTTTTAAACTTCAAAATGGTCTCACTCTCCAGGAACGGGTATCTCTCTCTCTTCTCTCTCAAGAACGCAGTTGACGGATCCGGTGGTGGAAGGGGAGGCGTCCGACTGTAGACGGAGGGGGAGCATCGGGGGCGAAGACGGCGGTTTAATAGGGCTGCACATTTCCGTTGCTGGAGATTGTGGTCTCCGGCGAGAGAGAATCTGGAGCAGAGGCGGTGATTTTTTCCGCTTGTGCTTTTGTGAATTAGACTGTGTGGTGGTGCTACTTTGGCGACTACTGGCTCCCATCATTTCGATTCTTGAAGGCATGATCCCGCCTTAAATGACGATGTGTCTCCTCCTAGGCATGATGCCGCCTTCATTGGCGATGCGCCTTCTCGAAATTTCGATTCTTGAAGGCATGATCCCGCCTTAAATGGCGATTCGCCTTCTCGTAGGCATGATCCCGCTTTAAATGGCAATGCGCCTCCTCGTAGGCATGATCCCACCTTAATTGGCGGTGTGCCTTCTCGAAATCTCAATTCTTGAAGGTATGATTTCCGCCGTCATTGGCGATGCACCTTAACAGGTATGATTATTCCGCCTTCACAGGCATGATTATTTTGTCTTCTTAGGTGATGCGCCTATACATGCATGATTATTCTATCTTCTCAGGCGATACGCTTTTACAGACATGATTATTCCACATTCTTAGGCGATGCTCCTTAACTGACATGATTATTCCGTCCTCTCATGCGATGCGCCTTTAAAAACATGATTATTCCGCCTTCTCAGGCGATATGCCTTAACAGGCATGATTATTCCGTCTTCTCAGGCGATACGCCTTAACAGGCATGATTATTCTGTCTTCTCAGGCTATGTGCCTTTATAGACATGATTATTCTACCTTCTTAGGCAATGTGCCTTAAACGACATGATTATTCTACCCTCTCAGGCGATGATCCTTCTAAAGGCATGATTCATTTTGTTTTTTCGGCGATGCACCTTGATAGAATTATCAAAGACCTATTGACATATCAAAGTCATCATGCTAGCCAGTTTGGGTGTTGTAGACCGTCTGCCCGGTAGAAAATGAAATTATGGAAGAGAGCACTGTTTAAAGATCGAACTCCGACTGAAGTCAAAGTCCGATCTTGGGGGCTATTGTTGTGACCATAATTATATGGTTTTTGGCCTCCGAACCGGGATCTACCAGAATCTGGGTTTATCCCCAAAAGGTCCAAAATTCCTTTAATGTAATAGTGCAGGGCCTTATTATGCTTAATTGTAATAGACCCAATATTAAAGGGCAATTAGGTCTTTTATGTCTTTTATGGTTGACCTTCTATAAGTAAAGGGTCTCCTCCTCATTTGTAAGAGATTGGATTCATTGAGTAATACACAAACAGGCTAGGGGACTATCAAAAGAGTACTCAAAACCATATTCTAGGGAGGGGCTCTCAAGCTCCTCCCCCATTGTTATTGTTCTTATTTATTTATTTATTCACATATTATTGTTTTTATTCGATAATCGGGGATACCTATAGCCACATAAATCCGCTCATTTAGACCGATAAATCGGTAACAACAATATATTATAATAATCCTTAAAATTTCAAGCTAAGGTTTCAAAATTTTAATAAATTTTATGTTATTTTTTCTAATTTTTTTACAATGTTATTTGTGATACCGACATTTTCATTCTTTCATGCATCTACCTCAATATAAAAAATAAAAATATTTATTTTATATTAAAATAAAAAAATATGATAAATTGTCAATGAATTTATAAATTGTACGTATTAGACAAACACTTTAACAATATACTTAACAATATAAACTCTTAAAATAATTTATAAATGTTTAAATCTAATTAAGATTTTTTTCATTTGGAAATTGCATGCAATTTGAGTCTCTGCCTTGAAATAAATGTACAGTTTTCATTTGGCAACAAATTATAAGACATTTACATGTACAATTATAATTTCAAAAACTAGACGTGGTATTGATCTTCGTAAATAAATTTAAGACATGTATTGACGGCAAAGAGAAATGGTAATATACCAATTTAATTAAATTGATCATCAATTCATTTTGTCAACTTCACTCTCACATATATATAAAGGTAATGAAATCATGCATACACAATCTAAGCTCTTGTTGGTAGTTTATATTGATGCCTACGCCTAACCTTTTACAACTTCACCAACCAGTAGTTGCATGTGACATTTCTAGATATTATGAGTAGTCTTAAATCATAAGACACCAATGACCAACTAAGTCCGAGTAATTAATGATATATATAAGCCCTTCCACCACCACCACCACCGCCTCCGCCGTCCAACAGCTCCATGACGACGCTCTTCCGTCTCGCATTGCTGTCCGTGGTGGCGCTAGGGGCGGCACGAATAGTCCTTGATAATCTGAGGAACAATCTGTTCTCAAGTCACAAGTTTAGAGTCAGAGTGCCGATTGAAGTTTCTGAAGAAGAGGCAATCGAAGATGGATGCGATGTGTTTAAAGGAAGATGGGTTTGGGACAATGAGAGTCGTCCACTTTATGGGGAAGATAGTTGCCAATTTCTGGTGAAACAGACAAGTTGCTTGAGGAATGGTAGGAGGGATTCTTTGTATCAGAATTGGAAATGGCAGCCTCATGCTTGTAATTTGCCAAGGTACAGAATTCTTGTTTAAATTTTCTAAATTTGTTGTTTCTGATGGGGTCGAGGCGTGCAGGTTTGACGGGGCGAAGATGATGGAGATGCTGAGGGACAAGAGACTCATGTTCATGGGAGACTCGGTGCAGAGGGGGATGTTTGAGTCGATGGTGTGTTTAGTGCAATCTGCATTTGCTAATGATGTTACGACATCTCTTCAACGGATACCTCCACGGAAAGTTTTCAAAGTAGAGGTACGGACGTGAGGGTCGGGTACAGTATAAACGCGTATGAAAATAAACATGACAAAAACTTAAAGGAGACGAGTCTCAGTCATCACATATAAATTTTAGGAAAAGTTATTTTTTTCGCCATCTAACTTTACCTCCTTTTAAGTTGGTTCTATTAACTTTTAAAATTTGATTTTAATCCTATAGCTTTATCTCATTTTTATTTTAGTTCTATTAACTTTTTAAATTTTTATTTTCATCCGGTAACTTATATATATATATTTTGTTTTTAGTCTTGCGATATATCTCATCATGTACATTCAAACAAGAAGTACATAAATTATAGGTCGAAAATCAAAATTTAAAAGTTAATAGGATCAAAAGCAAAAAGAGGTAAAAATACATGATGAAAAACAATGCTTGAAAGTTAGTAGAACCAAAATAAAAAGAGGTAAAGTTATGAGACAAAAATAATAATTTCCCCCATATATTATGATACAGAGAGTTATAATCCTACCTAAATTGTATTTTAAAACAAATTGAGGTCTAAATACTAAAATAGAGCACAAGATTTTTCCCAGAAACGATACTGATGCATTTTGAAACTCCAGGAATTCAATGCATCGATCGAGTACTATTGGGCTCCTTTCATAGTCGATTCCATATCCGACCATGCGTCCAACCACACAGTTCGAAAACGATTGGTGAGGCTCGACTCCGTGGCTAAGCATAGTAAAGAATGGGAGGGAGCGGATATTCTGGTGTTCGAGAGTTACGTTTGGTGGATGTACAAACCTACCATCAATGCGACGTAAGAAATCTCACATCCCATCTCTTCATATTACCTTTTATAGTCATACCCCCTGCAGCCTCCTTTTTCTGCTTCTCTTCAAGAATTCATGTTTGGAACTAAGGAAAGAAAGACACACACCCAATACATATTGGAGATAGATTCCTAAATTGTTAATTTTATTTTACAATTTCTGTCTCACAACTCGTTAAAATCATAATATATTTTGGGACAAGTAGAAATTAGAACTAACATTACTCCTACATTAGATTATAAGAATCATAAAGTAATACTTTTATCCACGTAAAGTATGCTTGTTTGTTTTGGACAAATTTTAAGAAATATAAATAAATACTTGTTTTGGTTCTCTACTTCTACAGACTTTAAAGTACGTAAAGTAGTATTTTGAGCCTCTAAAGTTAATGACATATTAAGTAATGATTAAATGTATGATGAAAAAAATTTATTGACGAAAAAGAAATGAACATACTCTTTCCGTGAAGGGGGAGAATATATATATTCTAAAAAGAAGCATCAGCAAGAAGATAGTATTAGTATTAGAATTCTAGTTATTTAGCTTCCTATTTGATTGAACTATGCTTTAGCTTACTATTTGATCTATGACTCGTCAGCCTATGAATTAAGCTTTAAGGGTTGTATTTAGGGGTGTAAATGAGTCGAGTCGAGTCGAGTCGAGTAGTGCTGAGCTCGAAACTCGACTCGAAAGCAATACTCGAAGCTCGAAACTCGACTCGAACTCGATCGAGCTTGATTTTTTTAGCTCGAGCTCGACTCGATTAAGAACTCGACAAACTCGAGCTCGGCTCGACTCGACTCGATAATTTTATTATTTAAATAAAATATTAAATATATTTTAACTCTTTTTTTTTTCTAAAATTAAAGCTCGACTCGACTCGAGCTCGATTACTTTATTTATATATTAAAAATAACAAAAAATATTAAATATTGTGCAAGCTCGATTAGGCTCGCGAGCCTCTCGAGCCGAGTATTTATAAACTCGAACTCGACAGCTACTCGAGTAGCTCGAGCTCGAGCTCGACTCGATTTGGTTCGAGTCGATTTCGATCTTTTTACGAGTCGAGCACGAGTAGATTGCGAGCCGGCTTGACTCATTTACACCCCTAGTTGTATTTCGCAGACAAAAAATTATGTATGAACTTAATTTTTTTTAACTATCACGATTATATAGGTACACCAATCAATATTATGCATATCAATTATTACTATTTTAAAAAATTTGATGTTTAACATTGACATTTAATATTGATAATATGTGATACAATAATACTTAAGAAAAATAGATGAACTCAAATTTAAAAAGTCCTAGTTATATTTTGATTTTCTCTCATTATTAGACATTAAATACTGAATTATAAACGTTTTCTCTCAATTGTTACACTATTTCACGCTCAAGGGACTTTTATCACCAAAAACTGATCGACAGACACCTATCAAAACAAAACATAACCTTATGTGATGTTAAAATGGGTTGTCGTCGTAACTTTTTCCAGATACAAATCTTTGGACAACATAAAGGAATACAACGTGACAACTGCATATAGATTGGCAATGGAAACTTGGGCAAGTTGGATAGACTCCACCATTAATCCACTAACTCAAAAGATCTTCTTCGCCACTATGTCACCAACACACTTATGGTGAGTAACCTCATAACACCACCAATTAGAAAACAAATAGCAATTTCTAATCATAATGAATAACAGATAGCCAAGTTTCCATGTGCAGGAGTTGGGAATGGAACCCTGGAACAGATGGCAACTGTTTTAATGAGACGCACCCTATCGAAGGACCCTACTGGGGATCTGGTTCAAATCTCGACATAATGAGGATAGTCGAAGATGTAATTGCACGGCTAAAGGTTAAGGTAAATGTGTTGAACATTACCCAGTTGTCTGAGTACCGAAAAGATGGGCATCCTTCAGTTTTTGGGGAAAGAAAAGGCAAGCTCTTGACTAAAGAGCAGAGGTCTGATCCTAAGAATTATGCTGATTGCATACACTGGTGCTTACCGGGAGTTCCTGATACATGGAATGAAATCCTGTATGCACTTCTTCTACAAGATTATCGATCACAATGATGATGTGATGTTAAGATTCAAACATATGTACAAGTTTTTATCATTCCAATACTATAGGAGTACGCAGGTAATTTACTGCAATTTTGAAATTTTAAGTGATGTAAATCAATGGAGGAAAATTTTGACCTATAGCCCAAAAACTTCATAATTGGAATATAAACAAGCTGTCTAAGCAACACATTCAAATGAAAGACTGCTTTGATATAAGCTCCCACTCAGATGACTGAGTTTTGACTGCCTGTGTGTTGAGGACCGACGAGGCAGAAATTGGGTTGAAAAGCTGATTTGTTTCCATATCAATGTCCCCATACAATATAGCCAGATGCTCATATTCCTTGGATATTCTCTTTCGAGAAGTAAAAGCATCATGTATTAAATTCTAGAGAAAAGATCAAACAGAAGAAAAAATATGTTAGCTTAAGATGGCTTATAGTGTTTTATTTAAATTAAATATTAAATTCTACAAAAGTTTAACCAATAATATAACCATTTGATCCCTTGTCCTACCTAAAGATAATCATTGTTCATATTCTCATTTTTTGATACTTGATAAGAGAAAAGAGACGGTACCTTATAATATCTGAAACTCCGCCTGCGAGAGGCAGCATGAATACAGCTGCTTTTAGAAACAAGAATTGTTCCATTACCCTTCAAATCAGAAGAAAGATCAATTGTTTCCATATCGAGGTCGCCACATGTGTTTGCTGCATACAAATACGAGTCTTGTTAAATAAGGGGAATCTCGATTGCTAACTCATGAAAGACAAAAGTTGAAAGTTTCAGGACTCAAGACTTAAGAGATGCACATGATATGTAATAATCATTCTTATGAAAACATTGGCATTATTATCATGCTCATTACAGCATAAGTAGACCATATCAAGTTAAAAATAATAACAATGCTCAGTTGAATTTACCAGTTTCAGATGGTGACATTAATATTTCAGAATGACCATGATGTTGTTTGCGCCTGTCAGATGAAGCATTTACCAACTCTGATTTATCAGCTTGGATCACATTATTATCTGCCAGAGTAAAAGTCAATACTGAGAAATCCATCAGGAAGCATGAAAAAATAGAAAAATATATTTAGGGGGTGGGGAGGGGGGATGCGCAGGGGCACTGAAGTAAGTCAACAATAATAATAACAATATCCACAAAGATATTAGAGAATCAGAGGAACCAACCATTTGGTTTCAAGATCGGAAAAGGAAGCACATCCACATCCTTGGTTTCATCAGCTGCAGTTGTGGAAAAGGGGAAAGAAATATTAACAGTCAAAGCACCACGTTCACTATGAAGAGGACAGATTTTTTCAGTCTTCATAATAGATTCAAAAGATGTGGACTTCATAACACAACAACAGGAAGGCGTAATGCTCGTCTTAGGAATTGTTGCATTATCCTTCAAATCAGAAGAAAGATCAACTGTTTCCATATTGAAGTTGCCACAATGCCCTGCATAATAAGACTTGTTTTAAATAAGGTGGACTTGCGATGGCTAAATCATGAAAGACAAATATATACAAATATACAAATATATTCTCCAGAGTATTTCCAATTAAATTCTAGTACAGCAGAAACAACAGCCACTGGATAAAAATATAGAAAATACACAGGCAATGTAATAATCATTCTTATGAATAAAATGGCATTATTATCATGCTCATTAGAGCATAACTAGAACATATCAAGTAAAACTAATAATAATAATTACGCTCAGTTGAATTTACCAGTTTCAGATGGTGAAATAAACATTTCAGAATGACAATCCTTGCGATGTTGTTTGTGCCTGTCAGATGAAGCATTTACCAACTCCGCTTTATCAGTTTCGGTCACATAATTATCTGTCAAGAGAAAGTAAATACTGAGAAATCCATCTAAAAAAAAGAAAAAAGAACAAAAAATAATAAGAGGTGTGGAGGGGGCAAAGAGAAGAAGAAATGATAAACATAACAAAATCCACGAAGATATTACAGATTCAGATGAACCAACCATTTGATTTCAAGATAGGAAAAGAAGGAAGCACATCCTTGGTTTCATTCTGGGAAGTTATGAGAAACGGGGTAGAAATATTAACAGCCAAACCATCTCGTACACTATGAATGGGATGAATGTTTTCAGTCTTAATAATAGAATCTGCAGATGTAGACTCCATAACAAAACTACAGGGGGGCGTAATGCCTGTCTCGACTTCTTTTCCTTCCCAAGAAGAATGTGAAAGCATACATTCAAGAGGTGATTTGACAGAGGTTGAAACAATAATATTATCATCTTCAGTAGAAAAGTGATCAGACAGAACACGGTCTTTTACCAAGGCATTGGCATTCGCATCACAAGCAGAAGGCACAGGTGAATCCATCAGCAGACTATTATCTTCATTGAATTTATTAGCTGAAGATACTGATGCCGAAGATAAATTTCCATTTTCATCGGAGTACCTATTCCCCTCCTCATTTAATGTTAACTTACTATCAAGGAACCTGCCATTGCTTGAACTATCAGACAGATAGTCTGGATCATATAAATCACTCTCATTTCCTTTTTGATGGTTAAAATGCTGTGTTTCCCCTTCAATAGTTGTTAAATCTACTTCATGAGATGGAAATGCAGGTAAAGAAGACAGGGTCAGTTGATCTTCATTGGATACTTCAGAAAATACTTCATTGTCTAATGGCTCTATACATGAATAGGTAGTCTCTGGTATTGAATCCCTCGTAATGTCCACTTCTACACCACTTTGTTCAACATTCTGGATTATGGCATCACTACATTCTGCCATATGTTGAGAGGTTTCTGCTCCGGGTGAAAGATCTCCACAAGGGGGCTCAAAAATTTGCATTATATGATCATCAGAATCTTGGTTCAAACACACTCTCTTTTCACTACTACAAGCAGAGTTCGCATTGATGTCAGCAACTGACACGTGATCCTGCATGCCTACTTGTTCAGCATCAACTAATTGTGATTCGAGTTTCTCAACATCTCCAGGAAGTGGAAGTCTATCTTGCACCACATTAGAGCAAAATCTTTTGACAGTCATCCCAACACCTTGCACCCGATTCTCAACAAATTTCAGTGTATCCTGGAAATTTTCAGCATGAAAAAAATTTAATCTCTTTAATGTAGAAATTATGTAATTACTAGTAATGTCTAGTGATGCCAATTCGTATAGTGAAGCTTTCAGAAAAAGGAGCGACAGAGGAATGTGACATTTATTCGATGGAACATAATTTCTCGAGAAGATATTTCTCTATTTTAAGTAGGGGCCATTAGCAAAGTTACACAAACTAATTTGAATATCACCCATTGCAAGAAAATTAAAGTACGACTACACATGAAAAGTGTGGAAAACAATTCATTGTCTCATTCATTTGCAATGTCACCTTATATTTGGTCACAACATTGCTTGAACAACATAGTTAATTCAAAAATAATAGGCCAATGAAAAGAAAGAAACACACAATACCTTGGTTACAAGTTCATCAACATTCCGACAAATGGACTCAAACTGGTGGTATATGTTCCCAGGGAAGAATTTATCCATTGGAACACATACAATCTTCACAGAAAAGCATCCAGATGATTATACCATCACAATGTCCACAAACAGAATTATGACTAAACCTGCAAGCATTCATACTAGTCATTCTATAGGCATCTTCAGTAGAAGATAATAATAAGAAAATAAACAAATTTAACGCAAACTTAAGTTTTCATAGCAACCTAAGTTCGGTTTTAGTTCACCTAGGACAATACCAACCAGAGGATAACTAGAATCAAGTACTCTCTCCATCCAATTTTAGTTTGTTTAGAACTTTTTACATGGATTTTAAAAAATATTACTAGTTTATATATAAAGTAGATATGCTAACAGCTATTATGCAATATTGTGAGATCCATTAATGAATAAAATAATTGTTTATGAATAAAAACAATGATAATGTGAATAATTAAAGAGATTTTTGGAGAGTAAAGATAAAGTATTCATGTGCATACTAAAAATTGGAACATAAAGGAAAGCAAGCATACTAAAATTGGATGGAGGGAGTATGTTTCATGAGAGTCATGCTTCGTATATATTAGCAACACAGAAAAGCAGAGTAGAAATCATCGGATGCAACACCATAAGAATGAAAACAATTAAAGAGGCTAAACAGCCAGCAGAGATTTAGAAGCCAGAGGACTAAAGTAGACTGCAGACTCTAAAAATAGAAAGCGATACAACAGACGACTGATTGAATACTAAACATGAAATTCAACAGAATCCAGAAAACCTCAACACGAAATACAAATTGTATATTACACGGTTACAGAAAAATTCCATCAATCAGAAAAGGTCATCCGCACCTTCAAATTCCAATAAAAATTATATATTTCGATCGTGATTTTGTATCAGAATCCGACCCCATACAAGACAATTCACTCCCAAACGCAGACGCGTACACGCAGTGATGATCATAAATACAAATTGACAAGGGGAGGACATAAACATTAATCGAAAGAAAGAGGTAGCAACTGAAGATATCGTACCAATAAGAAATCGGAAAACCCTTTCTGATATGGGAAGAGAGTGCTCGCGGGGAGGAGATGGGTGGGTGAATGAGGAGGAAGAGAAAGCGCTGCGGCGTCAGAGAGGAATGTTAGCACGTGGGCGTCCGAAGTTTAACCAGGGTTTAACAGCCTGCCTTATATTTGGATTTCATTTAAATCTTTTGTAATATCGTGTTAATCTTTTTCAAATCTTTGTTTTCTCTCATTAGCTAATCTTTTGATTATTTTACCCTTCTTGAAGAAAATACCTATTTTGGACAATACTTAGTAGTTAATACATAAATCACTATAAAGAGTATGAGATGTTTATTTAATTAAAATATATAATAAACTAGGACGTAAGCCCACGTATTACGCGAGATTATTAAAAAATATATTTTTAATATAGATTATATTATGTGAATTAATAAATCTTGAATTTTTGAATTTAACATATAAGTGTATTAATAATTTATATGTATATATATATATTTATATAGATATACATATATATTTATAATATATCTGATATATGTATATATCTTTATATTATACCCTAAATCAAGATTCAAAACTAAATGTGATTATGCACTAAATCATGATTCAGTGGTAGAAGAATTTTGATGTAACATTATTTATAAGTAATTAAAAAATATGTACACATACATAGCACATACACAATATTATACTCTACAATAAATATGCAATTCAAACATCAAATAAACAATTCAAACACCAAATTTTTAAATAGCATATATCTGCAATGGTAGCAATTAAACATTACCTCCAAACGAAAACCATGGAAGTTGTGTAGCTTTAGAAAAAAATTATTCATCAAATTATTAGATGTGAAATATAAACTTGCAAAAAGAAAAAGATAAATAAACAATTTCAATATTAGAATACGATAAATAATAACATTAGAAGAGAAATAAGAAGAAGCAAGAGACGCGCGAAGAAATAATGTTAAAAGATGAGAATAATAATGTTTATGCAGTTGAAATTTATAGAAGTACAGAAATTAAGATGAACGGTTGAGATTAAAATTAGATATATGATTTGATATTATGAATATATTTATAAGATTTGTATAAGATATATATATATATTTATAAAATATTAAAATGCACAGTCAAGATTAAAACACGTAAATTATAAGGTCGAAATTAATTCTTGATATCAGAATTAATGAGAATAGAGGGATTTCGAAATCGAGCATTCTGGTTGATTTCATAACTTTGTCTTTATATAATATTAAGATATATATCTAATTAAAATATCTCATTTCATTGGATATATTTTGGAGCGCAAATTCTCTTATGCAATATCTCCAAATGAAAATTCGCGGATCCAATAAAATTTTTAAGGAAATTTTTCGCCACTTTCAGAATATATACCACATGAACATATTTGTGCTACTGTAAGATAAAATGTGTGCTACTATATCTTAAAAAGTTAATTTTTTGTACTTTTAAAGTAACTATAAGAATAATATGTATTTTTACAAGAACAAATATGTGTTTATTAATTTATTTTTCATTTTATTATTAATTTTATGTTGATAATATGTTGCTAATATAATAATACCTTACATGTGTTACTATCTCATCACTCCCCGAATGTATACCACAAACATACGTGTGCTACAGTAAGACAAAATGTGTGCTACTACATCTTAAAAAATTAATTTTATCGAAATTCCAGAATGTATACCACATGAACATATGTGTGCTACTGTAAGACAAAATGTGTACTACTACATCTTAAAAAATAATAATTTCTATAAAAATCAATAAATATTTATGAAAAACGAATATTTTTTCTTATAATAATACACATATTGATCTTACATTGTATTAACATGTTTGTTTTCTACAAAAACAAATGAATATATGTAAAAAAAAACAAGATTTGTTCTTATAGTAGTACACATTTGACCTTATAGTAGCATAAATTTACTCATACAGTATCACCAACTGGAAGCGAAAATCCTGAAATTTGAGAATTGCCCAAATCCGACCCGACCCATTCAAGATCCGCGAATTTTGTTACTTTGACCCTATTGACCCGCGAATTTTCAAAAAAAAAAAAAATTGGCATATATTGCTTCGTGCAATATTGCACGGGAGACCTACCCATTTTGGAGATGTTGAGAATATATATAAAAGTGATAAACATTTTGAATAGAATAAAGTATTCATCACAGAGTTAATTTGAATAATATAAATATATTGTCATTATTTGGAATATGTTATCTATTTCTTATATATATAACTAGTATGTATACTCGCGAATTTTGCGGTATAAAATAAAAATTATATGTATAAGAAAATATTATATATTTTTTGTTATTTAATTAATGATTTTTCATAAATATAACACTAAGATAACCTGTTTTTATTTGATTTATTTAATTTTCTTTGTATTCATTTGATTATATACTATAAAAATTAAATTAAATTAGTTAAATAAAAAAATAACTCATCCTAGAAATAATAATCATATTGAATTAATATATTTTGTGAGATTAGAAAAAATAAAATAATTAAGAAAGATTTATTCTATTTAGAGATGTTATACGGGCTGGCGAGCCGGCCCCGCCAGCCCGTTTAACCCTATAATTTCAGGATTAGATTCGAGCATATGACGGTCCGTTTAAAATTAGACTTTTTTTTGCCCGATAGCCCGATTATTTTTTAAATTATTAAATTAATTATATTTAACTTGAAAATGGGAGTTCATATACTGTTTCTAATTAATAATTTAAGTATGTAAAATGTAAATTACTTATAATATATTGAAAAGTGGGCGCTAGCAGGTTGTTAATTTATTTAGTTATTAATTATTAATTTATTAATTTCATTAAGTAAGAATTCAAAAATAAAATAGTAAATAAGTATTAGATTAGTCAATTGTCATTAGGATTGTAATGTTCTTCATCTTCTACAATTAGGGTTTACGTCGCCCAAGCTCTAAACTTTTATGGATTATGTTTAGATATAATTTTCCTGAATTTATGAACAATGTTTGAATAATATCACATTATTATAATTATGACCTTGTATTTTATATTACTTTTTTTTTTAGAAATGGAGTTAATGAAGTCAAATCAAGTCTGCGAATTTGTTGACCTCCCAAAAGGACGCAAAACAATCGGGAATAAATGAATTCTTAAGATTAAGAGAAAAGTTGATGGCTCAATAGAAAGGTTTAAAGCTCGCTTAGTGGCAAAAGGGTATACTCAACAAGAGGGTATAGATTATAGGGAAACTTTTTCGCCCATAGTGAGATTTGCCTCGATTCGTTTACTTCTAGCTATAGTTAACAAGTATGGATTTAGAATTGCATCAGATGGACGTTAAAACTGTCTTTCTCAATTGAGAATTAGAAGATGAGATCTACATGCAACAACCTGTAGGATTTGTTCTTCAAGGTCAAAAGGACAAAGTTTGTAAGTTGAAAAAGTCGATTTATGGACTAAAGCAATCCTCGAGACAGTGGTATTTGGGATTTCATTCGACGATATTTTCATATAACTTTGTTATGATAAACGAAGACCACTGTGTGTATGTTAAACGTTCTAAAAACTGTTTTGTGATTCTATCTCTATATGTAGATGACATACTATTAGCTGGAAATAACAAAGAATATCTTGAAACTATCAAGAAATGGTTGTCTTCAAATTTTGAGATGAAAGACATGGTTGAAGCAGAATACATTCTTGGTGTTAAGATTCAAAGGGATCGCTCGAAAAGGTTATTGGGTTTATCCCAAGAAACTTACATCAAGAAACTTTTGGAACAATTCAAAATGAAAGATTGCAAACCACCAGATACTCCTGTTATGAAAGGTGAATCTTTGAGCTTAGATATGTATCCTGTTGATAGGCGAACTTAACCCAAGGGGTTAACACAGGGAAGCTCGGCGAAGCAAGGAAGAAGCTCGCCCAAGCTCCCTACGGACCAGGTACAGCTGGCCAGCCAAGCGTGAGGAGAGCTCGCCCGTAGAGGCGGAGCTCGCCCACGATCGAAGGGACCGGGTCAGAGCAAACCTCCACATTGGTCCGGAATAGCACAAGGCCTAGTAGCTCGCTTATGGAGCTCGCCCAAGACCAGTGTATTGACGATATGTATATATAGACCGGATAGATGTGTAGTAGGACAAGCATTGTAAAGGTAACGTTGTGAGGAACCAAGACAAGGGTCAAGGACCCTTGTCAACACCTAAGGCCAAGTAGGTCCACAAGGTGTCACCCCACATTTGCTCACCTATAAATAGGTCTCACTTGTACCCTTCTCTCTCAAACTTAATAATAATACACTTTTACTTTCTCTCTCTAAACTCTCTACTTTCTCTCTCTATATTATCCATCCAAGAACACAATTCTTGGATTATTGTTTGATAGGATTAATACGTTATAATAGCAACATAAAATACATAATTAACAAATTCTATCAACAATTTGGAGCTAGAAGGAGGGTGTCCTTAACCCAAAAATTCTTGAGAGCAAATAGTAAGAGTTGTTTGAAGGTTTGAAGATTTGAAGGTGTTCTTGACCAAGACTCAAGAACACTTGAAGATACACCATATTTCACTGTTTGGACAAAAACCCAGATTTTCGGACGAAAACCCAGATTTCCGGATTTGTGAATTCTGCCAAAAAGGTTTTCAAACGCACACGTGTACATGAATAAACCAGATTTTAGATAATTCGTTACACGTAAAGCTAGACGAAAACCTGAGCAAGTTCACCCTGGCTGGAAGTCAAGAACCTCAGCGACCTTTCCCCAGCGAAAACCTAAAATGCCTAAGGAACAAACCTCGGCGAATACCCGGAGGTGGAAAGAAGGCAACCAGGACCAGGCCGAGGGGGAGACCTCACTCCGAGCTCCCCAGAAGAGCAATGCTCCGCGACCTCCCTAGCGGGTTTCGGTAACTTAGGAGGAGCTGAACCCCGCCTTGAGGGACCTCGCCAACAACCCCGACGAGCTCCAATGCACAATTGCAACCCTGCAAAGGTTGCAACAAAGGTAGCTCGACAAGCTCGCCCTGATACCTCGGCGAGCTCCAGCCAACGAGGCCAGGGAACAAACAAGGCCAACCCAGGGCACCCGGACACAGGGCTAATATAGCGACCTTCCCACCAAGTAGAAGGCGAGCTCGGCGCAAGCTCGCCAGCACCGGGAACGCACCGGGAAGGCCAAGGTGGTGGAGGAGTCAGCTCCGCATACCGGGCGAGCTTCGGCCTATACCGAAGAATCCGCCACCCACCAATCGACGAGAAGGGGGTCCTCCAAGGCCAGCCGAGGTGTGGGGAGAACGAACAAACGGTGGCCCCGGCTACGTTCCAAAGGGGAGAGTCGGACTTACAACCTCATAGGTCCGCCCATGATCGACTGAGGAGGCCCGCAACTGATAGGCTGGGCCCCAATGGCGGGCACCAATTCTGACCCATCACGGAGGGGTCACCCCAGAGTGAGGCACCTCGAGGGCATGCGTCCACAAGGCGCACGACCTTCGAGCAACCTTCACCGGAGGTGGCCCACAATGACTAGCTGGCCTCGATGAGAAAGGCCATCGAAATGCTACAAGAGCAAGTAGCGGCCAAATCTGGCAGTTCTGACGCCACCACTCTCCCCGCATCTCCATTGGCACCCGCCATCCTCAGAGCACCGGTCTAGAAGAAGGTCCAATTCCCGGTGATGTCTGCATATGAGGGCGAATCTGACCCGAAGGTCCACCTGGCCAAGTATGCAGACTTTATGATCTCAGTGGGTGCCACCGACGCCACTCAATGCAGGAACTTCCCGCTGACCCTCGGGGACCGAGCCCACCGCTGGTTCTCCTCACTAGCCCCAGGGTCAATCCACTCATTCGATCAACTCTCATGGGAGTTCTTGGCCCACTTTTCCGGGTTTGGGTCGTACCTCACCTAGAAGCACCGGCTCGCCAACATCCACCAGGGCGAGAACGAGACCGATCAGCAGTATCTGGAGAGGTTTGATAAGATACTACTGGAGGGTGAGCCGGTAAGCGAGGACACTAAGATCGTCGCAGTTATGGAGGGACTGAGGAAAGACACCGAGCTCTGGAAGGAAATGTACCTGGCATGCCCAAACACCTACACTGAATTTCGCCACAAGGCGGGGGTGTTCGTAGCTATGCAGAAGGCCCTCCAGAAAGAGGTTGGTGCCTCGGAGGAGAAGAAGCCCTACGGGAAGAAGTCCGGGGGCACATACAAGTCTCCCCGGAACTTGAAGGCTTTCGGCGATGGGGACGAGTTCAAGGAGAAGCTCAACCAGGTCCTCACTGTCTCCGTCGACCATGTCTTTACCGGGGTCAGAGACAAAGCCTTGCTGGAAGAGCCGAGGAGGATCCGCCAGGACCGCGCGAAGCTCAACCCCAACAAATACTGTGCCTACCACTAGTCGATAGGCCACTTCACCAGCGAGTGTCGAGACCTCCTGAAACAACTGTGGAAATTTTACGAGGATGGGAAGCTGGCCGAGTTCGTGAAGAAGACACCGGCGAAGAGAACCAGGTTTGAGAGGAGGGAAGCCTCCGATGAAGAAGAAGAGGACGCGGGCTAGCGTGGTCCTCAACATAGGCGAAGGGCACCTCCCCAACCTCAACAAAACATGGAGCCCACCCGAGAACTCCTGGTTCTCGAGGAAAAAATTGAAGCTGCCGGAGGTCTCCAAGATGGGAGATCCTCAATTTCCAAAAGACAGAGGGAGGCCGAAATCCGGGCCGTGAACCAGGTTCAGAAAGGCAGCTCCAACTTCAAGCCCGCCGTACAACCCATTGATGAACTGTCTTTCTCTTCGGCTGACCTGGAAGGGGTGCTGATGCCCCACAACGACTTATTGGTGATAAGCGCCAACATCATGAACGTCCGAGTTCACAGGTTACTTGTGGACACCGGCGCTTTCACCAACATTCTCTTCAAATTCACCTTAGATGCCTTAGGTGATTTTGAGTCGTACATAGAACCTAGCAATGCTAGGATAGTGGGGTTCGGAGAAGCTGTAACCGTCCCCCTTGGTAGTATTAGGTTGAGTGTCCACCTTGTATCGGTCGGGGACCCGGAGCGGAGACCGACTAGGTTAGTTGATTTCCTAGTTGTCGACTAGCAGTCCTCCTACAATGGGTTCCTTGGTCGCCCCTTTATTAATGAATTCAAAGTGGCGTATTCGACCTACTACTACTGTCTAAAATTCCCAACTCTGAAAGGTGCCGGAACCATCAAAGGCCCGAGAGTGTTTACTCCAAATCAAAGATGGCCGGGTCAAGAAGTCTGTAATGCAGGTTCACATCCTTGAAGAGGACTTACAGATCCCAACATACGAGCCAAACATCCTAGACATCATCTCAACAGAAACAGAGTTGATGGATGTAGGCGACTCGATGGAATCGGTGATGGAAATCGACCAAGTCCCAAAACCTGCGCAGAACACACAACCGGCACTGATGGAGGGGGTGGAGGAGACCCAAAATGACAAAGTGCAGGAACCTGTGCAAAGCTCACTACCTGCGCCCATGGAGGTGGTCGAAGGCACCCAAGACAGAGAACCTGTGGGAGATCAAGAACCAGTGCAAATGGAAGTTGATCCAATCCCCAGGGCCGCAGAGTCATCCAAGGATGATAGACCACCTGAAGTGCTGACAGTTGATGAACCTCTCCAACTTAAAAGCAAAGCCGATGACCTCGAACTGCGCCTAGGTTATGAACCTGCGCGGATGTCACAAGAAGAGTGGGATGACTTCATCAGCGATCCAAGGTGGAAAAGTCAGAAGAGGAAGACCACCCCCCATGGAAGAATTGACAGCACTCCCAGTGGACCCGGAAAGAGATTTAGAACTTTTCATAGGTTCTGAGTTACAGGAACCGTACCGGTCAAGGATGGAGTTGTTTCTGATGTCCAATTTGGACGTGTTTGCATGGTCCCATGAGGATATGACGGGAATCCCGTTGGAATATGCGTGCCACCGACTCAACATAGATCCGGCGATGAGACCTGTTCGCCAAAAGCGGAAGAAGTATGGACCAGACAAGTACGCGGTCCTAACCACCGAGGTTGGGAAGCTGTTGGACAACAAGCTGATCAAGGAAGCCTTATGTCCGCAGTGGGTCGCGAACCCCGTCCTGGTAAAGAAACACAATGGAACGTGGAGATTATGTATCGACTTCACGGACCTAAATAAGGCGTGCCCGAAGGATAACTTCCCACTACCCCACATTGATCAGCTTGTGGATAATACTGCTGGCCATGAAATGATGACATTCATGGACGCTTTTGCGGGCTACCACCAGATTGCGCTGCACCCGGATGACCAGGAACATACGGCGTTCTACACCAACAAAAACATGTATTGCTGGGAAAGGATGTCGTTCGGACTTATCAACGCCAGAGCAACCTACCAAAGGTTGGTGAATAAGATGTTTGACCAAAACATCGGTGAATCTATGGAGGTATACGTGGACGACATAGTTGTCAAGAGTTTGAGAAAGGAGGATCACCTTGACCACCTAAAACAAACCTTTGACATACTACGCCACTACAACATGAAGCTGAACCCCAAGAAGACTAGCTTCGGCGTACATTGAGGAAAGTTCCTAGGCCATCTGGTGAGCCAACGAGGAATATAGGTCAACCCAACGCAGGTCCAATGCATAATCGAGATGGGCACGCCCGACTCTGTACAGAAAATCTAAAGGTTAACCGGATGTATGACAGCTTTAAACAGGTTCATCTCCAGGTCCGATGATCAAAACCGTCCATTTTTTGAGGCAATCAAGGCGAATACACGAAGATATAAGGAGGCGGCCAAGGCCAATAAGCTACACCTTAAAAACTACTTTGTGTGGACAAGCGAATGCCAACGAGCCTTTGAAGATATTAAAGCATACCTGGCAGATACGCGAGTCCTGTCAAAGTCAGTGCCTGATGAGAAGCTATACCTGTACCTCGCCGCGTCGGAGGTTGCCATCAGCTCCGTCCTGGTTCGAGAAGAGGTAAAAACACACCTACTAGTGTACTACGTAAGCTAAGTCTTACACGAAGCTGAGTTGCAGTACACCCCAACAGAGAAGCTCGCCTACGCACTAGTGATGAGTGTTAGAAAATTGAGGCTCTACTTCTTCGACCACCCGGTAGAGATGCTGATGACGTTTCCACTACGTCAAATACTACAGCGCCCAGATACTGCCGTACGTTTGTTGAAATGGTCACTAGAGGTCAGCCAATACGGTATAACCTACGCACCCTAAACAGCGATCAAGGGACAAGCGCTCGCCGACTTTATCATCTAGCTAACTTTCCCACAAGATCCGACGAGGGGGCGTATAGCTCTGTGGCACCTCTACGTTGACGGGTCATCAACCAGCACGGCGGCAGGAGCCGGAGTAGTCCTGATCAGTCCAGATAGACAAGTATTCACCTCTGCCATCCGGTTCGATTTTAGAGCAACCAACAACGAGGCGGAGTATGAAGCTTTGATAGCCGGACTTAGGTTATCATTAGCTGTGGGGGCAACCAATCTTCAAGTTTTCGGAGATTCCCAACTAATAATATCCCAAGTCTGGGGGGGAGTACGAGGCAAAAGACCAACAAATGATGACCTACCAGAAGATAGCGACACATCTGATCTCGATGTTTACGCAGGTTTACATCAATCAGATACCGTGGCTGGAAAACACGCAAGCAGATGCCCTAGCCAGACTAGTTACCAGTAACGGCGAGGCCGAAGTCACGGAGGTTGTAGTCACCAAATTGAAGAACCCCTCGACGTCCGATTACAAAGTAAATCAGACCTCGAGTGGGGGGCATGAAGAGGACAAGGATGGTGAAGATTGGCACACTCCAATCCAAAAATACTTAGAAGATTGAACAATCCCCGAAGATACGTGGGAAACTAGTTGGCTAGTGAAACAAGCAGCCAGATATACGTTGGTGGGGGGCTAACTCTACAAACGTGGATTCTCTCTACCCCTACTCAAATGCCTATCTAAGAAGCAGGGGTTCGAGGTGTTAGAAGAAATTCACGAAGGGATTTGCGGAAGTCACGCTGGGGGGCAAGTTTTGGCATACAATACAATCAGACAGGGGTACTACTGGCCCACTCTTCGCAAAGATGCCATTAGCTTCGCACGGAAATGCCGAAAGTGTCCACTTTTTGCACCTAATATCCACTCCCCAGCCAACCAGCTGAAGTCGGTTTTCAGCCCATGGCCTTTTGCAAAATGGGGTATCGACTTGATCGGCCCCTTCCCACCTGGCAGAGGCGGTGTAAAGTTTGCTGTTGTAGCAGTAGATTATTACACTAAGTGGGCTGAAGGCGAAGCACTTACAACAATAACATACGAAAAGATGATCGGGTTTATATGGAAGAACCTGATCTACCGATTTGGGCTTCCGCAATCGATCATTACAGACAATGGAAGGCAGTTCGACAGCCAGAAGTTGAGGAAATTCTGTAGTTCGTGGAACATCAAGAAGCACTACACAACTCCATACCATGCGCAGTCGAACGGCCAGGTCGAGGCGGTTAACAAAATTCTGAAACACATATTGAAGATCCGCCTCGAGGATAAGAAAGGAAGCTGGGCAGATGAACTCCTGGAGGTTCTGTGGTCTTACAGAACATCGTACCGGGCAAGTACCGGAGAAATGCCATTTGCTTTAGCCTTCGGAACAGAAGTGGTGGTACCTGTGGAAATCCAGAACAAGACTTGGAAGGTGGTAGGATTTGACGAAGAAAAGAATGATGAAGCCTTGGCAGTTGAAAAAGATCTAATTGAAGAGACCAGAGCTTCGTCTGAAATGAAGAATGCCACCTACAAGCGTAGGGCAGAGAAGTACTATAATTCCCAAGTCCGAGATCAAAAGTTCAAGGTTGGGGATCTAGTACTGAAGAAGAAGCTAATGGCCCCACCAGGTGTATTCAGGTCAAACTGGGAAGGGCCGTTCCAGGTTACCGCTGCCTGGGCAAACGGCACATATGACCTCGAGGACGCGGAAGGAAATGCCTCGTCATACACCTGGAGCGCGGCACATTTGAAGAAATTTTATCAATAGACCGAGATTTTATAATAGACTAGCCGAGGGTTCGCATCAGAAATGTTGATGACGACAGGTGTAAATTGCATTTTTATATGAAGTTAGAAGTTTTTGTTGAAAAAATATCCAACTTTTCGAAGGCTCGCGAAATATCCAACCGTTCGAAGGTTCACGAAAATATTCCAACCATCCGTAGGTTCGCGAGATTTCCAACTGTTTGAAGCTTTGCAATGCGCAAGGGCCAAGGTCCCAAATGTTATAATCTAAAAAGCTCAAAAGCCAAGGCCAGAGTGCCATAGGTCAGCGAAGGTATCCTTCTTAAAGGATCACTAAGCACCTACTGCCATAAGTTAGAAAAAATCACAAAAGAGACGGTTAAAACGTTTAAAGCAAGGTTCATGAAACCCGATCGCCCAAAGTGAATTAAACAAAAGTACAACTCGCTACCCCAAGTGGTTTAAGACAAGCGATTCACGGCCCCAAGTGGTGTAAGACGAAGAATATGTACTATACAAATGGAGGTACAATTCGTAGTCCTAAGTGACGTAAAACGAACGATTTTCTTCTCAAAAGTAGAATAAGATTAACAGTTTAGTACCCGAAAAATATATAAACGAGCTAATTGAAATTATAACATAAGCGTAAAAATGTAAGCGAAGACAAGGTGGCAACAAAAGACTCGAATTTCATTCAAAAGATACTTAAGAAACTTTCAAGTAAAAAAGATACTTGAAAAATTCCTAAGTACACGAAGAAGTGCTAGCCACAAAGGTCGGCTAGCTGACCATCTTTGAAGTACAAAAGAGCTCCTTCTGGGCGAGCTATACAGCCCCGCGAGCTACTAAGACTTGGCAAAAACCAGAAAACAAAAACTATGCTGGAACAAACTAAGAAAAAGCTAAGTCTCTGGGACTTCCGGGGTTGGAGTGGCGGAGACCTCGGTAGCTACCCCGCCACCGGCGGCTTGGCGATCCTGGGGGGAGAGCTCGGGCAACGTGGTGATGTTGCCTGTAAGCCCGCTGGTATCGAACTCAGTTGTGTCGAGCATCGCGTCCCCGCAGGCCTCTTGGAGCTGCTCAACGGTGAGGGGGGTTTGCTCTTCTTCATTGGCGGCCTCCTCTCCCTCCGTGAGGCTCAGTTCCGGCACTGGAATTGTGTTGATGATTTTGTAACGTTCCGGAACGAAGTCAAGGGGCACCTCAAGCTCGGGGAGGTCACCGATGTCTAGCTCCGTCTCATCGGGGAAAGGCGCCCTGTCCAGGCAATCCTTGAAATCGCCAACTACCGCCTTCAACTCATCATCTTTGTGAGCTCGTTCCCACCAGATGGCCCGGATGACTTCGGCGTAGCACTGGACAAATCCCGGTCCGAGGCCTCAGCCTTCGTAGCCACCAAGTCCGCCGATGAGAAGGCATCATTGTGAAGCTCGGCAACTTCGTTGATCTTTGCCAAGAGCTGATCCCTCAATTTTGAGCATTCCTCATTGGCGCCCTTGGTCAAACCTCGCTGCAGGTCCAGCTCTCTCTTAGTCACAGCGTGCTCGCTGACCTCTTTAGCGAGCTCATCCTCCTTGGCCTTTATCCTGGCATCCATGTCCTGCTAGATTCCTGCGAGCTTGCGTTGGAGGTCGATGAGCTGTTTGAGGGCATCATTCGCGAAGGTCAGAGACGCGGCGTCCTTCTCCTCGGCGAGCTTCGCCGACCTTTTGGCCTTGTCCAGGGACTCCGCCATTTTGATAAGGCTTTCATTTTTCTCCTGGCTACCTGCTTCCAGTTGGTTCTCCTAGTCGATCACCTTTTGGCTGGCGAGTAGAAGCCCGCTGGCGTAGTGCATTGAAAGCTGGGTGTTCTCGACCAGGCTTTATCTTTCCACGGTCACCAGTTGGGAGTTGGACCAGTACCTCGGCACCTCACTCACGGTGATCCGAGCGAGGCCGGCGGGGATGTTCCGCATGGAGGTCAGGGACCATGACCCCTCGTAGGAATGGAGAGCTTCATGCCTATTGGGGTGAGCGATGGAGGCATAGCTGCGGGGTTCAAACACTTGAGTTATAAAATGAAAAACAACAAAGTAATACAAAGAAATAAAGGTGATGGGCGAGCTACTTACTGGACTCTTTCCTGGTCCCAGCCGAGGACCGTGTTGTCGTTTAGTTGAACCCCGAAGGGTGATTGAGGGAGTGGCGACCTCGGCGTGGAGGGAAGTGCCAATGGGGCAGTAGACTGGGCGGAGCCACCTTGCCTAGATCTTGCCGAAGCTCGCCCAGCTTGATCAGAATCCTCGTCACGCAAGGCGAACTTGGTCCTCTTGCGACCTTAGGGGTCTTCGTCACCCACTCGGGTCCCGTCACCCCTGTGAAGGCTCTTCTTTCCATGACCTCGCTCGGGCGTGGCGCTAGCTCGCCCTTCACCCCTGTTGGTCTTGGTGACCTCCCCAGTCTTAGGTTTTGTTGGGGCCTTAGTCGACCCCTTCTGGGCCCCAGACCCACCTACCTCGCCCTTCTTCGGGGCAGACTAAGCTTTCTTGCTTGCGTCCAACGGGAGTATCGAGGGCAAGGCAAGCTTGTTGGGGCGAGGTGGGCCCATGGCAAAGCGGCGGGCAATGGTTTGATAGGCGTTCGGAATCTCAATCGTCCCGAAGGTCACCCAGTCACCATCTACAAGATCCCAGAGAACAGAGTTAGCAACCTAGCGAGCTACTCACCGAGTAGGCGAGGTTCAGAATGTTGTAAACCTGGAAGTTTGGGGCCTTGAACCGTCAGATGATGCGGCAGTGTGTGAAGCCCGACGAGTCGAAGACAGTGGTGTTGGCAGAGGTGGCGACATCCCGATCTTCTTTGCTTCTCAACAGGCTTCCCACGGCTTGACTTGTGGTGTTTCAAACCTGCAAAAGAAGGGAATTAGATTAGTAAATCTAATTCAACCCACGCACACCGAATAGGGCGACCTACTGCTAGCTTCTCCGTATTCCTCAAGCGAGAAAATACGGATTCCCCCCCTGTGTAGTTGGAAGAAGCTCGCCAATCTCCCCCCATGAAAACGAACTGTTGTTTCCAATCACGGATCTTGTTCGGGAGGATCCCCAGAAACTTCTCCCCCGGGCGAGCTTTAAGGTAACAGTACCCTTTCCCATTGTTCACTTGCCGGCGGTGGTCATCCGGTTCTCATACCCCTCCAATCCGAAGACTGCCAACACCGCCAACAAGCTACTCCAGGCATTGGGGGTGAGCTATGTGATGGCGAGGTTGTTGTCAAGCAGGAATTGACCGATGATCGGGTGCAAGGGCAGTGTAAGCCCGGCCTCGAGAGTGTGAAAGTTGATGGCCGTCAACCATGCCGGAGGCGCATCAGCTCGCTCCTTCTTCCCCGGGGCATACAAGAAGATGACAAGGGGGATTCAGAATTTTTCACGGAACTGGGCGAGTTGATACTCGGTGATAATGCTCTGAACGTCGCTCGCCTTGTAGTCGGATTTATTCGCCAAGTTCCGATAAGTTCGCCCGGGAAGAGGGAAGCTCGCCACATGCTGGGCGACGTACTCCTCCCAGTCGAAGGGATGGACAACGCCGGTAGGAACTTGGTGTTCGTTCAATTGAAGCTCCGGGAAGCCGATGGAGTGGAACCACTCGACTGTGACTTCCTCGAGGTCGCCCCCTTTTTCACCAACCTCGGCGGCCTCTTCACCAACCTCGGTGACCTCTTCGTTGCCACTCGCAACTCTTTCCTCATGGGTTACCTCGTCCCCTTCCTCCCATACCTCGCGACATACAGAGCTGGAGGCCCCTCCTTCCGAATCGGAGTGAACCTCACCGAGAAGCTCGCCAGAGTCTGGGCGAGCTACTAAGGCCACCTCGGAACTAGAGCCAATCATTATCGGAGTTGTTTGGGGGATCGGTTTGTTTTCGGCCTGTTAATGTAATTTTCATAAGCAAGATTAAGTGGCTGAAATAACCTTGATTACACTAACAATATGCTGAAATAGACGCGTATGTGAAGTTTTATATGTAAGCAGGTAGGTTGTTTTATATAAGCACGTCGTTAAGGGATAAAATTTTGTGTCCCTTATTCGAGTGAATTCGATTACATTATAAAGGAAATAAAAGCTGCTGGATCGTCATCAGCCTGCTTCATCATAACCTACTGGTCAGCAGCCTGCTTCACTAGAAGTTGCTGAACAGCTACCTGCTTCACTATAAGCTGCTGACTCGTCACCAGCTTAATAACTGGCGACTCGTCGGAGCGTTCTTCGATCTGGTTCTTTCTTCGTGCGCGATCAATTCTTCTGGACACTCCAATTTGGACTTGATTAATTACTTTCTTAAGCACGCATGTCGATTATTTTATCAACAATTGCCCCCTAGCCTGATGTTTGTTTAAATCGTTAGATGAATAACGAGCATCAGGCTATCTGGATCTTCGCAAGATTTTTCCAGTGCAAGGAAGTAGATTGAGCTTGAATTGATCTGTCTTTCGCTCTGTCTTCTTCTTTGTGCTTGTATTTCCTTGTGTTCATTCATAGATGCATCAAGTGTGGCTTCACAGGATTCTATAACCGTGGTACGAATACACAGAAGGATGCTACAGGCCTCATTAAAAACCTAGCTGTAAACCACCCTTGTGGATAAACCGGTCGTAGGAAAAAAGAGTACCATGCAATCCTTTCAGATACCCATAGGTTATTTGAATGCCTGCATTCGTTGCTCCATTCGTGCGGGTTGAGTGAGCACTGACTTCTTGTGTTTCTTTATACCTGCAAGTAGATGCATTTGAAAAACAATTTGTAACTTACCTGCAAGTAGATGCATTTGAAAAATAGTTTGCAGCTTTTTTATCTTTCTGGAGATCCTTTGTGCTTTGCTATTGCTGGAATATTCAATGTATGATTTCATGGCGAGCGCTTCCGCTTGGTTGCTTTGCGACTTTCGTTGTAGTATCGGCCCTGCTTCTTTCATACTGATGGATGAGATTTAGCCAGCTGAAATGCCACCATTCACTCTGGTTGAAGGATAGATTACTCCTGTCGTTGGTGAATTTGCCCCCCAAGTGTTTATATTTTTCGCACGTTATTATCTTTTGCTCGCTTTTACATTTTGGTACGCAAATGTTCATCTTACACCACTTATGGAAGCGAATTGTTCATCTTACGCCACTTAGGACCGTAAATCGTACTCTTTGCTCTCTTGGGTGATTGGGTTTTATAAACCTTGCCTTAGACACTTTCGTCTTTTGAGAGTCTTATTTATGTTGGACTGTGGGTTCTTAGTGATCCTTTAAGAAGGATGCTTTAATGAACCTTGGCACTTTTAGTGGCCGAGTTCTTAGTGACCCTTTAAAAAGGGTACTTTAGTGAACTCGGACACTTTAATGGCCTTTGCCTCAAGCTTTGACAATAACGTTTTGGGACTGGTGTCCTTGCGTATTTCGAGTTTTTTTGCTTCTTGATGATTTTGTGTATCAGGGTCTGCCCCCAGTGTAGTGTTGAGGTATCAATAGTTTTGCGCTCGCATACCTGTTCATCGATTTGTTTGTCTGAGTTTTGAGCTGCCTGCTTGAGTCAGAGAACCAGCTAACTGCTCTTTATCAACATCGTCTCCTACCCCCCATTCAACTGTTGATTGTGATTTATGATCAAGAGTTGAATGATTTGAAATGTTCCGGCGTATCGCCAATCTGCATTGTTGACCGAGAGCTTGAAGAGGGTGATCGTACCAACTATAAGGCTAACACCGTGGAGAGTATTATTGACGAAGACGACCTTGATAGCATCCGGAAGGACTATCACATCCCTTGTGATGTAACGATGTACGCTCCCCGGAAGAACGAGAGGGTCGATTGTCCTCCGGAGGGATTGATTGCGATCAACATGCATACACTGGCCGCCGGAGTGACATTGCCCCTACACCCACTGATCGGCCGTTTCTTGGAGACAACGAGTTTGGCTATCACTCAGCTCACCCCCAATGCCTGGACGTACCTGATATCAATCTGCACGGTTTTTGCTTTGGAGAAGTATAAGGATCGCTTAACTCCGCAAGAGGTGAATTATACCCTCTGTCTCAGCAAGTGCTCTGAGGAGGGTCAAGGTTATTACTACCTTAAGGCAAGGAGTGACATGAGGATACTCGAAGGATTGCCTAATAAGGTGAAGGATTGGAAGGAGCAATTTTTCTTTATCGGCGGCGACTGGCGTGCTCCGGACAATAATGAGGGACTCGGGGGACGTATCATGTCCCCAACAGAGTTTGGCGAGTTGCAGCGTAGGACTTGTTTATACTTGGAATGCTTTGCTTTTGATATTCTGTCTAACATTTTGGTCTTTATGTTGCAGGCTTGATTCCTCAGAGTTGGAAGAAGACGAGCTTGTCTGAGGAATTCAAGTTTACTTGCATTCTTGTCTGTCGACGGAATAAGAAGGACAGGACGTTCGAATATCTGAACAAGCCCAGCTGCAGCATTGCCTCGGGGTTGATCACGACTCCTCATCACTTACGAGCTCAAGTTGCTCGTCCCGCAGGTATACTTGTTATGTTCTTTGAACTTAGCTTGTGTATTGAAAATTTTTCTAACTCTTTTCTTGTTTCTTGATGCTTGCAGCTGCAGAGGTCACTATCGCCATTCCCCCGTCCTTTCGAACGCTAAATCAATGATTTGGGATGGCAAGAACAAAAAGGGATCCTCCGTCCATTTTTTTTGGCTGCTCAAAAGGCGGTCCAGGCGAAGAAGGGAGCAGGTTCTGGTCCGAGCACCCGATCTGGTGCTCCTCCAAGGGCTCCGCGTGTTGAAGATCGCCAAGCCCCTATAGTTCCCCAAGTGGAGGTCGTCGCTTACAACGGGGCGATGGGTCACACGTTGAGCGTGAAGGGGAAGCAACTAAAAGAGTCAAGACTTCAAGAGCTTCAGGCTCCGGAGGCTCGGGCCGGGTTGAGGTTCCAGAGCCTACACTCCCAGTTTCTGCTGGCACCTCTACGGCTCCGGTTCCGATCCGTTCTGTCGGGCAGCTGACGGACATCTCCTACCTGGGATGGGACCAGGATCGGGCGGTAGGGTATGACTCTAAAACCTCTAACATTCTTATTTTTAGAAATTTTTTCAAAAATTTTCTAAGTGTTTTCTTGTTTGATCCTTTATGCAGGTATGATCCTTCATTCTACCCTCAGCGAAGCGCGGCTGTGCACCAGTTCGCACTTGCTCGCCTCCTAGGACTCTTAACGAACTCCGGGGTCCCGTTCGGAGGGCTATCGATCGAGGCTGCCACTTGTCACTGGACGCAGTCCCAAGACACCACTATGCAGCACCAATCGGTGACGGATAACATCCGCACTGTTATGCATCATTCAAGTGGTGCGCTTATTACTGCCCAGCTCGCAATTGAACAAGTTCTGACACTTGAGAAGTCTTATGCTGTGCAGAATGAGACTTTGAGGAAGGAGAGTGAGGAAGCGCAAAAGAAGATAGCCATCCTGGAGTCCAAGGCTAAAGCTTCATTAGATGCTGAGAAGTCGGCGCTTGCGAGTGCCGAGAGGGCTAAGGCTGAGGCTGACAGCCTCCGTGCCGAGTTGATAAGTATGCGGACTCAGTTGGAGGAGGGCCGGGTAGCCCGAGAGAAGGTTACTGAGTTGGAAAGAGAACTCCAGTCTACCCAGACCCAACTAGCCGAGCATAAAGCCAAACATACTGACTGCTACTCTGCCGATGCCATAGCCGATATTCGGGCCGAGTAGTCTGACTTTTGTTTCATCTACGCCTTCGCCGAGAACCTTAGGGCTTATCACCATGCCGTTGGTGAGAACGAAGACCCTTGGACGGCCTTGAAGAAGGAGTTTACCGACTTCCTCACCGAGCGTCCTCTCAAGGAGGGTTTGGTTGTTGACATCGGAGACCTTGAGGAGATGGGTGTTGACCTTAGCGCTGTGCCCCCCACCCTTAAGATCATTGGTGGTAGCTATCCACCCCTTCAGATTGATGCCGAGGACGATGCGATGGTCGACACTGAGGGTCTGTCTCCTATCGAGGTCCTCCCGGGTCTTTCTCCTCCAGGCACCGGTGAGCAAGCTGGTCAAGCGGGCGGGCAGGTTGATACCCAAGCTGGCGGGCAATAGGGTGTTTGACCCTTTTTTGCCTTGGAATTTTTGTTGTTTTTTATTTTTGCTTTTCACTTGTAATTTCTTTGCTTCTTCGCCCTCGAAGGCGCCCCTTATGTATCTGAACACTTTTTTATATCAATGAATATGCAGTTCCCTTTCTTCCGAGTTTGTTTACATTTGTGTTTTGTCGATATTTTTGTCTAAGTTATTTATTGCTCATTTTCGTTGTATGGTATTTTAATTGATTCGTCTTACTTTTCCTTTTGCGGAATCACGAATTTACACCTCTTATTTTTCATCTCTTTCGATGTAGGCTTATTAATTGGTAAGGACTCACTTTTACTGGTATATCCATAGGGTTAGTCTCTGTACCTTGCCTTTATTTTGGACTCGCAAGTCTTTCGAGCTTATAACTTAAGAATATTTACACGTTCACATAAATTCTTCTTGAAAGGAAACATCTTCTTTATTCAACATAATATGACTTTACAGACTTGACCCTATCTGGGCTGAACCTGCTTGCCCCTATACATGTTGAGCGAGCAAGGTTTCAAAAGAGAAAAGTCTTTTACTGGTAGAACTTCTTGAGATGTGCCGCGTTCCAAGTGTATGACGAAGGGTTGCCTTGCATATCTTCCAAATCATACGTCCCATTCGGCCAACTCTTTGTTACTTTGAACGGGCCTTCCCATCTTAAACTGAATACTCCTGTCGGGACCGCTAGTATCCGTCTCATCACCAAGTCGCCAACCTTGAACCTTCTATCCTTGACCTGCGAGTTGTAATACTTTTCTGCTCGTCGTTTGTAGACAGCATTCCTCAACTCCGCCGAGGTTCTTGTCTCTTCAATCAGATCTTTTTCCACCGCCATATCATCTTCGTTTGTTTCTTCATCATACTTGATTATCCTCCACGTCCGATGTTGGACCTTCACCGGGATGACCGCTTCAACCCCGAAAGCCATGGTGAACGGTGTCTCCCCGGTACTTGTTCTATAAGACGTCCTACATGTCCATAGCACTTCTGGCAGCTCGTCGGCCCAACTGCCCTTTCTTTCCTCCAACCGTATCTTCAGGATGTGTTTCAAGATCTTGTTCACGGCTTCGACTTGTCCATTTGACTGAGGATGATATGGAGTGGAGTAATGTTTCTTGATGTCCCATGAGGCGCAGAAGTCTCTTAGCTTATTCCCATCAAACTGTCTTCCGTTATCTGTGACGATGGATTGTGGCAACCCAAATCTGCACCCCAAGTTTTTCCAAATGAAACTTATCATTTTTTCTTGGGTTATCATCGTTAAGGTTTCTGCTTCGGCCCATTTAGTGTAATAGTCCACGGCCACTACTACGAATTTTACTCCACCTTTTCCGGGAGGGAATAGGCCGATCAAGTCGATACCCCATTTAGCAAATGGCCATGGACTATATACCGATTTTAATTCTTATGCCGGGGTATGGATGCTTGGAGCAAACTGTTGGCACTTCAAACATTTTTAGCATATTTGATGGCATATTTCCGCAATGTTGGCCAATAGTACCCTTGCCTAATAGTCTTGTAGGCTAGGGCTTGCCCCCCGGCGTGGCCTCCACATATTCCCTCATGAATTTCTTCAAACACTTTCTGACCTTCTTCCGGGGAAAGACATCTGAGCAATGGAAGCGAGATTCCCCTTTTATATAACTGCCCCTCGATCATTGTGTATCTGGCAGCTTACTTCACAACTCATCGTGCTTCCCACGGATCTCCTTGCTGGTCTCCATTGGTCACGTATTTAGTGATGGGCGTACGCCAGTCGTCAATCACTTCTTGGTTGTTTACTAGTTGTTGCCCCCTCTTCAACACTTGATTAACGTAATCAAATGTTGAAGGATTTGTTAGCTTTGTAACGATGACCTCCGAGATACTTGGTTCTCCGGTGCTTGTAGCCAGACGAGCTAGAGCATCTGCTTGTCTGTTTTCTAGCCGGGGGATTTGCTCAATGTACACCTGATCGAACTTGGATATCAGATGTGTGACGATTCTTTGATAGATGATCATTTGCCAATCCTTCGCCTCGTATTCACCTCGGACTTGAGATACTATTAGCTGTGAATCCCCAAAACTTTGAAGTCTGGTTGCCCCCACAGCCAATGATAGTCTCAATCCCTCAATAAGTGCTTCGTATTTGGCTTCGTTGTTAGTTGCTAGGAAGTCGAACCTTATTGCTGAGGTGAATACTTGTTTGTCGGGACTCACTAGGACAACACCCGCACCGGCCGCGGTACTTGTTGCTGAGTCGTCTACGTAGAGGTGCCATGGGTATATACGTCCCATCGTCGGATCTTGAGGGTAGGTTAGCTCTACTATGAAGTCTGCTAGAGCCTGCCCTTTGATCTCTGTTCGGGG
Organism: Prunella vulgaris; assembly: GCA_026898435.1. Lineage (NCBI taxonomy): Eukaryota > Viridiplantae > Streptophyta > Magnoliopsida > Lamiales > Lamiaceae > Prunella > Prunella vulgaris. The sequence goes on along the minus strand of JAPKLY010000157.1, from coordinate 6,150 downwards.
AGCGTAGGTTATACCATACTGGCTGACCTCTAGTGACCACTTTAGTAATCGTCTGGCAGTGTCGGGTCTGTGCAAGATTTGCCTCAAGGGAAATGTTGTTAAGACTTCCACCTGGTGATCGAAGAAGTAAGGTCGGAGCTTTCGTACGCTCATCACCAATGCGTATGCCAACTTCTCCATTGGGGAATATCGCAGCTCCACCTCATGTAGCACCTGGCCGACATAATAGATTGGCAGGTATGTCTTGCCTTCCGCACGTACTAAGGCTGAGCTTATGGCCACTTCTGATGCCACCAGGTATAAATATAATTTTTCTCCTGGCACCGGCTTTGACAGGGTCTGGGGATTGCTGAGATAACTCTTTATATCATCAAACGCCCGTTGGCAGGCATCGGTCCAGATATAGTTATTTTTCCCGGTTCTTTTGCAGATGCCTTTGCCTTTAATGGACTCAAAGAATGGTCTATTTTTGTCTCCGGATCTAGATATGAATCTGTTTAATGTCGCGAGACATCCCGTAAGTCTTTGAACAGCTTGTACATCCTTCGGCAGTCCCATCTTCAGAATGCATTTAACTTGTGAGGGGTTAACTTCTATGCCAGTTGACTCACTAGATGCCCCAAAAATTTCCCGGACTGCACCCCAAAGCTGCTCTTCTTTGGATTCAGCTTCATGTTGTATGTTCTCATGACATCGAATGCTTGTTTGAGGTGCTCCAAGTGGTCTTCCTTTCTTAGGCTCTTCACCACAATGTCGTCGACGTAGACCTCCATTGTGTCACCAAGGTGTTGGTCGAACATCTTGTTGACTAGTCTTTGATATGTGGTGCTGGCATTGATTAACCCGAAGGGCATCCTTTTCCAACAGAACAAATTTTTATTTGTGTAGAAAGCTGTATGTTCTTGATCGTCCGGGTGCATGGCAATCTGATGGTAACCTGCAAAGGCATCCATAAACGTCATTATTTCATGCCCTGCCGTGTTATCCACCAACTGGTCTATGTGAGGCAACTGGAAGTTATCCTTCGGACACGCGGCGTTGAGGTCTGTGAAGTCTATACAAAGCCTCCACGTTCCATTTGGCTTCTTGACCAGGACGGGATTCGCCACCCATTGAGGACATTATGCCTCCTTTATAAGCTTATTGTCCAAAAGCTTCTTCACCTCGCCGGTTAATGCTTCATACTTATCTGGTCCATACTTTCTTCTCTTCTGGCCGACGGGCTTCTTCGTGGGGTCAATGTTTAGACGGTGAAATGTATGTTCCACCGGTATGCCCGTCATGTCCTCATGTGACCATGCGAACACATCGAGATTAGCCCGAAGGAACTCTTCCATTCTGCTTCTATAAGGCTCTTCCAACTCCGCCCCAATAAAAAGTTCTAAGTCCTTTTTATTGGGATCTACCTGTATGGACCTCAAGTCTTCGACTGGGGTGGCACGTCATTTTTTATCTTTCCACCGTGGGTCTTCAATGGGGCCTTCTAGATGCATGTCCACCTCCATTGGGACTAGTTCGTAACCCAACCGGGGCTCAATGTCTTGTGACGCGTGCATCTGGCCTTCGGGCTTAGCAATGGTTGTTGGTACATCATCTTGAACCTCGGTGTGTTCTTCCACATGCCCCTCGGCCTACTGACCTCGTAGGGGTGTATCATCTACCTCCATCTCCTCCGGCGTTTGATCTACTTACATCATCTCGGTGTCGATAGAGATAGCATCCAAGATGTTAGGCTCATCTGGGGAATGTTGGGATGCTACGTCTTCATAGACTAACACCTGAGTGACAGGCTTCTTCAGAGTTAGCAAGCATTCTCGCGCCTTCTTTTGATCCCCTTTGACCGTACCTGCACCTTTTAAAGTTGAAATTTGATACAGTAGTAATACGTAGAACATGCAGCTTTAAATTCGGAAATGAAAGGGCGGCCGAGGAACCCATTATAGGTGGATGGTTGATCTACAACTACAAAATCTAACAACCTAGTCATCCTCCTTTCTGGGTCCTCTAGCGCTACAAGTTCTATCGACAAGCGGATTACACCTAGTGGGACGGTCACAGCCTCTCCGAATCCCACTATCTTATGATTACAATCCTCTATATAGGATTCGTAATCTCCTAACTGATCTAGTGTTTTCTTGAACAGGATGTTCGTGTAGGCTCCAGTATCCACTAGCAGTTGATGCACTCTCGTGTTCATGATGTTTGCGCTGATAACAAGAGAGTCATTGTGTGGTGTCAGAATCCCTTCAAGGTCTGCTTGCGAGAACACCAAATCCGCTGTAGGCTTTGCTGGTATCTTTGACCCAGACCCCGTCTCTTGTACTTGGTTGACTGCCCGAATCTCAGCCTTCTTTTATCTTTTTTATGCCGGGCGGCCGTCATCCATTCCTCCGGCAGTACCTATTTCCTCGAGCACCAAAATCTCACGATTGGGGTCTTGATGAATTGGAACTACTGGTGGACCCATACGCACTTGCCTGTTTGGAGCCCTTTCCACCTCATCACTATCTTCTCCATCTGAGTCCTCTTGTCTCGACTGTCATTGTCTCTTCCCCGGAGCTTTCTTAACGAATTTGGCAAGCTTCCCGTCTTCGTAGAACTTCCATAGTTGTTTTAAGAGGTCACGACACTCGCTGGTGAAGTGTCCGATACTCTGATGATAAGCACAGAATTTGTTTGGGTTTAACTTGCTTCGATCTTGTCGGATCCTCCGGGGTGCAACCAACATGTCTTGGTCCTTTACAGCCATGAAGACATGGTCAATTGTGATACTCAATACTTGATTGAGCTTTTCCTTGTATTCAACAGTATCTCCAAACGACTTTAAGTTCTTAGGAGCTTTATACCCACTTCCTCTGGGTTTCTTTCCATTTTTCTTTTCATCAGTTTATGTGCCCAACTGTTTAGTCATGGCTTCCTGCATTGCTACGTATACTCTGGCTTTATGGCGGAACTCGACGTATGTACTAGGACAGGATAAATGCATTTCCTTCCACAGGTCCGTTCCTTTACGCAGTCCCGCCATAACTGCAACAATTTTCATGTCCTCACTGACCGACTCACCTTCTAAAAGGATCTTGTCGAATCGTTCCAAATAATGATGATCGGTCTCCTCCGCCCCTTGAGAGATGTTGGCCAGTCGGTGCTTTTGTGTCAAGTATGTTCCGAATCCTGAGAAGTGAGATAGGAATTTTCGGGTCAACTGGCCAAATGACTGAATAGACCTGGGTGCCAATGCGGAGAACCATCTGTGAGCATGGTCTCCCAAGGTTAATGGAAAGTTTCTGCACTGTGTAGCGTCTGATGCCCCCATTGAGATCATGTAATCGACATATTTCGAGATATGGACCTTGGGGTCAGACTCTCTTTCGTACAGTACCAGTGATGGAAACTGTATCTTCTTCTGGATCAGTGCCGTGAGGATTGTTGTAGACAATGGTGAAAAAATTGTTAATGTAATTTTCATAAGCAGGATTAAGTGGCTGAAATAACCTTGATTACACTAACAATATGCTGAAATAGACGCGTATGTGAAGTTTTATATGTAAGCAGGTAGGTCATTTTATATAAGCACGTCGTTACGGGATAAAATTTCGTGTCCCTTATTCGAGTGAATTAATTTACATTATAAAGGAAATACAAGCTGCTGGATCGTCACCAGCCTGCTTCATCATAAGTTGCTGTTCAGCAGCCTGCTTCACTAGAAGTTGCTGAACAGCTACCTGCTTCACTATAAACTGCTGACTCATCACCAGCTCAATAACTGGCGACTCGTCAGAGCGTTCTTCGATCTGGTTCTTTCTTCGTGCTCGATCAATTCTTCTGGACACTCCAATTCGAACTTGATTAATTACTTTCTTAAGCACGCATGTCGATTATTTTATCAACAAATTCCCCCTAGCCTGATGTTTGTTTAAATCGTTAGATGAATAACGAGCATCAGGCTATCTGGATCTTCGCAAGATTTTTCCAGTGCAAGGAAGTAAATTAAGCTTGAATTGATCTACCTTTCGCTCTGTCTTCTTCTTTGTGCTTGTATTTCCTTGTGTTCATGCATAGATGCATCAAGTGTGGCTTCACAGGATTCTATAACCGTGGTACGAATAAGCAGAAGGATGCTACAGGCCTCATTAAAAACCTAGCCGTAAACCACCATTGTGGATAAACCGGTCGTAGGAAAAAAGAGTACCGTGCAATCCTTCGAGATACCCATAGGTTATTTGAATGCCTGCGTTCGTTGCTCCATTCGTGCGGGTTGAGTGAGCACTGGCTTCTTGTGTTTCTTTATACCTGCAAGTAGATGCATTTGAAAAATAATTTGCAACTTACCTGCAAGTAGATGCATTTGAAAAATAGTTTGCAGCTTTTTTATCTTTCTGGAGATCCTTTGTGCTTTGCTATTGCTGGAATATTCAATGTATTATTTCATGGCGAGCGCTTCCGCTTGGTTGCTTTGCGACTTTCGTTGTAGTATAGGCCCTGCTTCTTTCATACTGATGGATGAGATTTAGCCAGCTGAAATGCCACTATTCACTCTGGTTGAAGGATAGATTACTCCTGCCGTTGGTGAATTTGCCCCCCAAGTGTTTATATTTTTCGCACGTTATTATCTTTTGCTCGCTTTTATATTTTGGTATGCAAATGTTCGTCTTACACCACTTACGGAAGCAAATTGTTCGTCTTACGCCACTTAGGACCGCGAATTGTACTCTTTGCTCTCTTGGGCGATTGGGTTTTATAAACCTTGCCGTAGACACTTTTGTCTTTTGAGAATCTTATTTATGTTGGGCTGTGGGTTCTTAGTGATCCTTTAAGAAGGATGCTTTAATGAACCTTGACACTTTTAGTGGCCGAGTTCTTAGTGACCCTTTAAAAAGGGTACTTTAGTGAACCCTGACACTTTAATGGCCTTTGCCTCAAGCTTTGACAATAACGTTTTGGGACTGGTGTTCTTGCGTATTTCGAGCTTTTTTGCTTCTTGATGATTTTGTGTATCAGGGTCTGCCCCAGTGTAGTGTTGAGGTATCAATAGTTTTGCGCTCGCATACCTGTTCATCGAGTTGTTTGTCCGAGTTTTGAGCTGCCTGCTTGAGTCAGAGAACCAGCTAACTGCTCTTTATCAACATCGTCTCCTGCCCCCCATTCAACTGTTGATTGTGATTTATGATCAATAGTTGAATGATTTGAAATGTTCCGGTGTATTGCCAATCTGCATTGTTAATATAGGCGGGATGGACATCGCCTATAAAGACGGGATAATCCTGCCTTCAAGAAGGATTATTGCTTCGAGACGTCGCATCGCCTATAAGGCGGAATCATGCCTCTGGGAGGCTCATTGCCTATATAGGCAGAATCATGCCTCTGGGAGGCGCATCGCCTATATAGGCGGCAGCGTCATATAGGCGAGATGGACATCGCCAATAAAGACGGGATAATCGTGCCCAAAGGCATCTGGTGATAATCGTGCTTGGAGGCATCTGGTGATAATTGTGCCCGGAGGCATCTGGTGATAATTGTGCCCGGAGGCATCTGGATTTTAATTGCTTTAAGAAGCAATTTTTTCTCTGAAATTTAATTGCTTTTGAAAGCAATTTTTTCTTCTGGATTTTAATTGCTTTAGGAAGCAATTTTTTTTTCTGAAATTTAATTGCTTTAGGAAGTAATTTTTTCTTCTGAATTTTAATTACATTAGGAAATAATTTTTTTTTCTTTGTAATTTAATTGCTTTAGGAAGCAATTTTTTCTTTTAGACTAATCCGCAAAGAATTAATTTTAAAGTTGCAGAATTAATTAATTAAGGATGGGCCAATAATCAAATTTAATTAAATGGCCCAATTCCTTACCCAATCAAATAAGCCCAACTATGAAAATTTTGAATGAATAACCTCCGTGGAAGTTACTTTCAAAATTAGATAGTAGGCATGTGATTGTTGACTTAGTCAAGGTGGCCATTAACCTGAATAACCATTCCCTGAGTGAGTGTTATCCCCTTTTTTATTTTTCCTTTCAAATTGTCGAATTTTTTTTTAATTGGCAATTAATATAAATTAGTCAAAGGATCACACCTTCAACAGACGAGCAGGTCTTATGAAGGCGCTTCTATATGGCGAACAACTCTTCTTATTTTCTCAGTCGCGAACAATATTCACG
>JAPKLY010000156.1:916176-936209 GCA_026898435.1 Prunella vulgaris | reverse complement strand
TTCACCTAAGCTGACCATCCTTAGCTGATCTGACCTCAGCTGATCAACTGACCTCCCAAGATCATCTGGTTTTAATGGCATCAAAACATAAGGGATTTCCCAACAGCCTGTGCTTTTTAAGTCTGCTGAAAAAACTACTCTTTCAAACATTTGTACTTACAGGTGTATTCCCCCCATACATCTGTTATTGTCTATTTGGGACCAACAAGTGGTATTAGAGCTGGTGTTCTAAGAACCACTGCCTTGATATATCTTAAGTGGTCATCTGAACTGATCTGACTAACCCTTTTGAAGTCTTTCTTTCAAAATGTCTACTCAAGCATAAGGATCAACCAACACAGGAAACATAACCACAGGAGCAGCCAACACCAATGTAGTAGGGAGTTCAGACTCCAACATGGGAACCAATCCTCTCAATCATCTATCACTTCATAAGCTGCCCCTATTCTTAGTAGAAGGTTATGATTTCTGGAAAATCAGAATGAGGGCTTACCTAGCCTGTGTGCATGATGAAATGCTCAGGGTTATTACTGGAGGTCCCTTTTTCTTTATGACTGCTAATCCTAGGATCACACAAGCTCAAATTAATGATCCTAGAGAAGAGCGGCCTAAGGATGAAGATGACCTCACTTCTGATGAGAGGAAGAGACATAATCTCAATTTTGTAGCTATGAACATACTGTACACAACCATTCCTGACTCTGTCGTGGGAAGGGTTGTTCATTGTACAACTGCAAAAGAGATATGGGATACTCTGGCTCTCCTGTGTGAGGGCACTAACAAAATCAAAGAAAACAAATTGTCAGTGGCTGTTCAAAAGTATGAACAATTCTCGATGGAATCAAATGAAACCATTGACCAACTTGATGGCAGGTTCACTGACATCATGAATGAGATAAACTCCCTTGGAAAGGTCTACACTAAGAGGGAGGTAGCTCTCAAAATTCTCATGGGACTCTCACCTAGGTGGGATGTCTACTCTGTCATGATTCATAATACAAAGGACCTGTCCAACATGTCAATGCAACAAGTGTTCTCAGAACTCAAGGCCTATGAGTTTGACCTGAACAGAAAAAAAAAGCTACAGAAGAACCTTCCTCATCTGAGAAAAGAGTAGCCTTCAAGGCAAGCAGTTCTGAAGCTGAACCAGCCAAGATCAAGAAGGTCAATAAACCCTGCAAATCCCAGAGCAAGCTGAGCTGAAAGAAGAGATGAACCTTCTAGCAAGAAGGTTTGAAATGCTGAATTCAAGATTTGGCAAATACAAAAGATATTATCAGGACACCAAGGAGAAGAAGTCCACATTCACTCCCATGGATGAAAAGGAACCTGAGAAAGAATACAAGAGAAATCACAAAGGTGAGGAATCCACCTGAAAAATCAGATTCCAGAAGGAAAGACAAAGAAGAAGCTGATGATGATGACAACAAGAGATGCTGCCAATGCAACAAGACAGGACACTTCCAGTATGACTGTCCTCAGTTGAGTACCAAGGAGAGGAAAGAAAGGCAGGCCAAGAGGGACATGAGACTGGAAAGGAGAGCTATGGTGGCAGAAGATGAGCAAGATGCAAGCTCCTCTAAGGAAATGTTCACTCACAGCAGTGATGATGATCTATGCCTCATGGCCAATGAGGAACTTGAGGTACAATCCCAACTCTGTCAATTAGTAGAACACTCACCTGAGCCCAGCTCAGAGTCAGCAGGGGACCTCAACCTTCAGTTCTCCTTAGAACAATTGATGGTTGACTTCTCCAGGCTGCAAGAGGCATACCTCACTCTTGAGGAAGAGAATAGGAAGCTAGCCAATGAGAATGCCAAGCTACCTGAATCTGAGATTGAGGTAGACCTTACCTCAGCATCCCAAACCATTGCCCTGACAAATGAGGTGGAAACACTCAAGAGTCAGGTCAATGCAAAAGATGAACTGATCAGGGGACTGACCAGTGATCAGATCAGGCTAGCTAGTGAAAACAATGAGCTAGTTATCTAAGTCAAAACCCTAATCAGCAATGTGAATCTGCTGAAGGAATCTGAGAATCGTCTGCTGAGAAAAATAGAATCTCTGAATAAACCCTCTCTTGCTATAGAGAAAATTCTGAGCTTACAAAATAGCTTAGACAGCAGACATGGGATAGGATTCTTCCTATGTACATCCTCAGAAGGCCCTCTCAACATTGCATCCACTAGCTGTGGAGAGAGAGTGTTTGTAAGGTCCTCTGAGAATCCCAGAAGGACTCTTGATAAGGGCAAAAGGCCTGCTGAACCAACTGAGGAGGTGATAGTGCCTAGTAGGTCTACTGAAAAGGCTAGAACAGCCTATACACCTCCCAGAAAAAACTCCAAGAAGAATCAACTCCAAAGGAGAAACCAACCTTCTAGAACTAAATGGAGTAGTGTTCAGTACGCCTATCCTCAACCTAGATCCTCTCCTAGGAGACAATTTAGGCAGAGGACAAACTGGCCTGAACCCTCTGTCAGGGGAGTTGACAGAAGGGCTCACTATAGGGAATCACCTTCATATGTGCCCTATGAAAGATATCATACCCCTCCTTATCAACAACATTTTAGGCCAGCTGCACCAAAGTCCTCTAGGAACAGGAGGAATGTCAGGCCATCTGTTCCATAGAGGACTGACACTTATAGGCAGTTAACTCCTAGGGCAACTAGGGAGTCCACTGTCTATGTAGATGTTTACGGAGAAGAATCAGCCAGTCCAAACTAACTAGGACTGTTAAGCAGATTTGGATCCCAAAAGGTACATCTAACCAAATAGGACCCAACACAAAATAGGTACCTAAGAATTAACTTTTGTGCAGGACTCCTTGGACTCTCAAGATAATTGGTACCTGGATAGTGGTTGCTCAAGGCATATGACAGGCAACCAAAGTCTCCTGACAAACTACAAGGAAAGGAAAGGCCCACAGGTCACCTTTGGTGACAACTCCAAAGGAATCACAAAAGGTTATGGTACCCTGATGATAGGATCAGTCCAGGTAACAAATGTATCATATGTCAGTGGACTGAAACATAACCTGTTTTCTATAAGCTAATTTTGTGATAATGGATATAGTGTTGAGTTCTCAAGTAACCTGTATTGTGTGAGAAATGCATCAAACACACAGGTACTACTAATAGGGTCTAGAAAAGGAAATATCTATCTTGCAGATTGGAGATCATGTCCTGATGAAACCTGTCTCATTGCCAAAAGCTAATGTGACCTAACTTGGCTATGGCACAGAAGACTCAATCATTTGAATTTCAAAACCCTCAACAAAATATCAAGGCTGAGCCTAGTGGAAGGGATACCAAATGAGGTGTTTAATAAAGATCACATTTGCAAAGCTTGCCAAGAAGGGAAGAAAATAAGAGCATCATTCAAAAGCAAAACAAGTCCCTCCACTGACAGGGTACTTCAACTTTTGCTCATGGACCTTTTTGGACCTGTCACACCAGCCAGCATCAATGGAAGCAAATACATACTGGTGGTAGTTGATGACTATTCAAGATTCACTTGGGTGATCTTCATGTCCAGAATATCCCATGAGACATCAGCTGCAAGAACTCCTCAACAAAATGGGATAGCTGAAAGGAGAAACATGACACTAAAGGAGGCTGCTAGAACCATGCTTGCTGATGCACAAATTCCCAAAATGTTCTGGGCTGAAACCATTCATACAGCCTGCTACACTCAAAATAGATCCATGCTCACTAAAACTCAAGGAAAAACCCCCTATGAGCTATGGAATAGTAGGAAACCTCAGGTATCCTACTTACATATTTTTTGTTGTAAGTGTTTCATTCACAACAATGGGAAGAGGCAACCGAAAACCTTTGATAGCAAAGCTGATGAAGGAATTTTCCTTGGATATTCCCAAGTCAGTAGAGCTTTCAGGGTATACAACCTCAGAACCCTTGTTGTGGAAGAAACACCCCATGTTGTTTTTGATGAATCCACTCTTGAGTCCAGGAAAGATCAGCCACCAAAGACATCACTGATAAGATAAGTAGCCTATCCCTGGACAAGTCCACTGATAAGAAAGTGGATGTCTACCTTCCTACATGGGACAACCTAGGCACAAAGGAGTCAGGAGGTTCACACAGAAGATAAACCAGCCTGAAGAAATCAACATTGATGGAAATGAGCTGAATGACACAATACTAGCTCCTCAGGTAACATCTGTCAATGAAGAAGCTGGCCAAGCTGAGACAGACACTGAGCATAACATTCAAGGGGAAGCCAGACTAGACTGTGCTGATAACTTAGAAACAACCCTAAATGATGACTCAGGACTCCTTCCTTCTGCTCTCTCCCCTGACTTACTTAATATTGCCCAATCTAGTGACTCAATCCCAGTGGAAGAGATATCCCCTGTTGATAACCCCACTGAGAGAGGACAATCCAAAAGAAGCTGGTTGATTGATCACCAATCAATCAGATTCTTGGAGATCCTAACCTTGGAGTCAAGTCTAGAAATTTTCATGGTGAAAATGCTCTCTTTTGTTGTTTTCTATCAGCACAGGAGCCTAAGACAGTTGAGGAAGCATTGAAAGATCCAAATTGGATCATTGCCATGGAAGAAGAGCTCAATCAGTTTACAAGGAACCAAGTATGGGAGCTTGTCAAGAGGCCCAAGCATGCAAACATCATTGGAACCAAATGGGTCTTCAAGAACAAGAAGGATGAGAATGATGTCATTGTCAGAAACAAAGAAAGACTGGTGGCAAAAGGATACTCTCAAGTTGAAGGATTTGACTATGATGAAACATTTGCACCAGTAGCTAGATTGTAGGCAATCAGGCTATTTCTTGCTTATGCTGCCCACAAGAAGTTCAAGGTGTATCAAATGGATGTCAAGAGTGCATTCCTCAACGGGGGTACTGAATGAAGAAGTCTATGTGGAACAACCCCCTGGCTTTGAGGAAGGCAATAAAGTGTACAAGCTCAGAAAAGCCCTATATGGCCTGAAACAAGCCCCAAGAGCCTGGTATGACACTTTGTCACAGTTCCTCTTGGAGCATGGTTTCACTAAAGGAAGTGTTGACAGGACACTCTTCAGAATCACACATGGAGAAGACATCCTCCTAGTTCAGGTCTATGTGGATGATATTATATTTGGGTCATAGAATGAAGACATATGCACAAGATTCTCACATCTCATAAAAGGAAAGTTTGCGATGTCCATGATGGGAGAGATGAATTTCTTCATTGGATTGCAAGTCAGGCAGTCCCCTGAAGGAATATTCATCAATCACGCCAAGTACACAAGGGAGCTGATACAAAAATTTGGCTACAGCTCAAGTAAAGTGGTCAGGGTATCTATGAATACCAACACAAAGCTTGAACTTGATGAAGAAGGAGAAGCTGTGGATCAGACTACCTATAGAGGAATCATTGGATCCCTTCTATACCTCACTGCAAGCAGGTCTGACATCACTTATATAGTAGGGATCTGTGCAATATATCAGGCCAGTCCTAAGAAAAGTCACCTGGAAGCCACAAAGAAGATTCTAAGATATCTCAAGGGTACTGTCAATATGGGACTATGGTACCCCTCTGATGATAACTTTGAATTAACAGGCTACTCTGATGCTGACTATGGAGGATGCAAAATTGACAGAAAGTCAACCACTGGGACATGTCAATTTTATGGAAACAAATTTGATCGAGTCAGAAAATACTCGTCCAGCAAATTAAACAAACGATTATCAAAGCCATTAAATCAATACCTGTCATCCTCTGCGATTGTTGTACAATAACTCGTCTTTTGTGTTCTGCAATATCCTTCTAGCCTCCTGCGCTTCTCTCTTTGAAGATCTGCACAAAATCGTGCCGGAAAGGATTTCGGCGTCTATCCTCCGACGCTCAAGTTAGCTCCTGGAATACTCTTAAGAACAGTCAGTATGAAAGTATGCAGTGTGATGTGTAATATGTGTCATAAAAAAATTAAGGAATAGAGAGAGAAAACTAATTATACCCTCTCTTTTGGGAAGAGGGGTATGAATGTCCTTTCCTTCTCTTTGGGACCATAGTGGAGCAATACAGCACAAAAGTAGCATCAATAGTACCCTACGTGGCATCTTTCTATTGGTAGAAAGTACAACTTTATTCCCTCATCCTGATTCGGATGGATATGCTCATCTAGGTCATAGGTTTTAATGATAGTGACATGAATTTCTTTTCTTCTCTGTACTCTGCGTGTAGATAGGTCAACTTACTAGAGGTCACATCTTAGAAGTAAGAAGGAGAGATGTCCCCTTTTACCAGATGCCTCTTATTAACATGTTTAGTCTTCTGCGCTCTTGCAGAGGGATGAGTCCACAGGCCAGAGCTTAGCAATCTTTCATTCTTTGAGATAAATCTTTTATCTCACCAGTACTTCATTAAACCCAGTGAAATCTTAAAGTTCATAGTAATTCTTAAGGATCTATCATCCAGGCACTTCTTCCTTTTTGAAGGATGTGTATCTAGTCGGTGACCTCTGGGATCACATATCCATGCCCAATCAACTAGTCCCCCCTATTCCATATAGAAAATACATATAGGCAATTTTATTGGAATAAGTAATCTCTGTTTCCTGGGCTCTGATTATTACGAGTAGTAAATTTTTCAACTATTTTCCAAATTCCCACCTCCCTTCTGAGAATAAACATCATCGTATCGAGGCCGTCTAAAGGGTGCGACCTTTTGTCTGAATAGTTTTCATCTTTACATGTGTCCCTACAGAAAGGTTGTGACTGTATCGTACCTTTTCCCTTTAACAATAAAAGGGGCACTGTTTTCACCCTTCTCGAGAAAGTATTGTCCTTTCCCTTCCCATTTCTATCTTTTCACCTCCCATTTTTACCCTTCCCTTTATCAAATCTTTGGAAGAAATTTCACTTTATCGGGGGATACTTCTTCTTCTTGCGCTGTTCTTTCCGACGAGCGTTTTCTCCCACAGGTACTACTCCTTCTTTCTCCTTGTTTTCGTAGGATGTAACTTACTGCATGTCTAGGTTTTGATATCTTTGTTCTTTCTTTCTTCTTTGATGGGCTTCGCTTAGTCATGTGTTTTTCAAATTATGTCAAGGGCTTCTACCTCTTCCGGCGACTCCAGACCGGTACATTCTTCTGAGGACTTATCACATACATACTCTTCTCGCCGTTTTTCTTCTACAATGTTAGGGCCTTCAAATCCGCCCCTTAATTCTACTCTTCTTTCTTCCCATCCTCTTAAACTTGTCCCGGAGGGCAATCGACTCCGTTGGAACGATATATCTCGTCAGACCCTTCTTAATCAGAAAGATTTGGAAGACATTAGGGCTATCCTGACCCGCATCCTGACTTCTTGGTAGATTTACCTACTACGGACGAGCGCCCAAATCACTTATAACCTCCTTCTTTAGCCTTCTGGGCTTCTCAACTATATGTAGGTCTCAGGTTTCCTGTTCATCCGTTCCTTTCCGGTGTTTGCAATCTATATCGAATCCCTCTAAACCAAGTGATTCCTTCTTCTATTCGCCTCCTCTTGGCTTTCTATTTCATCTTAAAAGCTAATGGAGGGAACCCTACTCCAGAAATCTTTTGTGTCAATCATGATCTCAAGAAGAGAGATGAATTTTACTATTTTAGCTCCAGGCATCAGAGTATTTCTCACTTTGTGGGCAAACCCCCTAGTATTGACGGTAACTGGAGGGAATATTACTTCGTAGTGACTCCCCGGTCTGGTTCTTGGCCTTTTATTTGTGATCTGTGGCAATACAAGGCACCAAAATCTTCTCAATCTATCAAATCTGTTGATGAGGTAGTTCCTCAGACTGATCAGGAGGTGATGCTTCGCTTGAATCGTGTTGTTCTTAGGAATGGGTATTCTAGAATTTTTGCGCTTTTGCGCAAGAATTATGCTTTGTTCCATTTCGGATTCACTCATCAGGAATCCTTTCCTACTGATCCTCATGGTATATATGTATGCTTTTCTTCTTTGTGTTTTCTGTTTCCTTGCCTCGAGGCTAATTTCCTACTCATCTCGCAGTTATGGACTGGAAAAATACTTTGCTGTTGGAAGATGATGATGAGGTGCTGGATATAACCCCATTAGCGCATTTAGAAGGCCCACCAGAGGTTGATACCAAGGGCGCTGAAGAGGGTGGTACCTCCCTTGCTCCTTCTACTGTTTCCATTCCTCCTCTTCCCGTTGTGAAGGTAGAGGGAGAGGGAGAAGTTGCCCCTAAACCCAAAGGCAAAGGCAAGAGAGCTTCTTCTTCCTCGACACAGGTTAGAGGTTCTTTAAAACGTACAAGGCAATCTACCCGCCAAGCTTCCCGTATTGAGGTCCCTGAGGAGATCTCTTCTGAGATGCCAGCTGTTGACTCATCTATGTCATCTGAAGAAGGAGTTATTCTAAACTTCTTTAAGGGGGTCAAGTTCCCTTCCTTCCCTGCTGATACTTCCGATATGTCCTCTGAGCAACTCCGATCTGCTATGTTTAAGAAACTTGCTGAGGTACTTCCTCAATCTTCTTTTCCACTTATTTTTCTTACCAATTTCTTTGTTTCTCATATACTTTCATCTATTTTCAATTTTTGGTTGCTCAAGCCCGCTTTCTAGATTGCGAGGAGTCTTCTAGTCTCGACTCTCTGCGCAAAGAGCTAGAGTATAAAGATCAGGAGCTTCAGAAGACTGCTCAATCTCTTACCGAGGCTATTAATCATAATTCTGATAAGACTGCTCAGATTCGAGATTCGGAGGGAAAACTGGACAGTGCGGAGACTCAATTGGCTACTTTGAAGACTCAACTTGAGGAGGTGAGTACCTAGCGTTTCAACGAGGGTGTAGACTTTCGCCGCCGTAATCTTTTGCACTCTCCCATTGGTCAGAAGTTTCTTAAGGAGATGCTGGAAGGTTTACTGGATGCCTATCATCGCAGTACTTTATTTTTAGAGCACATGGCCCCTCATACTAGTCACTTCATCCGCTTCGGTTTCAAGTCAGCCGTAAAGCAGGCACAAGAGAAGGGCTTCACTGAGAAGCTTGATATTGCTCGTACTCGAGAAGAGGTCGTTCCTTCTCCTTATTTCAAAGGTAATCCAACAGCTCCTGTCGATGCTCCTTGGTTCCTCCCCGTGATGCAGAAGGCCTCTCTCTTGCTAACCGACCCAGGCTCTTCTGATCTTACTCTCTCTACTGCTCAGCCTTTGCTTTATGATCTCAATTCTTCATCTGATCCTGCTCCCAGCCTTGTCTCTGACATTCCTTCTTCAAGGGCCCGATGCGAGCGATGTCAAAGAGGCTTAATCCTCCTGTTGACTTTTTATCATTTTTTGTTTCGAACAATGTTTTATGCTTATAGGCCTGCATGCCTTTTAATTTACTATAGAGCGTATGTGCTCTCCTGACTTATTATTGCTCTACCTTTTGCTATCTTTTATATCCCAGTATGCTTGCTTTCTCTACTTATTTTTGTGCATATTTTATATATATGCATATATACGTATCTCCTCCCTCTGAAGAAATAATTTTTACTATGGAAAAGTAAAAATTTCATTTTTCTAAACCCTCGCAGAGGTTAGAGAGCAGAAATTTGCGCTCCTCCCTCTGGAAAGAATTTTTTACTATGAAAAAGTAAAAATTTCGTTTTTCTAACTCTCGCAGAGGTCAGAGAGAAGAAACTTGTGCTCCTCCCTCTGGAAAGAATTTTTTACTATGAAAAAGTAAAAAATTTCGTTTTTCTAACTCTCGCAGAGGTCATAGAGCAGAAACTTGTGCTCTTTCCTCTGGAAAGAATTTTTTACTATGGAAAAGTAAAAATTTTGTTTTTTTTTTATTATCTTCTAACCAATCTTCTTTAAAGTCTCCCAGGATTAGCAATGGTATTTCCTAGGGAGTTTTTCATTGAAATTCATAAACTTCAGCCATGCTTACATAATATGCATGGTCTTTTGATTGAAAGCATTCATAATTCTATCTTTCTTCAGACATAATATTTCTTCAAATTCACTATGTTCCAAGGCCTTGGTAATTTGTTTCCATCTTCATCTTGTAATTCATAAGCTCCCCCTCTCAATACTTCGGCTATCACAAAGGGGCCTTCCCAGTTGGGCTCCAACTTCCCAGTGGGTTTGAGTGCATCTGTCCTCCTTAGTACCAAATCTACTTTTTTCCAGCTTTCGTTCCTTCACTTTCTTGCTATACGCCACCTTCACTTGTGATTTGTACCTTTCCGCTCTTATCCGAGTCATTTCCCTTTCTTCTGTTACTAAATCTAAACTTTCTCTTCTCAGCTGTGTGTTCTGACCTTCTTCATACATCTGAATCCTGTGGCTTTCTATCCCTACTTCCACCGTGATAACCGCCGAGGCTCCGTACACCAAATTAAACGAGGTCTCTCCCGTGGCTGTCTTGAATCCAGTTCGATAAGCCCAGAGGACAGAGTCCAGATATTCTGCCCAGTTTCTTCTGCTCCCTTCCAACTTCGCCTTGATCCCGTTCACTGTGATTCTATTAGTTACTTCTACCTGACCATTGGCTTGTGGATGTGCCACGGATGCCCATCTTTGCTGTATTTTCATCTCTTCACACCACCCCCTCAATCTTGCTCCTGTAAACTGGGCGCCATTATCTGATACCAGAATTCTCGGCACGCCAAACCTGCAGAAAATGTTTTTCCACAAAAATCTGATCACAACTCCTTCATCTATCTTCTGCACGGCTTCCGCTTCAGCCCACTTGCTGAAGTAATCCACTGCAACTACCAAGAACACCTTTCCTCCACTCGCCTTTGGGAACTTTCCCACTATATCTATCCCCCATTTATCAAATGGGCATGGTGAATACATGACTCCTAATCCTCCAGCAGGTACATGTATCAATGGACCATGCCTCTGACACTTATCACACCTTTGTATCAAGTCTTTGGCATCCCTTAGGATAGTAGGCCAAAATTAACCAGCTCGCAATACTCTTCGGGCTACGTCACGAGCTCCTGTGTGACCTCCCCCACAACCTTCATGGATTTCTCTCAACAAATAATTTCCTTCTTGAGTGGATACATACCTTAGGTAAGGTTGAGTAAATGACCTTTTGTATAAGAACTCTCCAATCATGCAAAATCGTGCATATACAGTTATGCTTACCTTCTCGTATCCCTCTAGCTTCTGCCCTGTTTGCAGGAAATGGATAATGTGAGACCTCCAATCTATCTCTGTCTCTATGGCTCCCACCTCTAAGCGAACTACTCGATCTTTCACAGTAATTAAGGTGATCTTACCTCTAACTTCTTCAGAGGCGCTTGCCATCTTAGCCAAGTAATCTGCCTTCTGGTTCTTTCCCCTGGGGATTTGTTCCACCCTTAACTCTTCGAACTTCTCTCTTAGCTAGGTTGCTACCTCTGCATACTTGGCCATCTTTTCATTTTTCTTCTCATAAGCCCCCTGCAGCTGCTGAGTGACTAATTGGGAATCCGAATATACCACTGCTCTCTGTGCTCCCATCTCATGGAGCATCTTCATTCCTCTAATCAAAGCCTCATACTCAGCTTCATTGTTTGATATCTTGAACTCAAACTTGACAGCAAACTGCAACTCTTCTCCTTCAGGTGTGATTATCCAGATACCAGCACCATATCCTCTTTGGGTAACTGACCCATCCACATACGCCTCCCACACTCTAGTCTCTCGGCTCTGGGCGGTTTCTTGTATAAAATCAACCAACGCATGTGCCTTGATAGCCTTTCTTACCTCAAATTCAACCTCGTATTCCCCTAACTCCACTGCCCATTTGACCATTCGCCCAGACAAATCTGGCCTCCCAATGATCTTCTGTAAAGGCATGTGAGTTCTGACTACTACCTTGTGAGCTAAGATGTATGGTCTCAACCTCCTGGCTGTCGTTATTACGGCAAGAGCTGATTTTTCTATCTCTGAATATCTCGTCTTTGTGCCGTGCATAACTTTGCTTACGTAATAAACGGGCAGTTGCTTATTTCCTTCCTCTCGCAAGAGGACAGAACTCAGAGCACTCTCCCCTACTGAGAAATACATATAGAGGGTTTCACCATTCAAAGGTTTCGTCAACCTGGGTAATTTCATCAAATAATCTTTCAGCTCCTCAAAGGCCTTCTGGCATTCTTCATCCCACTTAAAGCGTGATCCCTTTCTTTTACCTTAAAGAAAGGTAAACTCCTCTCCGCCGATCTTGAGATAAACCTACTCAATGCAGTTATTCGTCCATTTAACTTCTGAGCCTCTTTTAAATTTCTGGGCGCTTGCATCTCGAGGATAGCCTTCACCTTCTCTTGATTAACTTCTATTCCCTCAGGGGTCACGACATACCCCAGAAATTTGCCCGTTCTTACTCCAAAAGCACACTTTGCTGGGTTGAGACGTATCTGATATGTTCTTAACACCCCAAATATTTCTTCTAGATCAGATGCATGATCCCCTTCCTTGATGCTTTTCACTAACATATCATCTACATACACCTCCATATTCTTCCCAATTTGTTTTTTGAAAACTATATCCACCATCCTCTGGTATGTTGCCCCTGCGTTCTTTAATCCAAAAGGCATTTTCACGTAGCCATAAGTCCAACAAGACACTACAAAATAAGCTTTGGGCACATCTAGTCTATCCATCCATATCTGATGGTATCCTTGATAAGCATCCATCATAGACAACAGCTCACATCCAGAGGTAGAATCCACTAATTGTCAATTCTGGGCAGAGGGTAATGATCCTTGGGGCATGCTCTGTTGAGATCATGAAAATTAATACACATTCTCTAAGCTCCAGCTCCTTTTGCCACTAATACTGCATTAGACAACCATTCTGGGAATTGAACGTCAACTATGTGCTTTGCCCTCAGTAGCTTCTGCACTTCTTCTTTGATTACTTCATCTTTTTCAGGCCCGAATCTTCTCAGTTTCTGCTTTACTGGTCTGACCTCTGGGTTTACATTCAAGCTGTGCAGTGCCACTTTTGGATCGATTCCTATCAAATCTTTCGGCTGAAAAGCGAAGAGATCTGCATTCTTCCTCAAACAAATGATGATAGATTCTGCGACCTTATGCTCCATCTGCGTGCCAATCCGAGTGGTGAATCCTATTTCGTTAGGAAACAATTCCACAGGCATGAGTTCTTCTTTAGGGAGTACCTTCAGCTCTGGCTTCTCTTCTTTCATTTCTTCCAGTTTTATCCTCTTTCCATGAGGGTCATCTCCTCTGTTCTCTTGGCTTACTTTTCTGGCCACTTCCTTCACAGTATCAATATAACATTTTCTGGAGCACATTTGATCGCCACTGATTTCCACTACCTCTCTTCCCACAGGAAATTTCATTTTCAAGTGGTAGGTAGATACTCCTGCTCGAAACAAATTCAAAGATGGTCTTCCCATTATCACGTTGTATGCAGAGGGTGCATCTACCACCAAAAAGTTAATCATTTTCACACTGAACAAAGGTGGCTCTCCCAGCCTGACCTGCAGTGCTACCTGCCCTCTGGGGTGTATTGCCCCTCTTGTGAATCCAAAGAGTGCAGTATCCACAGGTTTGAGTTGCACATTCAAGTTCATCTTTTCGAAACATTCTCGAAAAATAATATCAGCTGAGCTTCCAGTGTCAACAAACACTCTTGCCACTCCATATCCACCTATCTCTGTTGTTATTACGAGGGCGTCATTATGTGGCCTCTGGCCTGTGACTTCATCCTCTGCCCCAAACTTAATTATGGGCATATCTTCTTCCATTCTTACTTGATGAACATCTCTATCCTCCTAGGGCTTACTTCCTCTGAGCGTTGCCTTCCTGGCCCTGTTTGAATCACCATCAGTGGGCCCTCCCACTATCATCTGAATGAATCCCCTTCTCTGGACTGACCCATCTCTTCTAGGAGCTTCCACCAGCTCTTTCCCTTTTTCTCCAGTTTCCCTTCTCCTTCCTCTAAATCTCTCTCTATCTTTCTTCACAAAATCGAAGAGATGACCTTCTCTGAATAACCTTTCAATGGCATCCTTCAGATGCCGGCATTCATTGGTCTCGTGCCCAAAATCATTGTGATATCTACAGTAATGCTCAGATCTGGGATTTTTGGGAGGTCTCTTCGCGGAGGAAGGAAATTTGAACCCAGGTATATTGGCTGCCACTTCTAACATCCCAGTAGGCTGTAGTACTAATGGAGTATAAGTATCAAATCTATCTTGCGGTAATTTCTCTTTCTCATTCTTACTCTTTTCTATTCCTCCTTTCTTCTTCTCAGGCTCTTTCCTCTTTTTCGATCGCATTTCTTCTTTCTTCATACCTCTGGCCTCTTCCAAATTAATGTACTTATCCGCCCTAACTTGCAATTCATCGAAGGTTCTGGGTTATCTTTTAGCCAGAGACCAAAAGAAATCCCCATCCAACAGTCCCTGGGCTAACGCATTAGTTCTGACTTCATCAGAGGTAGAGGGCACCTCCAGAGCCACTTCATTAAAACGGGTGATGAATGTCCGAAGGCTTTCTTGGGGCTTCTGCTTCAGACTTAGCAAGTATAGAGAAGTTTTCGCTATTTTTCTGGCACTTGCGAACTGATGTAGAAACAAGTCACTGAGTTCGGTGAACGAATGCACAAAGCCGCCTGGCAGTTGGCTAAACCACTTCTAAGAACATTTAGTGAGAGTAGTGAGAAATACACGACACTTCACCCCTTCTGAATACTGATGCAGTAATGCACCATTTTTAAATCTTAACAAATGATCCTGTGGATCTGTGGTCCTATCGTACTCATAGTTCAGGGCTTTGAACCCATGAGGCAGAGGATCCCGAAGGATTTCATTAGTGAGAGGAGATCCCCCAAGTCTCACCTCAGTTTTCGTTACTTTCTCACATTGCTTCTTAATGGCTTTCATTTCTCGCTTCAAAGAAGCTATAGCTCGATTCATGGTTGTTGCAGCGATGGATTCAACCACCTCCTCAGAATCATCTTCATAATCTACCAGATGGGAATCTTTATTCCCTCCCATACTGGTTCTGTTCTCTGGCCGGTCATCTCTCACAGTAGTTCCCCCAATAATGGTTCTGCCAATTCTGGTTCGCACATTCCCATCCTCCGGGATGTCTCCCATTGGATGAGGTAATGTGTTGGGCACGTTCTAGGCCCTAGTTTTGGGTCCACTTTGGGTCTTAGCCGGAGGCTCAAACGGCAGCCCGACCTAAGACACGCCCGTGGCCCGATTTTCTCTTCTCCCCCGATCTAGAGGAGTTTCAGTGTTCAAAACAGGGGCTTCTCTCTGCCCTGTGACCTCTGCTACTTGGTTTTCCAAGGTCTGATCCACAACTGACTGGATCAAGGCTTTAAGGCTGTCTGCTGTCAGAGTAATCGTATTCATACTACCCGGTTACTCATTCACTATCACGGCCGGAGTGCACTGAGCTGTGACTGTTGGCATGTTGGCACTGACCGGAGTGTCAGCCACAGCCTCAAATTTTGCCCCTAAATCTCGGGGATCAGGATCGACTGTCTCTGTCATCCTCAATCCCATTAGTTAACCATACGCAGATAAAAGCAAGGAAACAATATATATATATATATATATATATATACATGTATATGAACATGAGCAACAATAGATCTGCCTTCGAGAAAATTATTTTCACTTTCCAAAGGTAATAACAAAGGGATTTAACGTTTACTCCAAATGAATTTTCATGATGTCTTTCCGAAATTCAAATTTCTGCCAATCATTACACTCAAAAATTAAAAACGACACTGTTGCGACCAACCACCCTTCTCTTAGTGCAGATCACCATGAAATGGGCACCAAGAGGTGAGGTAGTCTTTATTTCAAGAAATATCACCTCATTCATAGACATATACAAAATGTAAAACTCACGCCTTAGCACATAAACATTTTCCCACAGACGGCGCCAGCTGATCGAGTCAGAAAATACTTATCCAGCAAATTAAACAAATGATTATCAAAGCCATTAAATCAATACATGTCATCCTCTGCGATTGTTGTACAATAACTCGTCTTCTGTGTTCTGCAATATCCTTCTAGCCTTCTGCGCTTCTCTTAAGAACAGTCGGTATGAAAGTATGTAGTGTGATGTGCAATATGTGTCATGAAAAAATGAAGGAATAGAGAGAGAAAACTATTTATACCCTCTCTTTTGGGAAGAGGGGTATTAAAGTCCTTTCCTTCTCTTTGGGACCACTACTAATGACTTCAATTAGTGGAGCAATACAGCACAAAAGTAGCATTAATAGTATCTTACGTGGCATCTTTCTATTGGTAGAAAGTACAACTTTATTCCCTCATCCTGATTCCGATGGATTTGCTCATCTAGGTCATAGGTTTTAATGATAGTGACAAGAATTTCTTTTCTTCTCTGTACTCTTGAGTGTAGATAGGTCAACTTACTAGAGGTCACATCTTAGAAGTAAGAAAGAGAGATGTCCCCTTTTACCAGATGCCTCTTATTAACATGTTTAGTCTTCTGCGCTCTGGCAGAGGGATGAGTCCACAGGTCAGAGCTTAGCAATCTTTCATTCTTTGAGATGAGTGTTTTATCTCACCAGTACTTCATTAAACCCAGTGAAATCTCAGAGTTCATAGTAATTCTTAAGGATCTATCATCCAGGCACTTCTTCCTTTTTGAAGGATGTGTATCTAGTCGGTGACCCCTGGGATCACATATCCATGCCCTATCAAAATTGATATCTTGGTTTTCAAAGAAGCAGAGTTCAGTAGCTACAAGCATCACTGAAGCTGAATACATGGCTACTGGAAGTTGCTATGCTCAAATCCTATGGATAAGGCAACAACTGACTGATTACAACATACAGGCCAATGAAGTACATATCTTTTGTGATAACAATAGTGCTATTGCAGTATCACAGAACCCTGTATTCCACACAAGATGCAAGCATGTGGATATTAGGCATCACTTCATCAGAGATCATGTGGAAAAGAAAGATGTATGCCTTGTAAACATCCACACAGACAAGCAAAGAGTTGACATACTCACAAAACCTTTGGTTGAAGCAAGGTTTCATGAGTTATCAGTAGAGTTAAGTTTACTTGATCCTGAGTCAGGGAACAGATCAGGCTATTCAACTCAGGATGAATATCTCATAGCAGAGTTACATGTTACTAATCAAGGGGGCATGAAAAAAATAACAGTGGACTCTCCTGATAAAGTCCACTGACACCTACAGATCCTCTGTTCATTAGTAGAGGTCACTCTCCTTAAAGCAACTAGACTGAGTGAAGTCCACTGAGAGGACTAGCCTGAGACAACCTCTGACTGATGATTACTTTATTGGTAACCGTGCCTGCGGCGCATTTAATGCGATAGTAATTGTGCAGTAAAATCTCGGGAGATGGTTTTTGAGAAGTTATCTCTCATGAAAAGCCCAACTTTTAACTGTCATCCTTTTAAATCCTAACCCTTGATCTCCATTCAATCCCCTTTCCTTTTTTAGTAATAATTACAAATTACTTGGGAAGTTAAATCACTTTATCTTCTAATCTATCTCTTTCACCTCAACCGTAGATCAAAATCCTGATGATTTAATCCCCACCCTTGATTTGCAATATAAATAACTCCCACACTTAGTAGTTTCTGCACACGATTTTATTATACTTATACTCTCAACCCTTTCCATCTTCAACCTTTACCATTTCACCACCCTCTCACACTACAATGACCCAAATTTACATAGACTACAAAGAACTCTCCAATAACAAGAACTTTTGGTATGAACCAATCGTTTGCTTCAAGAATCACAAAGCCTTCTCTGACCCCAACCTATACCACATTAGAAGAGCTTTTGACCTTGTTAAAAATGCTGGCCTTTTTAGATTCTTATCTAAAGGCCCAGAGAAGTGTTATGACAGGCAGGTGCTTGAGTTCTTTGTTGATATGGAGAAAAGTCATACATCCATAAGATCTGCAGTCATGGTGGAGAAAAGTGAGCAGAGGAAGGACAAGAAGGGGAGGGATTTTGTTGTGCCTGTGATGAACAGGCACAAATTTGTGCTGAGGCAAGAGGATTTGCATGAAATCTTTGGGTTGCCAAATGAGGGTTTGGACCCAGGGACTTACATACTTGGAGAGGAAGAGCAGTTTCTGAACACTATTACAAAGAAGAAGAAGCAATATGTCCCAAACTTCAACAAGAAACTCCTCAAGCCTGAGTTTGAGGTCTTGGCAGAGATTGTTGGGAAATGCATCCTGGCCAATCAGGGTAGTATTGAGCAAGTGAGCAAGATAAAGTTGAGATTGATGGCAGCCATTGTCAACACCACTGAAAGAGTAAAGTTCAACTGGCATCAGTTCTTTATCTCAAATCTGAGGGAGGAGAGGAGCAAGCTGAAGGAGATCAAAGGGAGGATGGTGATAGAACACAAGTTGTGCTATGCTTCAAAGGTGTCTCTCATCATTGCAACACTCAACCTGAAATACACTTTTCCTGATACAAGACCATGGAACAAGGCCAATATCTTGTTCAACTTTGAAAAACTTTTGGAAAAGATGAAAGTAGAAGCCCCATCCAGGGAAAGAAGGTAGGAGGCCACTGCCACTGAAGATTCTAAGGACAGTCCCCCTGTAAACATTAAGAAGAGGGCTTTGAAGCCAAGTGAAAAGATGAAGTTCCATAAGGAGGAGGAGTTGGAGAAGAAGAAGAAGAAGAGGCTTGTGAAGAAGGCATTCATTGAGAGCAGGGCCATCAGCAGCAGCTCTGAGACATCTACCACACACTCATCCGCTAAGAAATCCACAGAAGAGGAGGAAGAAGGGTTGAAATCCCCTATTCACCTACTAGCCACCACTGCCCTGAAGGGGATTGAGGAAGGGCAGGAGGGTGAGGAAACAGAAGAAGATGATGATAAGGAGGAGAGTACAGAGGAGTCTGATGAGGAGGATGTTGAATCTGAGGATAGGGTTTGAGGACAAGAAGCCTCAGAGGACTCTCAAAAGTCCACTGAGGTAGCTAAATTACATCCACTGAACCTACAACACATGAACATCCCACTAAAGGATCTCACCAGCCTGAAAGTGAAGCCAGAACACAATCTCCCATCCCACAGCCTAGTGACATACAACCAACCTTTGAAGTAGCAGATGAGGAGGAGGTCCAGTATACTTACTCGGACTCTCTGAAGGAGTAGGCCTGCTTTGAATTGAGCAATTATACCCTGCCTTGAACTCCCATCCAACCCTCAAGGAAATGTTTGAGAGGGTCAGACTATTGGTCAAGCTAAAGGATGCCTATCTCTATAAGTTACTGGAGGCAGTGAACGTGAAAGGAAAAGGTTACTGGAGGAAGGAAGAGAGATAAATACTTGAGTTTGCTCAAGTAAAGAAAGTGAGCCTGTTGTTGGCTGAATGGGAGTTCGGCAAACTTGTTGCCAAGAAGTTGAAGGAAACAAGATTGATTGACGGGCCCAAGGGCAAATCTTTTGATGATCAGAATAAAGATGGAGAAAATGAAGGAGCCAACCCAACTGAGGAGGGTCAGGCTGGTGCGAGTCAGGGGATATCACAGGGCACTGGAAGTCAGGGTACTGGAGGTCAGGCAATTGAAGATCAACCTGAGTCACAGGGGTCTCAGACAGAGGTTGTGCCCTCCCCTAATGAGACACCAATTGCTCAGATCGAAGGAGTCATTCAGACTATTGTTAAGGCTGTTGTGGAGCCTAAGTTTGAAGGGAAGGAACTGGCAAGCCTGACAGGCCAGGTGGAAAACATTGAGATCATGATGGAAGAGCAATATATTGAGACTGTTGTGTTGGATGAGCACCTTGATCAGGTAAAGGATTCCAACTTGACTCTCATTACTAATATGTCTAGTAATGTGGACCAGATGGAGATGCATCTCTCCAAAGAGATCAATGACCTGAAGGCCAGTGTAGAGCAGGAGAGGCAGGCTCATGCACAGGCCACTGTTGCAGTCAGGCAAGAAAACATAGAGGAAAGAGAAAGGTTCATACAGGCTACCATCACAGCCATGGCAGGTGGGCTGATGGAAAAGATGGATGCATATATAACAAGGAGGGAGAATGCCCTGAAG